>CAMAOD020000293.1:585000-1057500 GCA_945859595.2 Megachile willughbiella
AGAGACAGAGACAGAGACAGAGACAGAGACAGAGACAGAGACAGAGACAGAGACAGAGACAGAGACAGAGACAGAGACAGAGACAGAGACAGAGACAGAGACAGAGACAGAGACAGAGACAGAGACAGAGACAGAGACAGAGACAGAGACAGAGACTGAGGCGGAGACAGAGTCAGAGACGGAGACGGAGATAGAGGCAGAGACAGAGACAGAGACGGAGACAGAGGCAGAGACAGAGCCAGGGACGGAGACGGAGATAGAGGCAGAGACAGAGACAGAGACGGAGACAGAGGCAGAGACAGAGCCAGGGACAGAGACGGAGACAGAGACAGAGGAAGAGACAGCGACAGAGACAGAGACAGAGGGAGAGACAGCGACAGGGACAGAGACAGGGACAGAGACAGATACAGAGATAGAGACAGACACAGAGACGGAGACAAAGACCGAGACAGAGACAGAGACGGAGACAGAGGCAAAGACATAGCCATGCACAGAGACGGAGACAGAGACAGAGGAAGTGACAGCGACAGAGACAGAGACAGAGACAGAGACAGAGACAGAGACAGAGACAGAGACAGAGACAGAGACAGAGACAGAGACAGAGACAGAGACAGAGACAGAGACAGAGACAGAGACAGAGACAGAGACAGAGACGGAAACAGAGACAGAGACAGAGAGAGAGACAGAGACAGACACAGAGACGGAGACAAAGACCGAGACAGAGACAGAGACGGAGACAGGGGCAAAGACATAGCCAGGCACACAGACGGAGACAGAGACAGAGACAGAGACAGAGACTGAGGCGGAGACAGAGACAGAGACGGGGACGGAGATAGAGGCAGAGACAGAGACAGAGACGGAGACAGAGGCAGAGACAGAGCCAGGGACGGAGACGGAGATAGAGGCAGAGACAGAGACAGAGACGGAAACAGAGACAGAGACAGAGACGGAAACAGAGACAGAGACAGAGACAGAGACAGAGACAGAGACAGAGACAGAGACAGAGACAGTGACAGAGACAGAGACAGAGACAGAGACAGAGACAGAGACAGAGACAGAGACAGAGACTGAGGCGGAGACAGAGACAGAGACGGAGACGGAGATAGAGGCAGAGACAGAGACAGAGACGGAGACAGAGACAGAGACGGAGACGGAGACGGAGACAGAGACAGAGACAGAGACAGAGACAAAGACAGAGACAGAGACAGAGACAGGGACAGAGACAGAGACATAGAGACATAGGCACGGAGGCAGAGAAGCAGAGATAGAAACAGAGACAGAGACAGAGACAGAGACAGAGACAGAGACAGAGACAGAGACAGAGACAGAGACAGAGACAGAGACGGAAACAGAGACAGAGACAGAGACAGAGACAGAGACAGAGACAGAGACAGAGACAGAGACAGAGACAGAGACAGAGACAGAGACAGAGACAGAGACAGAGACAGAGACAGAGAGACAGACAGAGACAGAGACAGAGACAGAGACAGAGACAGAGACAGAGACAGAGACAGAGACAGAGACAGAGACAGAGACAGAGACAGAGACAGAGACAGAGACAGAGACAGAGACAGAGACAGAGACAGAGACAGAGACAGAGACAGAGACAGAGACAGAGACAGAGACAGAGACGGAAACAGAGACAGAGACAGAGACGGAAACAGAGACAGAGACAGAGACAGAGACAGAGACAGAGACAGAGACAGAGACAGAGACAGAGACAGAGACAGAGACAGAGACAGAGACAGAGACAGAGACAGAGACAGTGACAGAGACAGAGACAGAGACAGAGACAGAGACAGAGACAGAGACAGAGACAGAGACTGAGGCGGAGACAGAGACAGAGACGGAGACGGGGATAGAGGCAGAGACAGAGACAGAGACGGAGTCAGAGGCAGAGACAGAGCCAGGGACGGAGACGGAGATAGAGGCAGAGACAGAGACAGAGACGGAGACAGAGGCAGAGACAGAGCCAGGGACAGAGACGGAGACAGAGACAGAGGAAGAGACAGCGACAGAGACAGAGACAGAGGGAGAGACAGCGACAGGGACAGAGACAGGGACAGAGACAGATACAGAGATAGAGACAGACACAGAGACGGAGACAAAGACCGAGACAGAGACAGAGACGGAGACAGAGGCAAAGACATAGCCAGGCACAGAGACGGAGACAGAGACAGAGGAAGTGACAGCGACAGAGACAGAGACAGAGACAGAGACAGAGACAGAGACAGAGACAGAGACAGAGACAGAGACAGAGACAGAGACAGAGACAGAGGCAGAGACAGAGACAGAGACAGAGACAGAGACAGAGACAGAGACAGAGACAGAGACAGAGACAGAGACAGAGACGGAAACAGAGACAGAGACAGAGAGAGAGACAGAGACAGACACAGAGACGGAGACAAAGACCGAGACAGAGACAGAGACGGAGACAGAGGCAAAGACATAGCCAGGCACAGAGACGGAGACAGAGACAGAGACAGAGACAGAGACTGAGGCGGAGACAGAGACAGAGACGGGGACGGAGATAGAGGCAGAGACAGAGACAGAGACGGAGACAGAGGCAGAGACAGAGCCAGGGACGGAGACGGAGATAGAGGCAGAGACAGAGACAGAGACGGAGACAGAGGCAGAGACAGAGCCAGGGACAGAGACGGAGACAGAGACAGAGGAAGAGACAGCGACAGAGACAGAGACAGAGACAGAGACAGAGACAGAGACAGAGACAGAGACAGAGACAGAGACAGAGACAGAGACAGAGACGGAAACAGAGACAGAGACAGAGACAGAGACAGAGACAGAGACAGAGACAGAGACAGAGACAGAGACAGAGACAGAGACAGAGACAGAGACAGAGACAGAGACAGAGACAGAGACAGAGACAGAGACAGAGACAGAGACAGAGACAGAGACAGAGACGGAAACAGAGACAGAGACAGAGACGGAAACAGAGACGGAAACAGAGACAGAGACAGAGACAGAGACAGAGACAGAGACAGAGACAGAGACAGAGACAGAGACAGAGACAGAGACAGAGACAGAGACAGAGACAGAGACAGAGACAGAGACAGAGACAGAGACAGAGACAGAGACAGAGACAGAGACAGAGACAGAGACAGAGACAGAGACAGAGACAGAGACAGAGACAGAGACAGAGACAGAGACAGAGACTGAGGCGGAGACAGAGTCAGAGACGGAGACGGAGATAGAGGCAGAGACAGAGACAGAGACGGAGACAGAGGCAGAGACAGAGCCAGGGACGGAGACGGAGATAGAGGCAGAGACAGAGACAGAGACGGAGACAGAGGCAGAGACAGAGCCAGGGACAGAGACGGAGACAGAGACAGAGGAAGAGACAGCGACAGAGACAGAGACAGAGGGAGAGACAGCGACAGGGACAGAGACAGGGACAGAGACAGATACAGAGATAGAGACAGACACAGAGACGGAGACAAAGACCGAGACAGAGACAGAGACGGAGACAGAGGCAAAGACATAGCCATGCACAGAGACGGAGACAGAGACAGAGGAAGTGACAGCGACAGAGACAGAGACAGAGACAGAGACAGAGACAGAGACAGAGACAGAGACAGAGACAGAGACAGAGACAGAGACAGAGACAGAGACAGAGACAGAGACAGAGACAGAGACAGAGACGGAAACAGAGACAGAGACAGAGAGAGAGACAGAGACAGACACAGAGACGGAGACAAAGACCGAGACAGAGACAGAGACGGAGACAGGGGCAAAGACATAGCCAGGCACACAGACGGAGACAGAGACAGAGACAGAGACAGAGACTGAGGCGGAGACAGAGACAGAGACGGGGACGGAGATAGAGGCAGAGACAGAGACAGAGACGGAGACAGAGGCAGAGACAGAGCCAGGGACGGAGACGGAGATAGAGGCAGAGACAGAGACAGAGACGGAGACAGAGACAGAGACAGAGACAGAGGCAGAGACGGAGACAAAGACCGAGACAGACGCAGGGACTGAGGCAGAGGCAGAGACAGCGACAGAGGCAGAGATAGAGACAGCGCAGAGACAGAGACAGAGACAGAGACAGAGACAGAGACAGAGACAGAGACAGAGGCAGAGACTGAGACTGAGACAGAGACAGAGACAGAGACAGAGACAGAAACAGAGACGGAGGCAAAGACCGAGACAGGGGCAGAGACAGAGACAGAGACAGAGACAGAGGCAGAGACAGAGACAGAGACAGAGACAGAGACCGAGACAGAGACAGAGACAGAGACAGAGACAGAGACTGAGACAGAGACAGAGACAGAGCCAGAGACAGAGACAGAGACAGAGACAGAGACAGAGACAAAGCCAGAGACAGAGACAGAGACAGAGACAGAGACAGAGACAGAGAGAGAGACAGAGACAGAGACAGAGACAGAGACAGAGACAGAGACAGAGACAGAGACAGAGACAGAGACAGAGACAGAGACAGAGACAGAGACAGAGACAGAGACAGAGACAGAGACGGAAACAGAGACAGAGACAGAGACGGAAACAGAGACAGAGACAGAGACAGAGACAGAGACAGAGACAGAGACGGAGACGGAGACAGAGACAGAGACAGAGACAGAGACAAAGACAGAGACAGAGACAGAGACAGGGACAGAGACAGAGACATAGAGACATAGGCACGGAGGCAGAGAAGCAGAGATAGAAACAGAGACAGAGACAGAGACAGAGACAGAGACAGAGACAGAGACAGAGACAGAGACAGAGACAGAGACAGAGACAGAGACAGAGGCAGAGACAGAGACAGAGACAGAGACAGAGACGGAAACAGAGACAGAGACAGAGACAGAGACAGAGACAGAGACAGAGACAGAGACAGAGACAGAGACAGAGACAGAGACAGAGACAGAGACAGAGACAGAGACAGAGACAGAGACAGAGAGAGAGACAGAGACAGAGACAGAGACAGAGACAGAGACAGAGACAGAGACAGAGACAGAGACAGAGACAGAGACAGAGACAGAGACAGAGACAGAGACAGAGACAGAGACAGAGACAGAGACAGAGACAGAGACGGAAACAGAGACAGAGACAGAGACGGAAACAGAGACAGAGACAGAGACAGAGACAGAGACAGAGACAGAGACAGAGACAGAGACAGAGACAGAGACAGAGACAGAGACAGAGACAGAGACAGAGACAGAGACAGAGACAGAGACAGAGACAGAGACAGAGACAGAGACAGAGACAGAGACAGAGACAGAGACAGTGACAGAGACAGAGACAGAGACAGAGACAGAGACAGAGACAGAGACAGAGACTGAGGCGGAGACAGAGACAGAGACGGAGACGGAGATAGAGGCAGAGACAGAGACAGGGACAGAGACAGATACAGAGATAGAGACAGACACAGAGACGGAGACAAAGACCGAGACAGAGACAGAGACGGAGACAGAGGCAAAGACATAGCCAGGCACAGAGACGGAGACAGAGACAGAGGAAGTGACAGCGACAGAGACAGAGACAGAGACAGAGACAGAGACAGAGACAGAGACAGAGACAGAGACAGAGACAGAGACAGAGACAGAGGCAGAGACAGAGACAGAGACAGAGACAGAGACAGAGACAGAGAGAGAGACAGAGACAGAGACACAGACAGAGACAGAGACAGAGACGGAAACAGAGACAGAGACAGAGAGAGAGAGAGAGACAGACACAGAGACGGAGACAAAGACCGAGACAGAGACAGAGACGGAGACAGAGGCAAAGACATAGCCAGGCACAGAGACGGAGACAGAGACAGAGACAGAGACAGAGACTGAGGCGGAGACAGAGACAGAGACGGGGACGGAGATAGAGGCAGAGACAGAGACAGAGACGGAGACAGAGGCAGAGACAGAGCCAGGGACGGAGACGGAGATAGAGGCAGAGACAGAGACAGAGACGGAGACAGAGGCAGAGACAGAGCCAGGGACAGAGACGGAGACAGAGACAGAGGAAGAGACAGCGACAGAGACAGAGACAGAGGGAGAGTCAGCGACAGGGACAGAGACAGGGACAGAGACAGATACAGAGACAGAGACAGACACAGAGACAGAGACAGAGACAGAGACAGAGACTGAGGCGGAGACAGAGACAGAGACGGAGACGGGGATAGAGGCAGAGACAGAGACAGAGACGGAGTCAGAGGCAGAGGCAGAGCCAGGGACGGAGACGGAGATAGAGGCAGAGACAGAGACAGAGACGGAGACAGAGGCAGAGACAGAGCCAGGGACAGAGACGGAGACAGAGACAGAGGAAGAGACAGCGACAGAGACAGAGACAGAGGGAGAGACAGCGACAGGGACAGAGACAGGGACAGAGACAGATACAGAGATAGAGACAGACACAGAGACGGAGACAAAGACCGAGACAGAGACAGAGACGGAGACAGAGGCAAAGACATAGCCAGGCACAGAGACGGAGACAGAGACAGAGGAAGTGACAGCGACAGAGACAGAGACAGAGGCAGAGACAGAGACAGAGACAGAGACAGAGACAGAGACAGAGACAGAGACAGAGACAGAGACAGAGACAGAGACAGAGACAGAGACGGAAACAGAGACAGAGACAGACACAGAGACGGAGACAAAGACCGAGACAGAGACAGAGACGGAGACAGAGGCAAAGACATAGCCAGGCACAGAGACGGAGACAGAGACAGAGACAGAGACAGAGACTGAGGCGGAGACAGAGACAGAGACGGGGACGGAGATAGAGGCAGAGACAGAGACAGAGACGGAGACAGAGGCAGAGACAGAGCCAGGGACGGAGACGGAGATAGAGGCAGAGACAGAGACAGAGACGGAGACAGAGGCAGAGACAGAGCCAGGGACAGAGACGGAGACAGAGACAGAGGAAGAGACAGCGACAGAGACAGAGACAGAGACATAGAGACATAGGCACGGAGGCAGACAAGCAGAGATAGAAACAAAGACAGAGACAGAGACAGAGACAGAGACAGAGACAGAGACAGAGACAGAGACAGAGACAGAGACAGAGACAGAGAGAGAGACGGAAACAGAGACAGAGACAGAGACAGAGACAGAGACAGAGACAGAGACAGAGACAGAGACAGAGACAGAGACAGAGACAGAGACAGAGACAGAGACAGAGAGAGAGACAGAGACAGAGACAGAGACAGAGACAGAGACAGAGACAGAGACAGAGACAGAGACAGAGACAGAGACAGAGACAGAGACAGAGACAGAGACAGAGACAGAGACAGAGACAGAGACAGAGACAGAGACGGAAACAGAGACAGAGACAGAGACGGAAACAGAGACGGAGACAGAGACAGAGACAGAGACAGAGACAGAGACAGAGACAGAGACAGAGACAGAGACAGAGACAGAGACAGAGACAGAGGCAGAGACAGAGACAGAGACAGAGACAGAGACAGTGACAGAGACAGTGACAGAGACAGAGACAGACACAGAGACAGAGACAGAGACAAAGACAGAGACAGAGACGGAGACAGAGACAGAGACGGAAACAGAGACAGAGACAGAGACAGAGACAGAGACAGAGACAGAGACAGAGACAGAGACAGAGACAGAGACAGAGACAGAGACAGAGACAGAGACAGAGACAGAGACAGAGACAGAGACAGAGACAGAGACAGAGGCAGAGGCAGAGACAGAGACAGAGACAGAGACAGAGACAGAGACAGAGACAGAGACAGAGACAGAGACAGAGACAGAGACAGAGACAGAGACAGAGACGGAAACAGAGACAGAGACAGAGAGAGAGACAGAGACAGACACAGAGACGGAGACAAAGACCGAGACAGAGACAGAGACGGAGACAGAGGCAAAGACATAGCCAGGCACAGAGACGGAGACAGAGACAGAGACAGAGACAGAGACTGAGGCGGAGACAGAGACAGAGACGGGGACGGAGATAGAGGCAGAGACAGAGACAGAGACGGAGACAGAGGCAGAGACAGAGCCAGGGACGGAGACGGAGATAGAGGCAGAGACAGAGACAGAGACGGAGACAGAGGCAGAGACAGAGCCAGGGACAGAGACGGAGACAGAGACAGAGGAAGAGACAGCGACAGAGACAGAGACAGAGACATAGAGACATAGGCACGGAGGCAGAGAAGCAGAGATAGAAACAGAGACAGAGACAGAGACAGAGACAGAGACAGAGACGGAAACAGAGACAGAGACAGAGACAGAGACAGAGACAGAGACAGAGACAGAGACAGAGACAGAGACAGAGACAGAGACAGAGACAGAGACAGAGACAGAGACAGAGACAGAGACAGAGACAGAGACAGAGACAGAGACAGAGACAGAGAGAGAGACAGGGACAGAGACAGAGACAGAGACAGAGACAGAGACAGAGACAGAGACAGAGACAGAGACAGAGACAGAGACAGAGACAGAGACAGAGACAGAGACAGAGACAGAGACGGAAACAGAGACAGAGACAGAGACGGAAACAGAGAGAGAGACAGAGACAGAGACAGAGACAGAGACAGAGACGGAGACGGAGACAGAGACAGAGACAGAGACAGAGACAAAGACAGAGACAGAGACAGAGACAGGGACAGAGACAGAGACATAGAGACATAGGCACGGAGGCAGAGAAGCAGAGATAGAAACAGAGACAGAGACAGAGACAGAGACAGAGACAGAGACAGAGACAGAGACAGAGACAGAGACAGAGACAGAGACAGAGACAGAGACAGAGACAGAGGCAG
Organism: Megachile willughbiella; assembly: GCA_945859595.2. Lineage (NCBI taxonomy): Eukaryota > Metazoa > Arthropoda > Insecta > Hymenoptera > Megachilidae > Megachile > Megachile willughbiella. The sequence goes on from CAMAOD020000293.1 coordinate 593,726, forward strand.
AGACAGAGACAGAGACAGAGACGGAAACAGAGACAGAGACAGAGACAGAGACAGAGACAGAGACAGAGACAGAGACAGAGACAGAGACAGAGACAGAGACAGAGACAGAGACAGAGACAGAGACAGAGACAGAGACAGAGACAGAGACAGAGACAGAGAGAGAGACAGAGACAGAGACAGAGACAGAGACAGAGACAGAGACAGAGACAGAGACAGAGACAGAGACAGAGACAGAGCCAGGGACGGAGACGGAGATAGAGGCAGAGACAGAGACAGAGACGGAGACAGAGGCAGAGACAGAGCCAGGGACAGAGACGGAGACAGAGACAGAGGAAGAGACAGCGACAGAGACAGAGACAGAGGGAGAGACAGCGACAGGGACAGAGACAGGGACAGAGACAGATACAGAGATAGAGACAGACACAGAGACGGAGACAAAGACCGAGACAGAGACAGAGATAGAGGCAGAGACAGAGACAGAGACGGAGACAGAGGCAGAGACAGAGCTAGGGACGGAGACGGAGATAGAGGCAGAGACAGAGACAGAGACGGAGACAGAGGCAGAGACAGAGCCAGGGACAGAGACGGAGACAGAGACAGAGGAAGAGACAGCGACAGAGACAGAGACAGAGGGAGAGTCAGCGACAGGGACAGAGACAGGGACAGAGACAGATACAGAGACAGAGACAGACACAGAGACGGAGACAAAGACCGAGACAGAGACAGAGACGGAGACAGAGGCAAAGACATAGCCAGGCACAGAGACGGAGACAGAGACAGAGGAAGTGACGGCGACAGAGACAGAGACAGAGACAGAGACAGAGACAGAGACATAGACAGAGACAGAGACAGAGGCAGAGACAGAGACAGAGACAGAGACAGAGACAGAGACAGAGACAGAGACAGAGACAGAGACAGAGACAGAGACAGAGACAGAGACAGAGACAGAGACAGAGACAGAGACAGAGACAGAGACAGAGACAGAGACAGTGACAGAGACAGAGACAGAGACAGAGACAGAGACAGAGACAGAGACAGACACAGAGACAGAGACAAAGACAGAGACAGAGACGGAGACAGAGACAGAGACAGAGACAGAGACAGAGACAGAGACAGAGACGGAGACAGAGACGGAGACAGAGACAGAGACAGAGACAGAGACAAAGACAGAGACAGAGACAGAGGGAGAGACAGAGACAGAGACAGAGACCGAGACAGAGACAGAGACAGAGACAGAGACAGAGACAGCGACAGAGACTGAGACAGAGACAGAGACAGAGACAGAGACGGGGACGGAGATAGAGGCAGAGACAGAGACAGAGACGGAGACAGAGGCAGGGGCAGAGACAGAGCCAGGGGCGGAGACGGAGATAGAGGCAGAGACAGAGACAGAGACGGAGACAAAGGCAGAGACAGAGCCAGGGACAGAGACGGAGACAGAGACAGAGGAAGAGACAGCGACAGAGACAGAGACAGAGGGAGAGACAGCGACCGGGACAGAGACAGGGACAGAGACAGATACAGAGACAGAGACAGACACAGAGACGGAGACAAAGACCGAGACAGAGACAGAGACGGAGACAGAGGCAAAGACATAGCCAGGCACAGAGACGGAGACAGAGACAGAGGAAGTGACAGCGACAGAGACAGAGACAGAGACAGAGACAGAGACAGAGACAGAGACAGAGACAGAGACAGAGACAGAGGCAGAGACAGAGACAGAGACAGAGACAGAGACAGAGACAGAGACAGAGACAGAGACAGAGACAGAGACAGAGACAGAGACAGAGACAGAGACGGAAACAGAGACAGAGACAGAGACGGAAACAGAGACGGAGACAGAGACAGAGACAGAGACAGAGACAGAGACAGAGACAGAGACAGAGACAGAGACAGAGACAGAGACAGAGACAGAGACAGAGACAGAGACAGAGACAGAGACAGAGACAGAGACAGAGACAGAGACAGAGACAGAGACAGAGACAGTGACAGAGACAGTGACAGAGACAGAGACAGAGACAGAGACAGAGACGGAGACAGAGACAGAGACAGAGACGGAGACAGAGACAGAGACGGAAACAGAGACAGAGACAGAGACAGAGACAGAGACAGAGACAGAGACAGAGACAGAGACAGAGACAGAGACAGAGACAGAGACAGAGACAGAGACAGAGACAGAGACAGAGACAGAGACAGAGACAGAGACAGAGACAGAGACAGAGACAGAGACAGAGACAGAGACAGAGGCAGAGACAGAGACAGAGACAGAGACAGAGACAGAGACAGAGACAGAGACAGAGACAGAGACAGAGACAGAGACAGAGACAGAGACGGAAACAGAGACAGAGACAGAGAGAGAGACAGAGACAGACACAGAGACGGAGACAAAGACCGAGACAGAGACAGAGACGGAGACAGAGGCAAAGACATAGCCAGGCACAGAGACGGAGACAGAGACAGAGACAGAGACAGAGACTGAGGCGGAGACAGAGACAGAGACGGGGACGGAGATAGAGGCAGAGACAGAGACAGAGACGGAGACAGAGGCAGAGACAGAGCCAGGGACGGAGACGGAGATAGAGGCAGAGACAGAGACAGAGACGGAGACAGAGGCAGAGACAGAGCCAGGGACAGAGACGGAGACAGAGACAGAGGAAGAGACAGCGACAGAGACAGAGACAGAGACATAGAGACATAGGCACGGAGGCAGAGAAGCAGAGATAGAAACAGAGACAGAGACAGAGACAGAGACAGAGACAGAGACAGAGACAGAGACAGAGACAGAGACAGAGACAGAGACAGAGAAAGAGACAGAGACGGAAACAGAGACAGAGACAGAGACAGAGACAGAGACAGAGACAGAGACAGAGACAGAGACAGAGACAGAGACAGAGACAGAGACAGAGACAGAGACAGAGACAGAGACAGAGACAGAGACAGAGACAGAGACAGAGACAGAGACGGAAACAGAGACAGAGACAGAGAGAGAGACAGAGACAGACACAGAGACGGAGACAAAGACCGAGACAGAGACAGAGACGGAGACAGAGGCAAAGACATAGCCAGGCACAGAGACGGAGACAGAGACAGAGACAGAGACAGAGACTGAGGCGGAGACAGAGACAGAGACGGGGACGGAGATAGACGCAGAGACAGAGACAGAGACGGAGACAGAGGCAGAGACAGAGCCAGGGACGGAGACGGAGATAGAGGCAGAGACAGAGACAGAGACGGAGACAGAGGCAGAGACAGAGCCAGGGACAGAGACGGAGACAGAGACAGAGGAAGAGACAGCGACAGAGACAGAGACAGAGACATAGAGACATAGGCACGGAGGCAGAGAAGCAGAGATAGAAACAGAGACAGAGACAGAGACAGAGACAGAGACAGAGACAGAGACAGAGACAGAGACAGAGACAGAGACAGAGACAGAGACAGAGACGGAAACAGAGACAGAGACAGAGACAGAGACAGAGACAGAGACAGAGACAGAGACAGAGACAGAGACAGAGACAGAGACAGAGACAGAGAGAGAGACAGAGACAGAGACAGAGACAGAGACAGAGACAGAGACAGAGACAGAGACAGAGACAGAGACAGAGACAGAGACAGAGACAGAGACAGAGACGGAAACAGAGACAGAGACGGAGACGGAAACAGAGACAGAGACAGAGACAGAGACAGAGACAGAGACAGAGACAGAGACAGAGACAGAGACAGAGACAGAGACAGAGACAGAGACAGAGACAGAGACAGAGACAGAGACAGAGACAGAGACAGAGACAGAGACAGAGACAGTGACAGAGACAGAGACAGAGACAGAGACAGAGACAGAGACAGAGACAGAGACAGAGACTGAGGCGGAGACAGAGACAGAGACGGAGACGGAGATAGTGGCAGAGACAGAGACAGAGACGGAGACAGAGGCAGAGACAGAGCCAGGGACGGAGACGGAGATAGAGGCAGAGACAGAGACAGAGACGGAGACAGAGGCAGAGACAGAGCCAGGGACAGAGACGGAGACAGAGACAGAGGAAGAGACAGCGACAGAGACAGAGACAGAGGGAGAGACAGCGACAGGGACAGAGACAGGGACAGAGACAGATACAGAGATAGAGACAGACACAGAGACGGAGACAAAGACCGAGACAGAGACAGAGACGGAGACAGAGGCAAAGACATAGCCAGGCACAGAGACGGAGACAGAGACAGAGGAAGTGACAGCGACAGAGACAGAGACAGAGACAGAGACAGAGACAGAGACAGAGACAGAGACAGAGACAGAGACAGAGGCAGAGACAGAGACAGAGACAGAGACAGAGACAGAGACAGAGACAGAGACAGAGACAGAGACAGAGACAGAGGCAGAGACAGAGACAGAGACAGAGACAGAGACAGAGACAGAGACAGAGACAGAGACAGAGACAGAGACAGAGACAGAGACAGAGACAGAGACGGAAACAGAGACAGAGACAGAGAGAGAGACAGAGACAGACACAGAGACGGAGACAAAGACCGAGACAGAGACAGAGACGGAGACAGAGGCAAAGACATAGCCAGGCACAGAGACGGAGACAGAGACAGAGACAGAGACAGAGACTGAGGCGGAGACAGAGACAGAGACGGGGACGGAGATAGAGGCAGAGACAGAGACAGAGACGGAGACAGAGGCAGAGACAGAGCCAGGGACGGAGACGGAGATAGAGGCAGAGACAGAGACAGAGACGGAGACAGAGGCAGAGACAGAGCCAGGGACAGAGACGGAGACAGAGACAGAGGAAGAGACAGCGACAGAGACAGAGACAGAGGGAGAGACAGCGACAGGGACAGAGACAGGGACAGAGACAGATACAGAGACAGAGACAGACACAGAGACGGAGACAAAGACCGAGACAGAGACAGAGACGGAGACAGAGGCAAAGACATAGCCAGGCACAGAGACGGAGACAGAGACAGAGGAAGTGACGGCGACAGAGACAGAGACAGAGACAGAGACAGAGACAGAGACAGAGACAGAGACAGAGGCAGAGACAGAGACAGAGACAGAGACAGAGACAGAGACAGAGACAGAGACAGAGACAGAGACAGAGACAGAGACAGAGACAGAGACAGGGACAGAGACAGAGACAGAGACAGAGACAGAGGCAGAGACGGAAACAGAGACAGAGACAGAGACGGAAACAGAGACAGAGACAGAGACAGAGACAGAGACAGAGACAGAGACAGAGACAGAGACAGAGACAGAGACAGAGACAGAGACAGAGACAGAGACAGAGACAGAGACAGAGACAGAGACAGAGACAGAGACAGAGACAAAGACAGAGACAGAGACGGAGACAGAGACAGAGACAGAGACAGAGACAGAGACAGAGACAGAGACAGAGACGGAGACAGAGACAGAGACAGAGACAGAGACAAAGACAGAGACAGAGACAGAGACAGAGACAGAGACAGAGACGGAAACAGAGACAGAGACAGAGACAGAGACAGAGACAGAGACAGAGACAGAGACAGAGACAGAGACAGAGACAGAGACAGAGACAGAGACAGAGACAGAGACAGAGACAGAGAGAGAGACAGAGACAGAGACAGAGACAGAGACAGAGACAGAGACAGAGACAGAGACAGAGACAGAGACAGAGACAGAGACAGAGACAGAGACAGAGACAGAGACAGAGACAGAGACAGAGACAGAGACAAAGACAGAGACAGAGACAGAGACAGAGACAGAGACAGAGACAGAGACAGAGACAGAGACAGAGACGGAAACAGAGACAGAGACAGAGACGGAAACAGAGACAGAGACAGAGACAGAGACAGAGACAGAGACAGAGACAGAGACAGAGACAGAGACAGAGACAGAGACAGAGACAGAGACAGAGACAGAGACAGAGACAGAGACAGAGACAGAGACAGAGAGAGAGTCAGAGACAGAGAGAGAGTCAGAGACAGAGACAGAGACAGAGACAGAGACAGAGACAGAGACAGAGACAGAGACAGAGACAGAGACAGAGACAGAGACAGAGACAGAGACAGAGACAGAGACAGAGACAGAGACGGAAACAGAGACAGAGACAGAGACGGAAACAGAGACAGAGACAGAGACAGAGACAGAGACAGAGACAGAGACAGAGACAGAGACAGAGACAGAGACAGAGACAGAGACAGAGACAGAGACAGAGACAGAGACAGAGACAGAGACAGAGACAGAGACAGAGACAGAGACAGAGACAGAGACAGTGACAGAGACAGAGACAGAGACAGAGACAGAGACAGAGACAGAGACAGAGACAGAGACTGAGGCGGAGACAGAGACAGAGACGGAGACGGAGATAGAGGCAGAGACAGAGACAGAGACGGAGTCAGAGGCAGAGACAGAGCCAGGGACGGAGACGGAGATAGAGGCAGAGACAGAGACAGAGACGGAGACAGAGGCAGAGACAGAGCCAGGGACAGAGACGGAGACAGAGACAGAGGAAGAGACAGCGACAGAGACAGAGACAGAGGGAGAGACAGCGACAGGGACAGAGACAGGGACAGAGACAGATACAGAGATAGAGACAGACACAGAGACGGAGACAAAGACCGAGACAGAGACAGAGACGGAGACAGAGGCAAAGACATAGCCAGGCACAGAGACGGAGACAGAGACAGAGGAAGTGACAGCGACAGAGACAGAGACAGAGACAGAGACAGAGACAGAGACAGAGACAGAGACAGAGACAGAGACAGAGACAGACACAGAGACAGAGACAGAGGCAGAGACAGAGACAGAGACAGAGACAGAGACAGAGACAGAGACAGAGACAGAGACAGAGACAGAGACAGAGACAGAGACGGAAACAGAGACAGAGACAGAGAGAGAGACAGAGACAGACACAGAGACGGAGACAAAGACCGAGACAGAGACAGAGACGGAGACAGAGGCAAAGACATAGCCAGGCACAGAGACGGAGACAGAGACAGAGACAGAGACAGAGACTGAGGCGGAGACAGAGACAGAGACGGGGACGGAGATAGACGCAGAGACAGAGACAGAGACGGAGACAGAGGCAGAGACAGAGCCAGGGACGGAGACGGAGATAGAGGCAGAGACAGAGACAGAGACGGAGACAGAGGCAGAGACAGAGTCAGGGACAGAGACGGAGACAGAGACAGAGGAAGAGACAGCGACAGAGACAGAGACAGAGACATAGAGACATAGGCACGGAGGCAGAGAAGCAGAGATAGAAACAGAGACAGAGACAGAGACAGAGACAGAGACAGAGACAGAGACAGAGACAGAGACAGAGACAGAGACAGAGACAGAGACAGAGACAGAGACAGAGACGGAAACAGAGACAGAGACAGAGACAGAGACAGAGACAGAGACAGAGACGGAGACAGAGACAGAGACAGAGAGAGAGACAGAGACAGAGACAGAGACAGAGACAGAGACAGAGACAGAGACAGAGACAGAGACAGAGACAGAGACAGAGACAGAGACAGAGACAGAGACAGAGACGGAAACAGAGACAGAGACGGAGACGGAAACAGAGACAGAGACAGAGACAGAGACAGAGACAGAGACAGAGACAGAGACAGAGACAGAGACAGAGACAGAGACAGAGACAGAGACAGAGACAGAGACAGAGACAGAGACAGAGACAGAGACAGAGACAGAGACAGTGACAGAGACAGAGACAGAGACAGAGACAGAGACAGAGACAGAGACTGAGGCGGAGACAGAGACAGAGACGGAGACGGAGATAGAGGCAGAGACAGAGACAGAGACGGAGACAGAGGCAGAGACAGAGCCAGGGACGGAGACGGAGATAGAGGCAGAGACAGAGACAGAGACGGAGACAGAGGCAGAGACAGAGCCAGGGACAGAGACGGAGACAGAGACAGAGGAAGAGACAGCGACAGAGACAGAGACAGAGGGAGAGACAGCGACAGGGACAGAGACAGGGACAGAGACAGATACAGAGATAGAGACAGACACAGAGACGGAGACAAAGACCGAGACAGAGACAGAGACGGAGACAGAGGCAAAGACATAGCCAGGCACAGAGACGGAGACAGAGACAGAGGAAGTGACAGCGACAGAGACAGAGACAGAGACAGAGACAGAGACAGAGACAGAGACAGAGACAGAGACAGAGACAGAGACAGAGACAGAGGCAGAGACAGAGACAGAGGCAGAGACAGAGACAGAGACAGAGACAGAGACAGAGACAGAGACAGAGACAGAGACAGAGACAGAGACAGAGACGGAAACAGAGACAGAGACAGAGAGAGAGACAGAGACAGACACAGAGACGGAGACAAAGACCGAGACAGAGACAGAGACGGAGACAGAGGCAAAGACATATCCAGGCACAGAGACGGAGACAGAGACAGAGACAGAGACAGAGACAGAGACTGAGGCGGAGACAGAGACAGAGACGGGGACGGAGATAGAGGCAGAGACAGAGACAGAGACAGAGACAGAGGCAGAGACAGAGCCAGGGACGGAGACGGAGATAGAGGCAGAGACAGAGACAGAGACGGAGACAGAGGCAGAGACAGAGCCAGGGACAGAGACGGAGACAGAGACAGAGGAAGAGACAGCGACAGAGACAGAGACAGAGGGAGAGACAGCGACAGGGACAGAGACAGGGACAGAGACAGATACAGAGACAGAGACAGACACAGAGACGGAGACAAAGACCGAGACAGAGACAGAGACGGAGACAGAGGCAAAGACATAGCCAGGCACAGAGACGGAGACAGAGACAGAGGAAGTGACGGCGACAGAGACAGAGACAGAGACAGAGACAGAGACAGAGACAGAGACAGAGACAGAGGCAGAGACAGAGACAGAGACAGAGACAGAGACAGAGACAGAGACAGAGACAGAGACAGAGACAGAGACAGAGACAGAGACAGAGACAGAGACAGAGACAGAGACAGAGACAGAGACAGAGACAGAGACAGAGACAGAGACAGAGACAGAGACAGAGACAGAGACAGAGGCAGAGACGGAAACAGAGACAGAGACAGAGACGGAAACAGAGACAGAGACAGAGACAGAGACAGAGACAGAGACAGAGACAGAGACAGAGACAGAGACAGAGACAGAGACAGAGACAGAGACAGAGACAGAGACAGAGACAGAGACAAAGACAGAGACAGAGACGGAGACAGAGACAGAGACAGAGACAGAGACAGAGACAGAGACAGAGACAGAGACGGAGACAGAGACAGAGACAGAGACAGAGACAAAGACAGAGACAGAGACAGAGGGAGAGACAGAGACAGAGACAGAGACCGAGACAGAGACAGAGACAGAGACAGAGACAGAGACAGAGACAGAGACAGAGACAGAGACAGAGACAGCGACAGAGACTGAGACAGAGACAGAGACAGAGACAGAGACGGGGACGGAGATAGAGGCAGAGACAGAGACAGAGACGGAGATAGAGGCAGAGGCAGAGAATGAGCCAGGGGCGGAGACGGAGATAGAGGCAGAGACAGAGACAGAGACGGAGACAGAGGCAGAGACAGAGCCAGGGACAGAGACGGAGACAGAGACAGAGGAAGAGACAGCGACAGAGACAGAGACAGAGGGAGAGACAGCGACAGGGACAGAGACAGGGACAGAGACAGATACAGAGACAAAGACAGACACAGAGACGGACACAAAGACCGAGACAGAGACAGAGACGGAGACAGAGGCAAAGACATAGCCAGGCACAGAGACGGAGACAGAGACAGAGGAAGTGACAGCGACAGAGACAGAGACAGAGACAGAGACAGAGACAGAGACAGAGACAGAGACAGAGGCAGAGACAGAGACAGAGACAGAGACAGAGACAGAGACAGAGACAGAGACAGAGACAGAGACAGAGACAGAGACAGAGACAGAGACAGAGACAGAGACAGAGACAGAGACAGAGACGGAAACAGAGACAGAGACAGAGACGGAAACAGAGACAGAGACAGAGACAGAGACAGAGACAGAGACAGAGACAGAGACAGAGACAGAGACAGAGACAGAGACAGAGACAGTGACAGAGACAGAGACAGAGACAGAGACAGAGACAGAGACAGAGACAGAGACAGAGACAAAGACAGAGACAGAGACGGAGGCAGAGACAGAGACAGAGACAGAGACAGAGACAGAGACAGAGACGGAGACAGAGACAGAGACAGAGACAGAGACAAAGACAGAGACAGAGACAGAGGGAGAGACAGAGACAGAGACAGAGACAGAGACAGAGACAGAGACAGAGACAGAGACAGAGACAGAGACAGCGACAGAGACTGAGACAGAGACAGAGACAGAGACAGAGACAGAGACGGAGACAAAGACCGAGATAGACGCAGGGACTGAGACAGAGGCAGAGACAGCTACAGAGACAGAGATAGAGATAGGGCAGAGACAGAGGCAGAGACAGAGACAGAGACAGAGACAGAGACGGAGACAGAGACAGAGACATAGACAGACACAGAGACAGAGACAGAGACAGAGACAGACACAGAGACAGAGACAGAGACAGAGACGGAGACAGAGGCAGAGACAGAGCCAGGGACAGAGACGGAGACAGAGACAGAGGAAGAGACAGCGACAGAGACAGAGACAGAGACAGAGACAGAGACAGAGACAGAGACAGAGACAGAGACAGAGACAGAGACAGAGACAGAGACAGAGACAGAGACAGAGACAGAGACAGAGACAGAGACAGAGACAGAGACAGAGACAGAGACAGAGACAGAGACAGAGACAGAGACAGAGACAGAGACAGAGACAGAGACAGAGACAGAGACAGAGACAGAGACAGAGACAGAGACAGAGACAGAGACAGAGGCAGAGACAGAGACAGAGACAGAGACAGAGACAGAGACAGAGACAGAGACAGAGACAGAGACAGAGACAGAGACAGAGACAGAGACAGAGACGGAGACGGAGACAGAGACAGAGACAGAGACAGAGACAAAGACAGAGACAGAGACAGAGACAGGGACAGAGACAGAGACAGAGACAGAGACAGAGACAGAGACGGAAACAGAGACAGAGGCAGAGACGGAAACAGAGACAGAGACAGAGACGGAAACAGAGACAGAGACAGAGACAGAGACAGAGACAGAGACAGAGACAGAGACAGAGACAGAGACAGAGACAGAGACAGAGACAGAGACAGAGACAGAGACAGAGACAGAGACAGAGACAGAGACAGAGACAGAGACAGTGACAGAGACAGAGACAGAGACAGAGACAGAGACAGAGACAGAGACAGAGACAAAGACAGAGACAGAGACGGAGACAGAGACAGAGACAGAGACAGAGACAGAGACAGAGACAGAGACAGAGACGGAGACAGAGACAGAGACAGAGACAGAGACAAAGACAGAGACAGAGACAGAGGGAGAGACAGAGACAGAGACAGAGACCGAGACAGAGACAGAGACAGAGACAGAGACAGAGACAGAGACAGAGACAGAGACAGAGACAGAGACAGAGACAGCGACAGAGACTGAGACAGAGACAGAGACAGAGACAGAGACGGGGACGGAGATAGAGGCAGAGACAGAGACAGAGACGGAGACAGAGGCAGAGGCAGAGACAGAGCCAGGGGCGGAGACGGAGATAGAGGCAGAGACAGAGACAGAGACGGAGACAGAGGCAGAGACAGAGCCAGGGACAGAGACGGAGACAGAGACAGAGGAAGAGACAGCGACAGAGACAGAGACAGAGGGAGAGACAGCGACAGGGACAGAGACAGGGACAGAGACAGATACAGAGACAGAGACAGACACAGAGACGGAGACAAAGACCGAGACAGAGACAGAGACGGAGACAGAGGCAAAGACATAGCCAGGCACAGAGACGGAGACAGAGACAGAGGAAGTGACAGCGACAGAGACAGAGACAGAGACAGAGACAGAGACAGAGACAGAGACAGAGACAGAGACAGAGGCAGAGACAGAGACAGAGACAGAGACAGAGACAGAGACAGAGACAGAGACAGAGACAGAGACAGAGACAGAGACAGAGACAGAGACAGAGACAGAGACAGAGACAGAGACAGAGACAGAGACGGAAACAGAGACAGAGACAGAGACGGAAACAGAGACAGAGACAGAGACAGAGACAGAGACAGAGACAGAGACAGAGACAGAGACAGAGACAGAGACAGTGACAGAGACAGAGACAGAGACAGAGACAGAGACAGAGACAGAGACAGAGACAGAGACAAAGACAGAGACAGAGACGGAGGCAGAGACAGAGACAGAGACAGAGACAGAGACAGAGACAGAGACGGAGACAGAGACAGAGACAGAGACAGAGACAAAGACAGAGACAGAGACAGAGGGAGAGACAGAGACAGAGACAGAGACAGAGACAGAGACAGAGACAGAGACAGAGACAGAGACAGAGACAGCGACAGAGACTGAGACAGAGACAGAGACAGAGACAGAGACAGAGACGGAGACAAAGACCGAGATAGACGCAGGGACTGAGACAGAGGCAGAGACAGCTACAGAGACAGAGATAGAGATAGGGCAGAGACAGAGGCAGAGACAGAGACAGAGACAGAGACAGAGACGGAGACAGAGACAGAGACATAGACAGACACAGAGACAGAGACAGAGACAGAGACAGACACAGAGACAGAGACAGAGACAGAGACGGAGACAGAGGCAGAGACAGAGCCAGGGACAGAGACGGAGACAGAGACAGAGGAAGAGACAGCGACAGAGACAGAGACAGAGACAGAGACAGAGACAGAGACAGAGACAGAGACAGAGACAGAGACAGAGACAGAGACAGAGACAGAGACAGAGACAGAGACAGAGACAGAGACAGAGACAGAGACAGAGACAGAGACAGAGACAGAGACAGAGACAGAGACAGAGACAGAGACAGAGACACAGACAGAGACAGAGACAGAGACAGAGACAGAGACAGAGACAGAGACAGAGACAGAGACAGAGACAGAGACGGAAACAGAGACAGAGACAGAGACGGAAACAGAGACAGAGACAGAGACAGAGACAGAGACAGAGACAGAGACAGAGACAGAGACAGAGACAGAGACAGAGACAGAGACAGAGACAGAGACAGAGACAGAGACAGAGACAGAGACAGAGACAGTGACAGAGACAGAGACAGAGACAGAGACAGAGACAGAGACAGAGACAGAGACAGAGACTGAGGCGGAGACAGAGACAGAGACGGAGACGGAGATAGAGGCAGAGACAGAGACAGAGACGGAGACAGAGGCAGAGACAGAGCCAGGGACGGAGACGGAGATAGAGGCAGAGACAGAGACAGAGACGGAGACAGAGGCAGAGACAGAGCCAGGGACAGAGACGGAGACAGAGACAGAGGAAGAGACAGCGACAGAGACAGAGACAGAGGGAGAGACAGCGACAGGGACAGAGACAGGGACAGAGACAGATACAGAGATAGAGACAGACACAGAGACGGAGACAAAGACCGAGACAGAGACAGAGACGGAGACAGAGACAGAGACAGAGACAGAGACAGAGACAGAGACAGAGACAGAGACAGAGACAGAGACGGAAACAGAGACAGAGACAGAGACAGAGACAGAGACAGAGACAGAGACAGAGACAGAGACAGAGACAGAGACAGAGACAGAGACAGAGACAGAGAGAGAGACAGAGACAGAGACAGAGACAGAGACAGAGACAGAGACTGAGACAGAGACAGAGACAGAGACAGAGACAGAGACAGAGACAGAGACAGAGACAGAGACAGAGACAGACACAGAGACAGAGACAGAGACAGAGACAGAAACAGAGACAGAGACAGAGACAGAGACAGCTACAGAGACAGAGATAGAGACAGGGCAGAGACAGAGGCAGATACAGAGACAGAGACAGAGACGGAGACAGAGACAGAGACAGAGACAGAGACAAAGACAGAGACAGAGACAGAGGGAGAGACAGAGACAGAGACAGAGACAGAGACAGAGACAGAGACAGAGACAGAGACAGAGACAGAGACAGAGACAAAGACAGAGACAGAGACGGATACAGAGACAGAGACAGAGACAGATACAGAGACAGAGACAGAGACGGAGACAGAGACAGAGACAGAGGCAGAGACAAAGACAGAGACAGAGACAGAGGGAGAGACAGAGACAGAGACAGAGACAGAGACAGAGACAGAGACAGAGACAGAGACAGAGACAGAGACAGAGACAGAGACAGAGCCAGAGACAGAGACAGCGACAGAGACTGAGACAGAGACAGAGACAGAGACAGAGACAGAGACAGAGACAGAGAGAGAGTCAGAGACGTAGACAGAGACAGAGACAGAGACAGAGACAGAGACAGAGACAGAGACAGAGACAGAGACAGAGACAGAGACAGAGACAGAGGCAGAGACAGAGACAGAGACAGAGACAGAGACAGAGACAGAGACAGAGACAGAGACAGAGACAGAGACAGAGACAGAGACAGAGACAGAGACGGAGACGGAGACAGAGACAGAGACAGAGACAGAGACAAAGACAGAGACAGAGACAGAGACAGGGACAGAGACAGAGACATAGAGACATAGGCACGGAGGCAGAGAAGCAGAGATAGAAACAGAGACAGAGACAGAGACAGAGACAGAGACAGAGACAGAGACAGAGACAGAGACAGAGACAGAGACAGAGACAGAGACAGAGACAGAGACAGAGACAGAGACAGAGACGGAAAAAGAGACAGAGACAGAGACAGAGACAGAGACAGAGACAGAGACAGAGACAGAGACAGAGACAGAGACAGAGACAGAGACAGAGACAGAGACAGAGACAGAGACAGAGACAGAGACAGAGACAAAGACAGAGACAGAGACAGAGACGGATACAGAGACAGAGACAGAGACAGATACAGAGACAGAGACAGAGACGGAGACAGAGACAGAGACAGAGGCAGAGACAAAGACAGAGACAGAGACAGAGGGAGAGACAGAGACAGAGACAGAGACAGAGACAGAGACAGAGACAGAGACAGAGACAGAGACAGAGACAGAGACAGAGACAGAGCCAGAGACAGAGACAGCGACAGAGACTGAGACAGAGACAGAGACAGAGACAGAGACAGAGACAGAGAGAGAGTCAGAGACGTAGACAGAGACAGAGACAGAGACAGAGACAGAGACAGAGACAGAGACAGAGACAGAGACAGAGACAGAGACAGAGACAGAGACAGAGACAGAGACAGAGACAGAGGCAGAGACAGAGACAGAGACAGAGACAGAGACAGAGACAGAGACAGAGACAGAGACAGAGACAGAGACAGAGACAGAGACAGAGACAGAGACAGAGACAGAGACGGAGACGGAGACAGAGACAGAGACAGAGACAGAGACAAAGACAGAGACAGAGACAGAGACAGGGACAGAGACAGAGACATAGAGACATAGGCACGGAGGCAGAGAAGCAGAGATAGAAACAGAGACAGAGACAGAGACAGAGACAGAGACAGAGACAGAGACAGAGACAGAGACAGAGACAGAGACAGAGACAGAGACAGAGACAGAGACGGAAACAGAGACAGAGACAGAGACAGAGACAGAGACAGAGACAGAGACAGAGACAGTGACAGAGACAGAGACAGAGACAGAGACAGAGACAGAGACAGAGACAGAGAGAGAGACAGAGACAGAGACAGAGACAGAGACAGAGACAGAGACAGAGACAGAGACAGAGACAGAGACAGAGACAGAGACGGAAACAGAGACAGAGACAGAGACGGAAACAGAGACAGAGACAGAGACAGAGACAGAGACAGAGACAGAGACAGAGACAGAGACAGAGACAGAGACAGAGACAGAGACAGAGACAGAGACAGAGACAGAGACAGAGACAGAGACAGAGACAGAGACAGAGACAGAGACAGAGACAGAGACAGAGACAGAGACAGAGACAGAGACAGAGACAGAGACAGAGACAGAGACAGAGACAGAGACAGAGACAGAGACAGAGACAGAGACAGAGACAGAGACAGAGACAGAGACAGAGACAGAGACAGAGACAGAGACAGAGACGGAAACAGAGACAGAGACAGAGACGGAAACAGAGACAGAGACAGAGACAGAGACAGAGACAGAGACAGAGATAGAGACAGAGACAGAGACAGAGACAGAGACAGAGACAGAGACAGAGACAGAGACAGAGACAGAGACAGAGACAGAGACAGAGACAGAGACAGAGACTGAGGCGGAGACAGAGACAGAGACGGAGACGGAGATAGAGGCAGAGACAGAGACAGAGACGGAGACAGAGGCAGAGACAGAGCCAGGGACGGAGACGGAGATAGAGGCAGAGACAGAGACAGAGACGGAGACAGAGGCAGAGACAGAGCCAGGGACAGAGACGGAGACAGAGACAGAGGAAGAGACAGCGACAGAGACAGAGACAGAGGGAGAGACAGCGACAGGGACAGAGACAGGGACAGAGACAGATACAGAGATAGAGACAGACACAGAGACGGAGACAAAGACCGAGACAGAGACAGAGACGGAGACAGAGGCAAAGACATAGCCAGGCACAGAGACGGAGACAGAGACAGAGGAAGTGACAGCGACAGAGACAGAGACAGAGACAGAGACAGAGACAGAGACAGAGACAGAGACAGAGACAGATACAGAGACAGAGACAGAGACAGAGACAGAGGCAGAGACAGAGACAGAGACAGAGACAGAGACAGAGACAGAGACAGAGACAGAGACGGAAACAGAGACAGAGACAGAGACAGAGACAGAGACAGAGACAGAGACAGAGACAGAGACAGAGACAGAGACAGAGACAGAGACAGAGAGAGAGACAGAGACAGAGACAGAGACAGAGACAGAGACTGAGACGGAGACAGAGACAGCGGCAGAGACAGGGACGGAGACAGAGACAGGGACACAGACAGAGACAGAGACAGAGACAGAGACAGAGAGAGAGACAGAGACAGAGACAGAGACAGAGACAGAGACAGAAACAGAGACAGAGACAGATACGCGGACAGAGACAGAGGCAGGGACAGAGACAGAGAGAGAGACGGAGACAGAGACAGAGACTGAGACGGAGACAGCGACAGCGGCAGAGACAGGGACGGAGACAGAGACAGAGATAGAGACAGAGACAGAGACAGAGACAGAGACAGAGACAGAGACAGAGACAGAGACAGAGACAGAGACGGAGACAGAGACAGAGGCATAGACAGAGACAGAGACAGAGTCAGCGACAGGGACAAGGAGAGGGACAGGGACAGAGACAGAGGCAGAGGCAGAGACAGAGACAGAGACAGAGACAGAGACAGAGACAGAGACAGAGACAGAGACAGAGACAGAGACGGAGGCAGAGACAGAGACACAGACAGAGACAGAGACTGAGACAGAGTCAGAGGCAGAGACAGAGACAGAGAAAGAGACAGTGACAGAGGCAGAGACTGAGACTGACACCGAGACAGAGACAGAAACAGAGACAGAGACAGATACACGGACAGAGACAGAGGCAGATACAGGGACAGAGACAGAGACAGAGAAAAAGACAGAGACAGAGACAGACATAGAGACAGAGACAGAGACAGAGACAGAGACAGAGACAGATACAGAGACAGAGGGAGAGACAGCGACAGAGACAGAGACAGAGACAGAGACAGAGACAGAGACAGAGACAGAGACAGAGACAGAGACGGAGACAGAGGCAGAGACAGAGCCATGGACAGAGACAGAGACAGAGACAGAGGGAGACACAGCGACAGAGACAGAGACAGAGACAGATACAGAGACAGAGGGAGAGACAGCGACAGAGACAGAGACAGAGACAGAGACAGAGACAGAGACAGAGACAGAGACAGAGACAGAGACGGAGACAGAGGCAGAGACAGAGCCATGGACAGAGACAGAGACAGAGACAGAGGGAGACACAGCGACAGAGACAGAGATAGAGACAGAGACAGAGACAGAGACAGAGACAGAGGCAGAGACAGAGACAGAGACGGAGACAGAGACAGAGACAGAGACAGAGACAGAGACAGAGACAGAGACAGAGACAGAGGCAGAGACAGAGACAGAGACAGAGACAGAGACAGAGGCAGAGGCAGAGACAGAGACAGAGACAGATGCAGAGACAGGGACAGAGACGGAGACGGAGGCAGAGACAGAGCCAGGGACAGAGACAGAGACAGAGACTGAGGGAGAGACAGCGACAGAGGCAGAGACAGAGACACAGACACAGACAGATACAGAGACAGAGGGAGAGACAGGGACAGAGACAGAGACAGAGACAGAGACAGAGAGAGAGACAGAGACAGAGACGGAGACAGAGGCAGAGACAGAGGCAGAGACAGAGACAGAGACAGAGACAGAGACAGAGACAGAGACAGAGACAGAGACAGAGACAGAGATAGAGACAGAGACAGAGACAGAGACAGAGACAAAGACAGAGACAGAGACAGAGACAGAGGCAGAGTCTCAGACAGAGAAAGAGACAGAGACAGAGACAGAGACACATACGGAGACAGAAACAGAGACAGAGACAGAGACAGAGACAGAGGCAGAGACAGAGTAGGAGACAGTGACTGAGACAGAGACAGAGACAGAGACAGAGACAGAGACAGAGACGGAGACAAAGACCGAGACACACACAGAGACTGAGACACAGGCAGAGACAGAGACAGAGACAGTGACAGAGACAGGGACAGAGACAGAGACTGAGGGAGAGACAGCGACAGAGACAGAGACAGATACAGACACAGAGACAGAGGCAGAGACAGAGACAGAAACAGAGGCAGAGACAGAGACGGAGAGAGAGACGGAGACAGAGACAGATACTGAGACGGAGACAGAGACAGCGGCAGAGACAGGGACGGAGACAGAGACAGAGACACAGACAGAGACAGAGACAGAGGCAGAGACAGAGACAGAGACAGAGACAGAGACAGAGACAGAGACAGAGACAGAGACAGAGACAGAGACAGAGACAGAGACAGAGACAGAGACAGAGACGGAGACAGAGACGGAGACAAAGACCGAGACAGAGACGGAGACAGAGGCAGAGACAGAGCCAGGGACAGAGACGGAGACAGAGACAGAGGGAGAGACAGGGACAGAGACAGAGACAGAAACAGAGACAGAGACAGATACGCGGACAGAGACAGAGGCAGAGACAGAGACAGAGAGAGAGACGGAGACAGAGACAGAGACTGAGACGGAGACAGAGACAGCGGCAGAGACAGGGACGGAGACAGAGACAGGGACACAGACAGAGACAGATACGCGGACAGAGACAGAGGCAGGGACAGAGACAGAGAGAGAGACGGAGACAGAGACAGAGACTGAGACGGAGACAGCGACAGCGGCAGAGACAGGGACGGAGGCAGAGACAGAGACAGAGACAGAGACAGAGACAGAGACAGAGACAGAGACAGAGACAGAGACAGAGACAGAGACGGAGACAGAGACAGAGGCATAGACAGAGACAGAGACAGAGTCAGCGACAGGGACAAGGAGAGGGACAGGGACAGAGACAGAGGCAGAGACAGAGACAGAGACAGAGACAGAGACAGAGACAGAGACAGAGACAGAGACAGAGACGGAGGCAGAGACAGAGACACAGACAGAGACAGAGACTGAGACAGAGTCAGAGACAGAGACAGAGGGAGACACAGCGACAGAGACAGAGATAGAGACAGAGACAGAGACAGAGACAGAGACAGAGGCAGAGACAGAGACAGAGACGGAGACAGAGACAGTGACAGAGGCAGAGACTGAGACTGACACCGAGACAGAGACAGAAACAGAGACAGAGACAGATACACGGACAGAGACAGAGGCAGAGACAGAGACAGAGACAGAGACAGAGAAAAAGACAGAGACAGAGACAGACATAGAGACAGAGACAGAGACAGAGACAGAGACAGAGACAGAGACAGAGACAGATACAGAGACAGAGGGAGAGACAGCGACAGAGACAGAGACAGAGACAGAGACAGAGACAGAGACAGAGACAGAGACGGAGACAGAGGCAGAGACAGAGCCATGGACAGAGACAGAGACAGAGACAGAGGGAGACACAGCGACAGAGACAGAGATAGAGACAGAGACAGAGACAGAGACAGAGACAGAGGCAGAGACAGAGACAGAGACGGAGACAGAGACAGAGACAGAGACAGAGACAGAGACAGAGACAGAGACAGAGACAGAGACAGAGACAGAGGCAGAGACAGAGACAGAGACAGAGACAGAGACAGAGGCAGAGGCAGAGACAGAGACAGAGACAGATGCAGAGACAGGGACAGAGACAGAGACAGAGACAGAGACACATACGGAGACAGAAACAGAGACAGAGACAGAGACAGAGACAGAGGCAGAGACAGAGACAGATGCAGAGACAGAGTCGGAGACAGTGACTGAGACAGAGACAGAGACAGAGACAGAGACAGAGACGGAGACAAAGACCCAGACAGACGCAGAGACTGAGACACAGGCAGAGACAGAGACAGAGACAGTGACAGAGACAGAGACAGAGACAGAGACTGAGACAGAGACAGAGGCAGAGACAAAGACAGAGACAGAGACAGAGACAGATACCGAGACAGAGACAGAGACAGAGACAGAGACACAGACAGAGACAGAGACAGAGACACAGACAGAGACAGAGACAGAGACGGAGACAGAGGCAGAGACAGAGACTGAGACAGAGACAGAGACAGAGACAGAGGGAGAGACAGCGACAGAGACAGCGACAGAGACAGAGACAGAGACAGAGACAGAGGCAGAGACAGGGACAGAGACAGAGACAGAGACGGAGACAGAGACAGAGACAGAGACAGATACAGAGACAGGGACAGAGACAGAGACAGAGACAGAGACAGCGACAGGGACAAGCGGAGGGACAGGGACAGAGACAGAGGCAGAGACAGAGACGGAGACAGAGACAGAGACAGGGACACAGACAGAGACAGAGACAGAGACAGAGACAGAGACAAAGACAGAGACAGAGACAGAGGCAGAGTCTCAGACAGAGAAAGAGACAGAGGCAGAGACAGAGACACATACGGAGACAGAAACAGAGACAGAGACAGAGACAGAGACAGAGGCAGAGACAGAGACAGAGACAGAGTCGGAGACAGTGACTGAGACAGAGACAGAGACAGAGACAGAGACGGAGACAAAGACCGAGACACACGCAGAGACTGAGACACAGGCAGAGACAGAGACAGAGACAGTGACAGAGACAGAGACAGAGACAGAGACTGAGACAGAGACAGAGACAGAGACAAAGACAGAGACAGAGACAGAGACAGATACAGAGACAGAGACAGAGACAGAGACAGAGACAGAGACACAGACAGAGACAGAGACAGAGACACAGACAGAGACAGAGACAGAGACGGAGACAGAGGCAGAGACAGAGACTGAGACAGAGACAGAGACAGAGACAGAGGGAGAGACAGCGACAGAGACAGCGACAGAGACAGAGACAGAGACAGAGACAGAGGCAGAGACAGAGTCGGAGACAGTGACTGAGACAGAGACAGAGACAGAGACAGAGACAGAGACGGAGACAAAGACCCAGACAGACGCAGAGACTGAGACACAGGCAGAGACAGAGACAGAGACAGTGACAGAGACAGAGACAGAGACAGAGACCGAGACAGAGACAGAGGCAGAGACAAAGACAGAGACAGAGACAGAGACAGATACCGAGACAGAGACAGAGACAGAGACAGAGACACAGACAGAGACAGAGACAGAGACACAGACAGAGACAGAGACAGAGACGGAGACAGAGACAGAGACAGAGACAGAGACACAGACAGAGACAGAGACAGAGACGGAGACAGAGGCAGAGACAGAGACTGAGACAGAGACAGAGACAGAGACAGAGGGAGAGACAGCGACAGAGACAGAGACAGAGACAGAGACAGAGACAGAGACAGAGACAGAGACAGAGACAGAGACAGAGACAGAGACAGAGACAGAGACAGAGACAGAGACAGAGACAGAGACAGAGACAGAGACAGAGGCAGAAACAGAGACAGAGACAGAGACAGAGACAGAGAAAGAGACAGAGACAGAGACAGAGACAGAGACAGAGACAGAGAGAGAGACAGAGACAGAGACAGAACCAGAGACAGAGACAGATACGGGGACAGAGACAGAGGCAGAGACAGAGACAGAGACAAAGACAGAGACAGAGGTAGAGACAGAGACAGAGAGAGAGACGGAGACAGAGACAGAGACTGAGACGGATACAGAGACAGCGGCAGAGACAGGGACGGAGACAGAGACAGAGACACAGACAGAGACAGAGACAGAGACAGAGACAGGGACAGAGACAGGGACAGAGACAGAGACTGAGACAGAGACAGAGACGGAGACAAAGACCGAGACAGAGATAGAGACGGAGACAGAGGCAGAGACAGAGCCAGGGACGGAGACAAAGACAGAGACAGAGGGAGAGACTGCGACAGAGACAGAGACAGAGAGAGAGACGGAGACAGAGACTGAGACTGAGACGGAGACAGAGACAGCGGCAGAGACAGGGACGGAGACAGAGACAGAGACACAGACAGAGACAGAGACAGGGACAGAGACAGAGACAGAGACAGAGTCTGAGACAGAGACAGAGACAGAGACAGAGACAGAGACAGAGACGGAGACAGAGGCAGAGACAGAGCCAGGGACAGAGACAGAGACAGAGACAGAGACAGAGACAGAGACAGAGACAGAGACAGAGACAGAGACAGAGACGGAGGCAAAGACCGAGACAGAGGCAGAGACACAGACAGAGGCAGAGACAGAGACAGAGACAGAGACAGAGACGGAGGCAAAGAACGAGACAAAGGCAGAGACACAGACAGACGCAGAGACAGAGACAGAGACAGAGACAGAGACAGAGACAGAGAAAGAGACAGAGACGGAGACAAAGACCGAGGCAGAGACAGAGGCAGGGACAGAGACAGAGACAGAGACAGAACCAGAGACAGAGACAGATACGGGGACAGAGACAGATACGGGGACAGAGACAGAGACAGAGACAGAGACAGAGACAGAGACAGAGACAGAGACAGAGACAGAGACAGAGACAGAGAGAGAGACAGAGACAGAGACAGAGTCAGAGACATAGGCACGGAGGCAGAGACACAGAGACAGAGACACAGAGACAGAGACACAGAGACAGAGGCACAGAGACAAAGACACAGAGACAAAGACACAGAGACAGAGACACAGAGACAGAGACACAGTGACAGAGACAGAGACACAGAGACAGAGACAGAGAGACAGAGACACAGAGACAGAGACATAGAGAACAGAGACACAGAAACAGCGACACAGAGACAGAGACACAGAGACAGAGGCACAGAGACAGAGACACAGAGACAGAGACTCGGAAACAGAGACACAGAGACAGAGACACAGAGACACAGAGACAGAGCCTCGGAGACAGAGACACAGAGACAGAGACACAGAGACAGAGACACAGAGACAGAGGCACGGAGACAGAGACACAGGGACAGAGACACAGAGACAGAGACACAGAGACAGAGACACAGAGACAGAGGCACAGAGACAGAGGCACAGAGACAGAGACAGAGAGACAGAGGGACAGAGGGACAAAGACACACACACAGAGACACAGACACGGAGGCACAGTCAGCGAGGGAGACAAAGAGACAGAGAAGCAGAGACAGAGACACAGGGTGAGAGACACACAGACAGGGACACAGAGACAGAGGTACAGTTACGGAGACAGAGTCAGAGATAGAAACGGAGACAGAGACAGACAGAGACAGAGACATGGCAGGAACAGAGACAAAGACAGAGAACGAGGCAGAGACAGAGACAGAGACAGAGACAGAGACAGAGACAGAGACAGAGACAGAGACAGAGACAGAGACAGAGACAGAGACAGAGGCAGAGTCTCAGACAGAGACAGAGACAGAGACAGAGACAGAGACAGAGACAGAGACAGAGACAGAGACAGAGACAGAGACAGAGACAGAGACAGAGACAGAGACAGAGACAGGGACAGAGACAGAGGCAGAGACAGAGACACAGAGACAGAGACACGGAGACAGAGACAGAGTCAGAGATTGAAACGGAGACAGAGGCAGGGACAGTGACAGAGACAGAGACAGAGTCAGAGATAGAAACGGAGACAGAGGCAGGGACAGAGACAGAGACAGAGACAGAGACAGAGACAGAGACAGAGACAGAGACAGAGACAGAGACAGAAACAGAGACGGAAACAAAGACCGAGCCAGGAACAGAGACGGAGAGAGAGACAGAGACAGAGACAGAGAAACAGACAGGGAAACAGACAGAAACAGAGACAGAGACGGAGACAGAGACAGAGACAGAGGCATAGACAGAGACAGGGACAGAGACAGCGACAGTGACAGGGAGAGGGACAGGGACAGAGACAGAGACAGAGACAGAGGCATAGACAGAGACAGGGACAGAGGCAGCGACAGTGACAGGGAGAGGGACAGGGACAGAGACAGAGACAGAGACAGAGACAGACACTGAGACAGAGACAGAGACAGAGACAGAGACATAGAAACATAGGCACAGACACAGAGACACAGAGACAGAGACACTTAGACAGAGACACGGAGACAGAGACAGAGTCAGAGACAGAGACAGAGACAGAGACAGAGACAGAGACAGAGACAGAGACAGAGACAGAGACAGAGACAGAGACAGAGACAGAGACAGAGACAGAGACAGAGACAGAGACAGAGACAGAGACAGAAACAGAGACGGAAACAAAGACCGAGCCAGGGGCAGAGACGGAGAGAGAGACAGAGACAGAGACAGAGACAGAGACAGAGACAGAGACAGAGACAGAGACAGAGACAGAGACAGAGACAGAGACAGAGACAGAGACAGAGACAGAGACAGAGACAGAGACAGAGACAGAGACAGAGACAGAGACAGAGACAGAGACAGGGACAGAGACAGAGGCAGAGACAGAGACACAGAGACAGAGACACTGAGACAGAGACACTGAGACAGAGACACTGAGACAGAGACACAGAGACAGAGACGAAGACAGAGATAAAGACAGAGACAAAAACAGAGACAAGGAGACGGAGACACGGAGACAGAGACACAGAGACAGAGGCACAGAGACACAGAGACAGAGAGACAGAGACAGAGACGCAGAGACAGAGGAACAGAGACAGAGACACAGAGACACAGAGACACAGAGACACAGAGACACAGAGACAGAGACTCGGAGACAGGGACACAGAGACAGAGACACACAGACAGAGACACAGAGACAAAGACACAGAGACAAAGCCACAGAGACAGAGACACAGAGACAGAGACACAGAGACAGAGTCACTGAGACAGAGACACGGAGACAGAGACAGTGTCAGAGACACAGACAAAGACAAAGACAGAGACAGAGACAGAGACAGAGACAGAGACAGAGACAGAGACAGAGACAGAGACAGAGACAGAGGCAGAGACAGAGACAAAGACAGAGACAGAGACAGGGACAGAGACAGAGACAGAGACAGAGACAGAGACAGAGACATAGAGTCATAGGCACGGAGGCAGAGATGCAGAGACAGAGACAAGGAGACAGAGACAGAGACAGAGACAGAGACAGAGACACACAGAAAGGGACACGGAGACAGAGACAAAGGGACAGAGACAAAAGGACAGAGACAAAGAGACAGAGACAAAGAGGCAGAGACGAAGACAGAGATAAAGACAGGGACAAAAACAGAGGCAGAGACACGGAGACAGAGGCACAGAGACAGAGACACAGAGACACAGAGACACAGAGACACAGAGACACAGAGACAGAGACACACAGACAGAGACACAGAGACAGAGACACAGAGACAGAGACACAGAGACAGAGACAGAGACTGAGACAGAGACAGAGACAGAGGCAGAGACAGAGACAGAGACATAGAGGCATAGGCACGGAGGCAGAGATGCAGAGACAGAGACAAAGAGACAGAGGCAGAGACACACAGATAGAGACCCAGAGACAGAGACAGAGACACAGACGGAGACAGAGACGGAGGCAGAGACAGAGACAGAGGCAGAGACAGAGCCAGGGACGGAGACAGAGACAGAGACAGAGGGAGAGACAGAGACAGAGACAGAGACAGCGACAGGGACAAGGAGAGGGACAGGGACAGGACAGAGGCAGAGACAGAGACAGAGACAGAGACAGAGACAGAGGCAGAGACAGAGACACAGACCGAGGAAGACACAGAGACAGATACAGAGAGATAGACAGAGACACAGACAGCGACAGAGGGGCAGGAGACAAAGTCGGAGGCAGAGGTACAGGAGACAAAGACGGAGACAAGGTTGGAGACAAAGACGGAGACCGAGACAGAGACGGGGACAGAGACAGAGACAGAGACTGGGACAGCGGCAGAGAGAGAGACAGAAACAGAGACAGAGACAGAGACAGAGACAGAGACACAGACGGAGACAGAGACGGAGGCAGAGACAGAGACAGAGGCAGAGACAGAGCCAGGGACGGAGACAGAGACAGAGACAGAGGGAGAGACAGAGACAGAGACAGAGACACTGAGACAGAGACACAGAGACAGAGACGAAGACAGAGATAAAGACAGAGACAAAAACAGAGACAAGGAGACGGAGACACGGAGACAGAGACACAGAGACAGAGGCACAGAGACACAGAGACAGAGAGACAGAGACAGAGACGCAGAGACAGAGGAACAGAGACACAGAGACACAGAGACACAGAGACACAGAGACACAGAGACAGAGACTCGGAGACAGGGACACAGAGACAGAGACACACAGACAGAGTCACAGAGACAAAGACACAGAGACAAAGCCACAGAGACAGAGACACAGAGACAGAGACACAGAGACAGAGTCACTGAGACAGAGACACGGAGACAGAGACAGTGTCAGAGACACAGACAAAGACAGAGACAGAGACAGAGACAGAGACAGAGACAGAGACAGAGACAGAGACAGAGACAGAGACAGAGACAGAGACAGAGACAGAGACAGAGACGGAGGCAGAGACAGAGACAAAGACAGAGACAGAGACAGGGACAGATACAGAGACAGAGACAGAGACAGAGACAGAGACAGAGACAGAGACAGAGACAGAGACTGAGACAGAGACAGAGACAGAGACAGAGACATAGAGTCATAGGCATGGAGGCAGAGATGCAGAGACAGAGACAAGGAGACAGAGACAGAGACAGAGACAGAGACAGAGACAGATACAGAGACAGAGACACAGAGACAGAGACGAAGACAGAGATAAAGACAGAGACAAAAACAGAGACAAGGAGACGGAGACACAGAGACAGAGACTCAGAGACAGACGCACAGAGACACAGAGACAGAGAGACAGAGACAGAGACGCAGAGACAGAGCAAAAGAGACAGAGACACAGAGACACAGAGACACAGAGACACAGAGACAGAGACTCGGAGACAGGGACGCAGAGACAGACACACACAGACAGAGACACAGAGACAAAGACACAGAGACAAATCCATAGAGACAGAGACACAGAGACAGAGACACAGAGACAGAGACACAGAGACAGAGACACTCAGACAGAGACGAAGACAGAGATAAAGACAGAGACAAAAACAGAGACAAGGAGACGGAGACACAGAGACAGAGACTCAGAGACAGAGGCACAGAGACACAGAGACAGAGAGACAGAGACAGAGACGCAGAGACAGAGCAAAAGAGACAGAGACACAGAGACACAGAGACACAGAGACACAGAGACAGAGACTCGGAGACAGGGACACAGAGACAGACACACACAGACAGAGACACAGAGACAAAGACACAGAGACAAATCCATAGAGACAGAGACACAGAGACAGAGACACAGAGACAGAGACGCACAGACAGAGACGAAGACAGAGATAAAGACAGAGACAAAAACAGAGACAAGGAGACGGAGACACAGAGACAGAGACAGAGACACAGAGACAGAGGCACTGAGACAGAGTCACGGAGACAGAGACAGTGTCAGAGACACACACAAAGACAGAGACAGAGACAGAGACAGAGACACACAGAAAGGGACACGGAGACAGAGACATAGAGGCATAGGCACGGAGGCAGAGATGCAGAGACAGAGACAAAGAGACAGAGGCAGAGACACACAGACAGAGACCCAGAGACAGAGACAGAGACACAGACGGAGACAGAGACGGAAGCAGAGACAGAGATAGAGGCAGAGACAGAGCCAGGGACGGAGAGAGAGACAGAGACAGAGGGAGAGACAGAGACAGAGACAGAGACAGCGACAGGGACAAGGAGAGGGACAGGGACAGGACAGAGGCAGAGACAGAGACAGAGGCAGAGACAGAGACACAGACCGAGGAAGACACAGAGACAGATACAGAGAGAGAGACAGAGACACAGACAGAGACAGAGGGGCAGGAGACAAAGTCGGAGGCAGAGGTACAGGAGACAAAGACGGAGACAAGGTTGGAGACAAAGACGGAGACCGAGACAGAGACGGGGACAGAGACAGAGACAGAGACAGGGACAGCGGCAGAGAGAGAGACAGAAACAGAGACAGAGACAGAGACAGAGACAGAGACACAGACGGAGACAGAGACGGAGGCAGAGACAGAGACAGAGGCAGAGACAGAGCCAGGGACGGAGACAGAGACAGAGACAGAGGGAGAGACAGAGACAGAGACAGAGACACAGACAGAGACAGAGACAGAGATAGAGACAGAGACAGAGAGAGAGACAGAGGCAGAGACAGAGACAGAGACTGAGACAGAGACAGAGGCAGAGTCTCAGACAGAGACAGAGACAGAGACAGAAACAGAGACAGAGACAGAGACAGAGACAGGGACAAGGAGGGGGACAGGGACAGGACAGAGGCAGAGACAGAGACAGAGACAGAGACAGAGACAGAGACAGAGGCAGAGACAGAGACACAGACCGAGGAAGACACAGAGACAGATACAGAGATAGAGACAGAGACACAGACAGAGACAGAGGGGCAGGAGACAAAGTCGGAGGCAGAGGTACCGGAGACAAAGACGGAGACAAGGTCGGAGACAAAGACGGAGACAGAGACAGAGACGGGGACAGAGACAGAGACAGAGACAGGGACAGCGACAGAGAGAGAGACAGAAACAGAGACAGAGACAGAAACAGAGGCGGAGACGGAGCCAGGGACAGAGACGGAGAGAGAGACAGAGACAGAGACAGAGACAGAGACAGAGAAACAGACAGGGAAACAGACAGAGACAGAGACAGAGACAGAGACAGAGACTGAGACAGAGACAGAGACAGGGACAGAGACAGAGACATAGAAACATAGGCACAGAGACGGAGACACAGAGACAGAGACACTTAGACAGAGACACGGAGACAGAGACAGAGTCAGAGACAGAGACAAAGACAGAGACAGAGACAGAGACACACAGAAAGAGACACGGAGACAGAGACAAGGAGACAGAGACAAAGAGGCAGAGACAAAGAGACCGAGACAAAGAGACGGAGACAGAGAGACGGAGACACAGAGACAGAGGCACAGAGACAGAGACACAGAGACACAGAGACACAGAGACACAGAGACAGAGACTCGGAGACACTGACACAGAGACAGAGACACTAAGACAGAGACACTGAGACAGAGACACAGAGACAGAGACGAAGACAGAGTTAAAGACAGAGACAAAAACAGAGACAAGGAGACGGAGACACAGAGACAGAGACACAGAGACAGAGGCACAGAGACACAGAGACAGAGAGACAGAGACAGGGACGCAGAGACAGAGGAACAGAGACAGGGACACAGAGACAGAGACACACAGACAGGGACACAGAGACAAAGACACAGAGACAAAGCCACAGAGACAGAGACAGAGAGACAGAGACACAGAGACAGAGATACAGAGACAGAGACACAGAGACAGAGACACAGAGACAGAGGCACTGAGACAGAGACACGGAGACAGAGACAGTGTCAGAGACACAGACAAAGACAGAGACAGAGACAGAGACACACAGAAAGAGACACGGAGACAGAGACAAAGGGACAGAGACAAAAGGACAGAGACAAAGAGACAGAGACAAAGAGGCAGAGACGAAGACAGAGCTAAAGACAGGGACAAAAACAGAGACAGAGACACAGAGACAGAGGCACAGAGACAGAGACACAGAGACACAGAGACACAGAGACACAGAGACACAGAGACACAGAGACACACAGACAGAGACACACAGACAGAGACACAGAGACAGAGACAGATACAGAGGCAGAGTCAGAGATAGAAACGGAGACAGAGGCAGGGACAGAGACAGAGACAGAGACAGAGACAGAGACAGAGTCAGAGATAGAAACGGAGACAGAGGCAGGGACAGAGACAGAGACAGAGACAGAGACAGAGACAGAGACAGAGACAGAGACAGAGACACAGACAGAGACAGAGGGGCAGGAGACAAAGTCGGAGGCAGAGGTACCGGAGACAAAGACGGAGACAAGGTCGGAGACAAAGACGGAGACAGAGACAGAGACGGGGACAGAGACTGAGACAGAGACAGGGACAGCGACAGAGAGAGAGACAGAAACAGAGACAGAGACAGAAACAGAGGCGGAGAGGGAGCCAGGGACAGAGACGGAGAGAGAGACAGAGACAGAGACAGAGACAGAGACAGAGAAACAGACAAGGAAACAGACAGAGACAGAGACAGAGACGGAGACAGAGACAGAGACAGAGGCATAGACAGAGACAGGGACAGAGACAGCGACAGTGACAGGGAGAGGGACAGGGACAGAGACAGAGACAGAGACAGAGACTGAGACAGAGACAGAGACAGAGACAGAGACAGAGACAGAGACATAGAAACATAGGCACAGAGACGGAGACACAGAGACAGAGACACTTAGACAGAGACACGGAGACAGAGACAGAGTCAGAGACAGAGACAAAGACAGAGACAGAGACAGAGACACACAGAAAGAGACACGGAGACAGAGACAAGGAGACAGAGACAAAGAGGCAGAGACAAAGAGACAGAGACAAAGAGACGGAGACAGAGAGACGGAGACACAGAGATAGAGGCACAGAGACAGAGACACAGAGACACAGAGACACAGAGACACAGAGACAAAGACTCGGAGACACTGACACAGAGACAGAGACACTAAGACAGAGACACTGAGACAGAGACACAGAGACAGAGACGAAGACAGAGACAAAGACAGAGACAAAAACAGAGACAAGGAGACGGAGATAGAGACAGAGACACAGACAGAGGCAGAGACAGATGCAGAGACAGAGACAGGGACAGAGACAGTGACAGAGACAGAAACAGAGACAGAGACAGATACAGAGACAGAGACAGAGACAGAGACAGAGACCGAGACAGAGACAGAGACAGAGACGGAGACAAAGACCGAGACAGAGACAGAGACGGAGACAGAGACAGAGGCGGAGACGGAGCCAGGGACAGAGACGGAGAGAGAGACAGAGACAGAGACAGAGACAGAGACGGAGACAGAGACAGAGACAGAGACAGAGACAGAGACAGAGACAGAGGAACAGAGACAGGGACACAGAGACAGAGACACACAGACAGGGACACAGAGACAAAGACACAGAGACAAAGCCACAGAGACAGAGACACAGAGACAGAGGCACAGAGACACAGAGACAGAGAGACAGAGACAGGGACGCAGAGACAGAGGAACAGAGACAGGGACACAGAGACAGAGACACACAGACAGGGACACAGAGACAAAGACACAGAGACAAAGCCACAGAGACAGAGACAGAGAGACAGAGACACAGAGACAGAGATACAGAGACAGAGACACAGAGACAGAGACACAGAGACAGAGGCACTGAGACAGAGACACGGAGACAGAGACAGTGTCAGAGACACAGACAAAGACAGAGACAGAGACAGAGACACACAGAAAGAGACACGGAGACAGAGACAAAGGGACAGAGACAAAAGGACAGAGACAAAGAGACAGAGACAAAGAGGCAGAGACGAAGACAGAGCTAAAGACAGGGACAAAAACAGAGACAGAGACACAGAGACAGAGGCACAGAGACAGAGACACAGAGACACAGAGACACAGAGACACAGAGACACAGAGACACAGAGACACACAGACAGAGACACACAGACAGAGACACAGAGACAGAGACAGATACAGAGGCAGAGTCAGAGATAGAAACGGAGACAGAGGCAGGGACAGAGACAGAGACAGAGACAGAGACAGAGACAGAGTCAGAGATAGAAACGGAGACAGAGGCAGGGACAGAGACAGAGACAGAGACAGAGACAGAGACAGAGACAGAGACAGAGACAGAGACACAGACAGAGACAGAGGGGCAGGAGACAAAGTCGGAGGCAGAGGTACCGGAGACAAAGACGGAGACAAGGTCGGAGACAAAGACGGAGACAGAGACAGAGACGGGGACAGAGACTGAGACAGAGACAGGGACAGCGACAGAGAGAGAGACAGAAACAGAGACAGAGACAGAAACAGAGGCGGAGAGGGAGCCAGGGACAGAGACGGAGAGAGAGACAGAGACAGAGACAGAGACAGAGACAGAGAAACAGACAAGGAAACAGACAGAGACAGAGACAGAGACGGAGACAGAGACAGAGACAGAGGCATAGACAGAGACAGGGACAGAGACAGCGACAGTGACAGGGAGAGGGACAGGGACAGAGACAGAGACAGAGACAGAGACTGAGACAGAGACAGAGACAGAGACAGAGACAGAGACAGAGACATAGAAACATAGGCACAGAGACGGAGACACAGAGACAGAGACACTTAGACAGAGACACGGAGACAGAGACAGAGTCAGAGACAGAGACAAAGACAGAGACAGAGACAGAGACACACAGAAAGAGACACGGAGACAGAGACAAGGAGACAGAGACAAAGAGGCAGAGACAAAGAGACAGAGACAAAGAGACGGAGACAGAGAGACGGAGACACAGAGATAGAGGCACAGAGACAGAGACACAGAGACACAGAGACACAGAGACACAGAGACAAAGACTCGGAGACACTGACACAGAGACAGAGACACTAAGACAGAGACACTGAGACAGAGACACAGAGACAGAGACGAAGACAGAGACAAAGACAGAGACAAAAACAGAGACAAGGAGACGGAGATAGAGACAGAGACACAGACAGAGGCAGAGACAGATGCAGAGACAGAGACAGGGACAGAGACAGTGACAGAGACAGAAACAGAGACAGAGACAGATACAGAGACAGAGACAGAGACAGAGACAGAGACCGAGACAGAGACAGAGACAGAGACGGAGACAAAGACCGAGACAGAGACAGAGACGGAGACAGAGACAGAGGCGGAGACGGAGCCAGGGACAGAGACGGAGAGAGAGACAGAGACAGAGACAGAGACAGAGACGGAGACAGAGACAGAGACAGAGACAGAGACAGAGACAGAGACAGAGACAGAGACAGAGACAGAGACAGAGACAGAGGCAGAGACAGAGACACAGAGACAGAGACACTGAGACAGAGACACTGAGACAGAGACACAGAGACAGAGACGAAGACAGAGTTAAAGACAGAGACAAAAACAGAGACAAGGAGACGGAGACACAGAGACAGAGACACAGAGACAGAGGCACAGAGACACAGAGACAGAGAGACAGAGACAGAGACGCAGAGACAGAGGAACAGAGACAGGGACACAGAGACAGAGACACACAGACAGGGACACAGAGACAAAGACACAGAGACAAAGCCACAGAGACAGAGACAGAGAGACAGAGACACAGAGACAGAGACACAGAGACAGAGACACAGAGACAGAGACACAGAGACAGAGGCACTGAGACAGAGACACAGAGACAGAGACAGATACAGAGGCAGAGTCAGAGATAGAAACGGAGACAGAGGCAGGGACAGAGACAGAGACAGAGACAGAGACAGAGACAGAGTCAGAGATAGAAACGGAGACAGAGGCAGGGACAGAGACAGAGACAGAGACAGAGACAGAGACAGAGACAGAGACAGAGACAGAGACAGAGACAGAGACAGAGACAGAGACAGAGACATAGAGACATAGGCACGGAGGCAGAGATGCAGAGACAGAGACAAAGAGACAGAGGCAGAGACACACAGACAGAGACCCAGAGACAGAGATAGAGACACAGATGGAGACAGAGACGGAGGCAGAGTCAAAGACAGAGGCAGAGACAGAGCCAGGGACGGAGACAGAGACAGAGACTGAGGGAGAGACAGAGACAGAGACAGAGACACAGACAGAGACAGAGACAGAGACAGAGGGAGAGACAGCGACAGAGACAGAGAGAGAGACAGAGACAGAGACAGAGACTGAGACAGAGACAGAGACATAGAGTCATAGGCACGGAGGCAGAGCTGCAGAGACAGAGACAAGGAGACAGATACAGAGACAGAGACAGAGACAGAGACAGAGACAGATACAGAGACAGAGACACAGAGACAGAGACGAAGACAGAGATAAAGACAGAGACAAAAACAGAGACAAGGAGACGGAGACACAGAGACAGAGACTCAGAGACAGAGGCACAGAGACACAGAGACAGAGTGACAGAGACAGAGACGCAGAGACAGAGGAACAGAGACAGAGACACAGAGATACAGAGACACAGAGACACAGAGACAGAGACTCGGAGACAGGGACACAGAGACAGAGACACACAGACAGAGACACAGAGACAAAGACACAGAGGCCAAGCCATAGAGACAGAGACACAGATACAGAGACACAGAGACAGAGACACAGAGACAGAGACACAGAGACAGAGACACAGAGACAGAGACACAGAGACAGAGACACAGAGACAGAGACAGAGAGTCAGAGTCACAGAGACAGAGACATAGAGAACAGAGACACAGAGACAGAGACACAGAGACAGAGACGCAGAGACAGAGACACAGAGTCTGAGACACACAGACAGAGACGAAGACAGAGATAAAGACAGAGACAAAAACAGAGACAAGGAGACGGAGACACAGAGACAGAGACACAGAGACAGAGGCACAGAGACACAGAGACAGAGACTCGGAGACAGGGACACAGAGACAGAGACACACAGACAGAGACACAGAGACAAAGGCACAGAGACAAAAGACACAGAAACAGAGACACAGAGACAGAGACACAGAGACAGAGACAGAGAGGCAGAGACAGAGAGACAGAGACATAGAGAATAGAGACACAGAGACAGGGACACAGAGACAGAGACGCAGAGACAGAGACACAGAGACAGTGACACAGAGTCTGACACACACAGACAGAGACGAAGACAAAGATAAAGACAGAGACAAAAACAGAGACAAGGAGACGGAGACACAGAGACAGAGACACAGAGACAGAGGCACAGAGACACAGATACAGAGACTCGGAGACAGAGACACAGAGACAGAGACACACAGACAGAGACACAGAGACAAAGACACACAGACAAAGACACAGAAACAGAGACACAGAGACAGAGACACAGAGACAGAGACGCAGAGACAGAGACACAGAGACAGAGACACAGAGACAGAGACACAGAGACAGAGACACAGAGACAGAGACACAGAGACAGAGACAGAGAGGCAGAGACACAGAGACAGTGACATAGAGAACAGAGACACAGAGACAGAGACACAGAGACAGAGACACAGAGACAGAGACGCAGAGACAGAGACACAGAGACGGAGACACAGAGTCTGAGACACACAGACAGAGACAGAGTCTGAGACACACAGACAGAGACAGAGTCAGAGACAGAGACAAAGACAGAGACAGAGGCACAGAGACACAGAAACAGAGACACAGAAACAGAGACACAGAGACAGAGACAAAGACAGAGATAAAGACAGATACAAAAACAGAGACAGAGACACACAGACAGAGACACAGGGACAAAGACACAGGGACAAAGACACAGAGACAGAGACACAGAGACAGAGACACAGAGACAGAGACACAGAGACAGAGACAGAGAGACAGAGACACAGAGACAGAGACATAGAGAACAGAGACACAGATACAGAGACACAGAGACAGAGACGCAGAGACAGAGACACAGAGACAGAGACACAGAGACAGAGACACAGAGACAGAGACACAGAGTCAGAGACACAGAGACGGAGACACAGAGACAGAGACACAGAGACAGAGACGCAGAGACAGAGACACAGAGACAGAGACAGAGAGACAGAGACACAGAGACAGAGACACAGAGACAGAGACACAGGGACAGTGACAGAGGGACAGAGACACACAGACAGAGACACAGATACGGAGACAGAGTCAGCGACAGAGACAAAGAGACAGAGAAGCAGAGACAGAGACACAGAGACAGAGACACAGGGAGAGAGACACACAGACAGAGACACAGAGACGGAGACACAGATACGGAGACAGAGTCAGAGATAGAAACGGAGACAGAGACAGAGACACAGAGACAGAGACACAGAGACAGAGACACAGAGACAGAGACACAGAGACAGAGACACAGAGACAGAGACATAAAGACAGAGACACAGAGACAGAGACGCAGAGACAGAGACACAGAGACAGAGACACAGGGAGAGAGACACACAGACAGAGACACAGAGACGGAGACACAGATACGGAGACAGAGTCAGAGATAGAAACGGAGACAGAGACAGAGACACAGAGACAGAGACACAGAGACGGAGACACAGATACGGAGACAGAGTCAGAGATAGAAACGGAGACAGAGACAGAGACACAGAGACAGAGACACACAGACAGAGACAGAGTCAGAGACAGAGACAAAGACAGAGACAGAGACACAGAGACAAAGAGACACAGAGACAGAGACTCGGAGACAGGGACACAGAGACAGAGACACACAGACAGAGACACAGAGACAAAGACACAGGGACAAAGACACAGAGACACAGAGACAGAGACACGGAGACACAGACACAGAGACAGAGACACAGAGACAGAGACAGAGACAGAGACAGAGAGACAGAGACACAGAGACAGAGACATAGAGAACAGAGACACAAAGAAAGAGACACGGAGACAGAGACAAGGAGACAGAGACAAAGAGGCAGAGACAAAGAGACAGAGACAAAGAGACAGAGACAAAGAGACAGAGACAAAGAGACAGAGACAAAGAGACAGAGACAAAGATACAGAGACAAAGAGACAGAGACAAAGAGACAGAGACAAAGACAGGGACAGAGACAGAGACACACAGAAAGAGACACACAGACTGAGGAACACAGACAGAGACAAATACAGATACAAAAACAGAGACACAGAGACAGAGACAGAGACGGAGACAGAGACAGAGACAGAGACAGAGACAGAGACAGAGACAGAGTCAGAGACAGAGACAGAGACAGAGGCAGGGACAGAGACAGAGACAGAGACAGAGACAGAGACAGAGACAGAGTCAGAGATAGAAACGGAGACAGAGGCAGGGACAGAGACAGAGACAGAGACAGAGACAGAGACAGAGACAGAGACAGACACAGAGACAGAGACAGAGACAGAGACAGAGACTGAGGCAGAGACAGAGACAGAGACAGAGACAAAAACAGAGACAAGGAGACGGAGACACAGAGACAGAGACTCAGAGACAGACGCACAGAGACACAGAGACAGAGAGACAGAGACAGAGACGCAGAGACAGAGCAAAAGAGACAGAGACACAGAGACACAGAGACACAGAGACACAGAGACAGAGACTCGGAGACAGGGACGCAGAGACAGACACACACAGACAGAGACACAGAGACAAAGACACAGAGACAAATCCATAGAGACAGAGACACAGAGACAGAGACACAGAGACAGAGACACAGAGACAGAGACACTCAGACAGAGACGAAGACAGAGATAAAGACAGAGACAAAAACAGAGACAAGGAGACGGAGACACAGAGACAGAGACTCAGAGACAGAGGCACAGAGACACAGAGACAGAGAGACAGAGACAGAGACGCAGAGACAGAGCAAAAGAGACAGAGACACAGAGACACAGAGACACAGAGACACAGAGACAGAGACTCGGAGACAGGGACACAGAGACAGACACACACAGACAGAGACACAGAGACAAAGACACAGAGACAAATCCATAGAGACAGAGACACAGAGACAGAGACACAGAGACAGAGACGCACAGACAGAGACGAAGACAGAGATAAAGACAGAGACAAAAACAGAGACAAGGAGACGGAGACACAGAGACAGAGACAGAGACACAGAGACAGAGGCACTGAGACAGAGTCACGGAGACAGAGACAGTGTCAGAGACACACACAAAGACAGAGACAGAGACAGAGACAGAGACACACAGAAAGGGACACGGAGACAGAGACATAGAGGCATAGGCACGGAGGCAGAGATGCAGAGACAGAGACAAAGAGACAGAGGCAGAGACACACAGACAGAGACCCAGAGACAGAGACAGAGACACAGACGGAGACAGAGACGGAAGCAGAGACAGAGATAGAGGCAGAGACAGAGCCAGGGACGGAGAGAGAGACAGAGACAGAGGGAGAGACAGAGACAGAGACAGAGACAGCGACAGGGACAAGGAGAGGGACAGGGACAGGACAGAGGCAGAGACAGAGACAGAGGCAGAGACAGAGACACAGACCGAGGAAGACACAGAGACAGATACAGAGAGAGAGACAGAGACACAGACAGAGACAGAGGGGCAGGAGACAAAGTCGGAGGCAGAGGTACAGGAGACAAAGACGGAGACAAGGTTGGAGACAAAGACGGAGACCGAGACAGAGACGGGGACAGAGACAGAGACAGAGACAGGGACAGCGGCAGAGAGAGAGACAGAAACAGAGACAGAGACAGAGACAGAGACAGAGACACAGACGGAGACAGAGACGGAGGCAGAGACAGAGACAGAGGCAGAGACAGAGCCAGGGACGGAGACAGAGACAGAGACAGAGGGAGAGACAGAGACAGAGACAGAGACACAGACAGAGACAGAGACAGAGATAGAGACAGAGACAGAGAGAGAGACAGAGGCAGAGACAGAGACAGAGACTGAGACAGAGACAGAGGCAGAGTCTCAGACAGAGACAGAGACAGAGACAGAAACAGAGACAGAGACAGAGACAGAGACAGGGACAAGGAGGGGGACAGGGACAGGACAGAGGCAGAGACAGAGACAGAGACAGAGACAGAGACAGAGACAGAGGCAGAGACAGAGACACAGACCGAGGAAGACACAGAGACAGATACAGAGATAGAGACAGAGACACAGACAGAGACAGAGGGGCAGGAGACAAAGTCGGAGGCAGAGGTACCGGAGACAAAGACGGAGACAAGGTCGGAGACAAAGACGGAGACAGAGACAGAGACGGGGACAGAGACAGAGACAGAGACAGGGACAGCGACAGAGAGAGAGACAGAAACAGAGACAGAGACAGAAACAGAGGCGGAGACGGAGCCAGGGACAGAGACGGAGAGAGAGACAGAGACAGAGACAGAGACAGAGACAGAGAAACAGACAGGGAAACAGACAGAGACAGAGACAGAGACAGAGACAGAGACTGAGACAGAGACAGAGACAGGGACAGAGACAGAGACATAGAAACATAGGCACAGAGACGGAGACACAGAGACAGAGACACTTAGACAGAGACACGGAGACAGAGACAGAGTCAGAGACAGAGACAAAGACAGAGACAGAGACAGAGACACACAGAAAGAGACACGGAGACAGAGACAAGGAGACAGAGACAAAGAGGCAGAGACAAAGAGACCGAGACAAAGAGACGGAGACAGAGAGACGGAGACACAGAGACAGAGGCACAGAGACAGAGACACAGAGACACAGAGACACAGAGACACAGAGACAGAGACTCGGAGACACTGACACAGAGACAGAGACACTAAGACAGAGACACTGAGACAGAGACACAGAGACAGAGACGAAGACAGAGTTAAAGACAGAGACAAAAACAGAGACAAGGAGACGGAGACACAGAGACAGAGACACAGAGACAGAGGCACAGAGACACAGAGACAGAGAGACAGAGACAGGGACGCAGAGACAGAGGAACAGAGACAGGGACACAGAGACAGAGACACACAGACAGGGACACAGAGACAAAGACACAGAGACAAAGCCACAGAGACAGAGACAGAGAGACAGAGACACAGAGACAGAGATACAGAGACAGAGACACAGAGACAGAGACACAGAGACAGAGGCACTGAGACAGAGACACGGAGACAGAGACAGTGTCAGAGACACAGACAAAGACAGAGACAGAGACAGAGACACACAGAAAGAGACACGGAGACAGAGACAAAGGGACAGAGACAAAAGGACAGAGACAAAGAGACAGAGACAAAGAGGCAGAGACGAAGACAGAGCTAAAGACAGGGACAAAAACAGAGACAGAGACACAGAGACAGAGGCACAGAGACAGAGACACAGAGACACAGAGACACAGAGACACAGAGACACAGAGACACAGAGACACACAGACAGAGACACACAGACAGAGACACAGAGACAGAGACAGATACAGAGGCAGAGTCAGAGATAGAAACGGAGACAGAGGCAGGGACAGAGACAGAGACAGAGACAGAGACAGAGACAGAGTCAGAGATAGAAACGGAGACAGAGGCAGGGACAGAGACAGAGACAGAGACAGAGACAGAGACAGAGACAGAGACAGAGACAGAGACACAGACAGAGACAGAGGGGCAGGAGACAAAGTCGGAGGCAGAGGTACCGGAGACAAAGACGGAGACAAGGTCGGAGACAAAGACGGAGACAGAGACAGAGACGGGGACAGAGACTGAGACAGAGACAGGGACAGCGACAGAGAGAGAGACAGAAACAGAGACAGAGACAGAAACAGAGGCGGAGAGGGAGCCAGGGACAGAGACGGAGAGAGAGACAGAGACAGAGACAGAGACAGAGACAGAGAAACAGACAAGGAAACAGACAGAGACAGAGACAGAGACGGAGACAGAGACAGAGACAGAGGCATAGACAGAGACAGGGACAGAGACAGCGACAGTGACAGGGAGAGGGACAGGGACAGAGACAGAGACAGAGACAGAGACTGAGACAGAGACAGAGACAGAGACAGAGACAGAGACAGAGACATAGAAACATAGGCACAGAGACGGAGACACAGAGACAGAGACACTTAGACAGAGACACGGAGACAGAGACAGAGTCAGAGACAGAGACAAAGACAGAGACAGAGACAGAGACACACAGAAAGAGACACGGAGACAGAGACAAGGAGACAGAGACAAAGAGGCAGAGACAAAGAGACAGAGACAAAGAGACGGAGACAGAGAGACGGAGACACAGAGATAGAGGCACAGAGACAGAGACACAGAGACACAGAGACACAGAGACACAGAGACAAAGACTCGGAGACACTGACACAGAGACAGAGACACTAAGACAGAGACACTGAGACAGAGACACAGAGACAGAGACGAAGACAGAGACAAAGACAGAGACAAAAACAGAGACAAGGAGACGGAGATAGAGACAGAGACACAGACAGAGGCAGAGACAGATGCAGAGACAGAGACAGGGACAGAGACAGTGACAGAGACAGAAACAGAGACAGAGACAGATACAGAGACAGAGACAGAGACAGAGACAGAGACCGAGACAGAGACAGAGACAGAGACGGAGACAAAGACCGAGACAGAGACAGAGACGGAGACAGAGACAGAGGCGGAGACGGAGCCAGGGACAGAGACGGAGAGAGAGACAGAGACAGAGACAGAGACAGAGACGGAGACAGAGACAGAGACAGAGACAGAGACAGAGACAGAGACAGAGACAGAGACAGAGACAGAGACAGAGACAGAGGCAGAGACAGAGACACAGAGACAGAGACACTGAGACAGAGACACTGAGACAGAGACACAGAGACAGAGACGAAGACAGAGTTAAAGACAGAGACAAAAACAGAGACAAGGAGACGGAGACACAGAGACAGAGACACAGAGACAGAGGCACAGAGACACAGAGACAGAGAGACAGAGACAGAGACGCAGAGACAGAGGAACAGAGACAGGGACACAGAGACAGAGACACACAGACAGGGACACAGAGACAAAGACACAGAGACAAAGCCACAGAGACAGAGACAGAGAGACAGAGACACAGAGACAGAGACACAGAGACAGAGACACAGAGACAGAGACACAGAGACAGAGGCACTGAGACAGAGACACAGAGACAGAGACAGATACAGAGGCAGAGTCAGAGATAGAAACGGAGACAGAGGCAGGGACAGAGACAGAGACAGAGACAGAGACAGAGACAGAGTCAGAGATAGAAACGGAGACAGAGGCAGGGACAGAGACAGAGACAGAGACAGAGACAGAGACAGAGACAGAGACAGAGACAGAGACAGAGACAGAGACAGAGACAGAGACAGAGACATAGAGACATAGGCACGGAGGCAGAGATGCAGAGACAGAGACAAAGAGACAGAGGCAGAGACACACAGACAGAGACCCAGAGACAGAGATAGAGACACAGATGGAGACAGAGACGGAGGCAGAGTCAAAGACAGAGGCAGAGACAGAGCCAGGGACGGAGACAGAGACAGAGACTGAGGGAGAGACAGAGACAGAGACAGAGACACAGACAGAGACAGAGACAGAGACAGAGGGAGAGACAGCGACAGAGACAGAGAGAGAGACAGAGACAGAGACAGAGACTGAGACAGAGACAGAGACATAGAGTCATAGGCACGGAGGCAGAGCTGCAGAGACAGAGACAAGGAGACAGATACAGAGACAGAGACAGAGACAGAGACAGAGACAGATACAGAGACAGAGACACAGAGACAGAGACGAAGACAGAGATAAAGACAGAGACAAAAACAGAGACAAGGAGACGGAGACACAGAGACAGAGACTCAGAGACAGAGGCACAGAGACACAGAGACAGAGTGACAGAGACAGAGACGCAGAGACAGAGGAACAGAGACAGAGACACAGAGATACAGAGACACAGAGACACAGAGACAGAGACTCGGAGACAGGGACACAGAGACAGAGACACACAGACAGAGACACAGAGACAAAGACACAGAGGCCAAGCCATAGAGACAGAGACACAGATACAGAGACACAGAGACAGAGACACAGAGACAGAGACACAGAGACAGAGACACAGAGACAGAGACACAGAGACAGAGACACAGAGACAGAGACAGAGAGTCAGAGTCACAGAGACAGAGACATAGAGAACAGAGACACAGAGACAGAGACACAGAGACAGAGACGCAGAGAC
Source organism: Megachile willughbiella (assembly GCA_945859595.2). Lineage (NCBI taxonomy): Eukaryota > Metazoa > Arthropoda > Insecta > Hymenoptera > Megachilidae > Megachile > Megachile willughbiella. Next base: position 637,013 of record CAMAOD020000293.1, read on the forward strand.
AGAGACACAGAGTCTGAGACACACAGACAGAGACGAAGACAGAGATAAAGACAGAGACAAAAACAGAGACAAGGAGACGGAGACACAGAGACAGAGACACAGAGACAGAGGCACAGAGACACAGAGACAGAGACTCGGAGACAGGGACACAGAGACAGAGACACACAGACAGAGACACAGAGACAAAGGCACAGAGACAAAAGACACAGAAACAGAGACACAGAGACAGAGACACAGAGACAGAGACAGAGAGGCAGAGACAGAGAGACAGAGACATAGAGAATAGAGACACAGAGACAGGGACACAGAGACAGAGACGCAGAGACAGAGACACAGAGACAGTGACACAGAGTCTGACACACACAGACAGAGACGAAGACAAAGATAAAGACAGAGACAAAAACAGAGACAAGGAGACGGAGACACAGAGACAGAGACACAGAGACAGAGGCACAGAGACACAGATACAGAGACTCGGAGACAGAGACACAGAGACAGAGACACACAGACAGAGACACAGAGACAAAGACACACAGACAAAGACACAGAAACAGAGACACAGAGACAGAGACACAGAGACAGAGACGCAGAGACAGAGACACAGAGACAGAGACACAGAGACAGAGACACAGAGACAGAGACACAGAGACAGAGACACAGAGACAGAGACAGAGAGGCAGAGACACAGAGACAGTGACATAGAGAACAGAGACACAGAGACAGAGACACAGAGACAGAGACACAGAGACAGAGACGCAGAGACAGAGACACAGAGACGGAGACACAGAGTCTGAGACACACAGACAGAGACAGAGTCTGAGACACACAGACAGAGACAGAGTCAGAGACAGAGACAAAGACAGAGACAGAGGCACAGAGACACAGAAACAGAGACACAGAAACAGAGACACAGAGACAGAGACAAAGACAGAGATAAAGACAGATACAAAAACAGAGACAGAGACACACAGACAGAGACACAGGGACAAAGACACAGGGACAAAGACACAGAGACAGAGACACAGAGACAGAGACACAGAGACAGAGACACAGAGACAGAGACAGAGAGACAGAGACACAGAGACAGAGACATAGAGAACAGAGACACAGATACAGAGACACAGAGACAGAGACGCAGAGACAGAGACACAGAGACAGAGACACAGAGACAGAGACACAGAGACAGAGACACAGAGTCAGAGACACAGAGACGGAGACACAGAGACAGAGACACAGAGACAGAGACGCAGAGACAGAGACACAGAGACAGAGACAGAGAGACAGAGACACAGAGACAGAGACACAGAGACAGAGACACAGGGACAGTGACAGAGGGACAGAGACACACAGACAGAGACACAGATACGGAGACAGAGTCAGCGACAGAGACAAAGAGACAGAGAAGCAGAGACAGAGACACAGAGACAGAGACACAGGGAGAGAGACACACAGACAGAGACACAGAGACGGAGACACAGATACGGAGACAGAGTCAGAGATAGAAACGGAGACAGAGACAGAGACACAGAGACAGAGACACAGAGACAGAGACACAGAGACAGAGACACAGAGACAGAGACACAGAGACAGAGACACAGAGACAGAGACATAAAGACAGAGACACAGAGACAGAGACGCAGAGACAGAGACACAGAGACAGAGACACAGGGAGAGAGACACACAGACAGAGACACAGAGACGGAGACACAGATACGGAGACAGAGTCAGAGATAGAAACGGAGACAGAGACAGAGACACAGAGACAGAGACACAGAGACGGAGACACAGATACGGAGACAGAGTCAGAGATAGAAACGGAGACAGAGACAGAGACACAGAGACAGAGACACACAGACAGAGACAGAGTCAGAGACAGAGACAAAGACAGAGACAGAGACACAGAGACAAAGAGACACAGAGACAGAGACTCGGAGACAGGGACACAGAGACAGAGACACACAGACAGAGACACAGAGACAAAGACACAGGGACAAAGACACAGAGACACAGAGACAGAGACACGGAGACACAGACACAGAGACAGAGACACAGAGACAGAGACAGAGACAGAGACAGAGAGACAGAGACACAGAGACAGAGACATAGAGAACAGAGACACAAAGAAAGAGACACGGAGACAGAGACAAGGAGACAGAGACAAAGAGGCAGAGACAAAGAGACAGAGACAAAGAGACAGAGACAAAGAGACAGAGACAAAGAGACAGAGACAAAGAGACAGAGACAAAGATACAGAGACAAAGAGACAGAGACAAAGAGACAGAGACAAAGACAGGGACAGAGACAGAGACACACAGAAAGAGACACACAGACTGAGGAACACAGACAGAGACAAATACAGATACAAAAACAGAGACACAGAGACAGAGACAGAGACGGAGACAGAGACAGAGACAGAGACAGAGACAGAGACAGAGACAGAGTCAGAGACAGAGACAGAGACAGAGGCAGGGACAGAGACAGAGACAGAGACAGAGACAGAGACAGAGTCAGAGATAGAAACGGAGACAGAGGCAGGGACAGAGACAGAGACAGAGACAGAGACAGAGACAGAGACAGAGACAGACACAGAGACAGAGACAGAGACAGAGACAGAGACTGAGGCAGAGACAGAGACAGAGACAGAGACAGAGACTGAGACAGAGACAGAGACAGAGACAGAGACAGAGACATAGAGACATAGGCACGGAGGCAGAGATGCAGAGACAGAGACAAAGAGACAGAGGCAGAGACACACAGACAGAGACCCAGAGACAGAGACAGAGACACAGATGGAGACAGAGACGGAGGCAGAGTCAAAGACAGAGGCAGAGACAGAGCCAGGGACGGAGACAGAGACAGAGACAGAGACAGAGACAGATACAGAGACAGAGACACAGAGACAGAGACACAGAGACAGAGACACAGAGACAGAGACATAGAGACAGAGACAGAGAGTCAGAGTCACAGAGACAGAGACATAGAGAACAGAGACACAGAGACAGAGACACAGAGACAGAGACGCAGAGACAGAGACACAGAGTCTGAAACACACAGACAGAGACGAAGACAGAGATAAAGACAGAGACAAAAACAGAGACAAGGAGACGGAGACACAGAGACAGAGACACAGAGACAGAGGCACAGAGACACAGAGACAGAGACTCGGAGACAGGGACACAGAGACAGAGACACACAGACAGAGACACAGAGACAAAGACACAGAGACAAAAGACACAGAAACAGAGACACAGAGACAGAGACACAGAGACAGAGACACAGAGACAGAGACAGAGAGGCAGTGACAGAGGGACAGAGACACACAGACAGAGACACAGATACGGAGACAGAGTCAGCGACAGAGACAAAGAGACAGAGAAGCAGAGACAGAGACACAGAGACAGAGACACAGGGAGAGAGACACACAGACAGAGACACAGAGACGGAGACACAGATACGGAGACAGAGTCAGAGATAGAAACGGAGACAGAGACAGAGACACAGAGACAGAGACACAGAGACAGAGACACAGAGACAGAGACACAGAGACAGAGACACAGAGACAGAGACATAAAGACAGAGACACAGAGACAGAGACGCAGAGACAGAGACACAGAGACAGAGACACAGGGAGAGAGACACACAGACAGAGACACAGAGACGGAGACACAGATACGGAGACAGAGTCAGAGATAGAAACGGAGACAGAGACAGAGACACAGAGACAGAGACACAGAGACGGAGACACAGATACGGAGACAGAGTCAGAGATAGAAACGGAGACAGAGACAGAGACACAGAGACAGAGACACACAGACAGAGACAGAGTCAGAGACAGAGACAAAGACAGAGACAGAGACACAGAGACAAAGAGACACAGAGACAGAGACTCGGAGACAGGGACACAGAGACAGAGACACACAGACAGAGACACAGAGACAAAGACACAGGGACAAAGACACAGAGACACAGAGACAGAGACACGGAGACACAGACACAGAGACAGAGACACAGAGACAGAGACAGAGACAGAGACAGAGAGACAGAGACACAGAGACAGAGACATAGAGAACAGAGACACAAAGAAAGAGACACGGAGACAGAGACAAGGAGACAGAGACAAAGAGGCAGAGACAAAGAGACAGAGACAAAGAGACAGAGACAAAGAGACAGAGACAAAGAGACAGAGACAAAGAGACAGAGACAAAGATACAGAGACAAAGAGACAGAGACAAAGAGACAGAGACAAAGACAGGGACAGAGACAGAGACACACAGAAAGAGACACACAGACTGAGGAACACAGACAGAGACAAATACAGATACAAAAACAGAGACACAGAGACAGAGACAGAGACGGAGACAGAGACAGAGACAGAGACAGAGACAGAGACAGAGTCAGAGACAGAGACAGAGACAGAGGCAGGGACAGAGACAGAGACAGAGACAGAGACAGAGACAGAGTCAGAGATAGAAACGGAGACAGACGCAGGGACAGAGACAGAGACAGAGACAGAGACAGAGACAGAGACAGAGACAGACACAGAGACAGAGACAGAGACAGAGACAGAGACTGAGGCAGAGACAGAGACAGAGACAGAGACAGAGACTGAGACAGAGACAGAGACAGAGACAGAGACAGAGACAGAGACAGAGACAGAGACATAGAGACATAGGCACGGAGGCAGAGATGCAGAGACAGAGACAAAGAGACAGAGGCAGAGACACACAGACAGAGACCCAGAGACAGAGACAGAGACACAGATGGAGACAGAGACGGAGGCAGAGTCAAAGACAGAGGCAGAGACAGAGCCAGGGACGGAGACAGAGACAGAGACAGAGACAGAGACAGATACAGAGACAGAGACACAGAGACAGAGACACAGAGACAGAGACAGAGACAGAGACAGAGACTGAGGCAGAGACAGAGACAGAGACAGAGACAGAGACTGAGACAGAGACAGAGACAGAGACAGAGACAGAGACATAGAGACATAGGCACGGAGGCAGAGATGCAGAGACAGAGACAAAGAGACAGAGGCAGAGACACACAGACAGAGACCCAGAGACAGAGACAGAGACACAGATGGAGACAGAGACGGAGGCAGAGTCAAAGACAGAGGCAGAGACAGAGCCAGGGACGGAGACAGAGACAGAGACAGAGACAGAGACAGATACCGAGACAGAGACACAGAGACAGAGACACAGAGACAGAGACACAGAGACAGAGACATAGAGACAGAGACAGAGAGTCAGAGTCACAGAGACAGAGACATAGAGAACAGAGACACAGAGACAGAGACACAGAGACAGAGACGCAGAGACAGAGACACAGAGTCTGAAACACACAGACAGAGACGAAGACAGAGATAAAGACAGAGACAAAAACAGAGACAAGGAGACGGAGACACAGAGACAGAGACACAGAGACAGAGGCACAGAGACACAGAGACAGAGACTCGGAGACAGGGACACAGAGACAGAGACACACAGACAGAGACACAGAGACAAAGACACAGAGACAAAAGACACAGAAACAGAGACACAGAGACAGAGACACAGAGACAGAGACACAGAGACAGAGACAGAGAGGCAGAGACAGAGAGACAGAGACATAGAGAATAGAGACACAGAGACAGGGACACAGAGACAGAGACGCAGAGACAGAGACACAGAGACAGTGACACAGAGTCTGACACACACAGACAGAGACGAGGACAGAGATAAAGACAGAGAGAAAAACAGAGACAAGGAGACGGAGATACAGAGACAGAGACACAGAGACAGAGGCACAGAGACACAGATACAGAGACTCGGAGACAGAGACACAGAGACAGAGACACACAGACAGAGACACAGAGACAAAGACACACAGACAAAGACACAGAAACAGAGACACAGAGACAGAGACACAGAGACAGAGACACAGAGACAGAGACACAGAGACAGAGACACAGAGACAGAGACACAGAGACAGAGACACAGAGACAGAGACAGAGAGGCAGAGACACAGAGACAGTGACATAGAGAACAGAGACACAGAGACAGAGACCCAGAGACAGAGACACAGAGACAGAGACACAGAGACAGAGACACAGAGACAGAGACACAGAGTCAGAGACACAGAGACGGAGACACAGAGACAGAGACACAGAGACAGAGACGCAGAGACAGAGACACAGAGACAGAGACAGAGAGACAGAGACACAGAGACAGAGACACAGAGACAGAGACACAGGGACAGTGACAGAGGGACAGAGACACACAGACAGAGACACAGATACGGAGACAGAGTCAGCGACAGAGACAAAGAGACAGAGAAGCAGAGACAGAGACACAGAGACAGAGACACAGGGAGAGAGACACACAGACAGAGACACAGAGACGGAGACACAGATACGGAGACAGAGTCAGAGATAGAAACGGAGACAGAGACAGAGACACAGAGACAGAGACACAGAGACAGAGACACAGAGACAGAGACACAGAGACAGAGACACAGAGACAGAGACATAAAGACAGAGACACAGAGACAGAGACGCAGAGACAGAGACACAGAGACAGAGACACAGAGTCTGTCACACACAGACAGAGACAGAGTCAGAGACAGAGACAAAGACAGAGACAGAGGCACAGAGACACAGAAACAGAGACACAGAAACAGAGACACAGAGACAGGGACAAAGACAGAGATAAAGACAGATACAAAAACAGAGACAGAGACAAAGACAGAGATAAAGACAGATACAAAAACAGAGACAGAGACACAGAGACAGAGGCACAGAGACAGAGACACAGAGACACAGAGACACAGAGACACAGAGACACAGAGACACAGAGACAGAGACTCGGAGACAGGGACACAGAGACAGAGACACACAGACAGAGACACAGAGACAAAGACACAGGGACAAAGACACAGAGACACAGAGACAGAGACACGGAGACACAGACACAGAGACAGAGACACAGAGACAGAGACAGAGACAGAGACAGAGAGACAGAGACACAGAGACAGAGACATAGAGAACAGAGACACAAAGAAAGAGACACGGAGACAGAGACAAGGAGACAGAGACAAAGAGGCAGAGACAAAGAGACAGAGACAAAGAGACAGAGACAAAGAGACAGAGACAAAGAGACAGAGACAAAGAGACAGAGACAAAGATACAGAGACAAAGAGACAGAGACAAAGAGACAGAGACAAAGACAGGGACAGAGACAGAGACACACAGAAAGAGACACACAGACTGAGGAACACAGACAGAGACAAATACAGATACAAAAACAGAGACACAGAGACAGAGACAGAGACGGAGACAGAGACAGAGACAGAGACAGAGACAGAGACAGAGTCAGAGACAGAGACAGAGACAGAGGCAGGGACAGAGACAGAGACAGAGACAGAGACAGAGACTGAGGCAGAGACAGAGACAGAGACAGAGACAGAGACTGAGACAGAGACAGAGACAGAGACAGAGACAGAGACATAGAGACATAGGCACGGAGGCAGAGATGCAGAGACAGAGACAAAGAGACAGAGGCAGAGACACACAGACAGAGACCCAGAGACAGAGACAGAGACACAGATGGAGACAGAGACGGAGGCAGAGTCAAAGACAGAGGCAGAGACAGAGCCAGGGACGGAGACAGAGACAGAGACAGAGACAGAGACAGATACAGAGACAGAGACACAGAGACAGAGACACAGAGACAGAGACACAGAGACAGAGACATAGAGACAGAGACAGAGAGTCAGAGTCACAGAGACAGAGACATAGAGAACAGAGACACAGAGACAGAGACACAGAGACAGAGACGCAGAGACAGAGACACAGAGTCTGAAACACACAGACAGAGACGAAGACAGAGATAAAGACAGAGACAAAAACAGAGACAAGGAGACGGAGACACAGAGACAGAGACACAGAGACAGAGGCACAGAGACACAGAGACAGAGACTCGGAGACAGGGACACAGAGACAGAGACACACAGACAGAGACACAGAGACAAAGACACAGAGACAAAAGACACAGAAACAGAGACACAGAGACAGAGACACAGAGACAGAGACACAGAGACAGAGACACAGAGACAGAGACAGAGAGGCAGAGACAGAGAGACAGAGACATAGAGAATAGAGACACAGAGACAGGGACACAGAGACAGAGACGCAGAGACAGAGACACAGAGACAGTGACACAGAGTCTGACACACACAGACAGAGACGAGGACAGAGATAAAGACAGAGAGAAAAACAGAGACAAGGAGACGGAGACACAGAGACAGAGACACAGAGACAGAGGCACAGAGACACAGATACAGAGACTCGGAGACAGAGACACAGAGACAGAGACACACAGACAGAGACACAGAGACAAAGACACACAGACAAAGACACAGAAACAGAGACACAGAGACAGAGACACAGAGACAGAGACACAGAGACAGAGACACAGAGACAGAGACACAGAGACAGAGACACAGAGACAGAGACAGAGAGGCAGAGACACAGAGACAGTGACATAGAGAACAGAGACACAGAGACAGAGACACAGAGACAGAGACACAGAGACAGTGACGCAGAGACAGAGACACAGAGACGGAGACACAGAGTCTGAGACACACAGACAGAGACAGAGTCTGAGACACACAGACAGAGACTGAGTCAGAGACAGAGACAAAGACAGAGACAGAGGCACAGAGACACAGAAACAGAGACACAGAAACAGAGACACAGAGACAGAGATAAAGACAGAGATAAAGACAGTTACAAAAACAGAGACAGAGACACACAGACAGAGACACAGGGACAAAGACACAGGGACAAAGACACAGAGACAGAGACATAGAGAACAGAGACACAGAGAAAGAGACACGGAGACAGAGACAAGGAGACAGAGACACAGAGACAGAGACTCGGAGACAGGGACACAGAGACAGAGACACACAGACAGAGACACAGAGACAAAGACACAGAGACAAAGACACAGAAACAGAGACACAGAGACAGAGACACAGAGACAGAGACACAGAGACAGAGACACAGAGACAGAGACACAGAGACAGAGACACAGAGACAGAGACAGAGAGGCAGAGACACAGAGACAGAGACATAGAGAACAGAGACACAGAGACAGAGACACAGAGACAGAGACACAGAGACAGAGACGCAGAGACAGAGACACAGAGACGGAGACACAGAGTCTAAGACACACAGACAGAGACAGAGTCAGAGACAGAGACAAAGACAGAGACAGAGGCACAGAGACACAGAAACAGAGACACAGAAACAGAGACACAGAGACAGAGACAAAGACAGAGATAAAGACAGATACAAAAACAGAGACAGAGACACAGAGACAGAGACACAGAGACAGAGACACAGAGACAGAGACACAGAGACAGAGACACAGAGACAGAGACACAGGGACAGTGACAGAGGGACAGAGACACACAGACAGAGACACAGATACGGAGACAGAGTCAGCGACAGAGACAAAGAGACAGAGAAGCAGAGACAGAGACACAGAGACAGAGACACAGGGAGAGAGACACACAGACAGAGACACAGAGACGGAGACACAGATACAGAGACAGAGTCAGAGATACAAACGGAGACAGAGACAGAGACACAGAGACAGAGACACAGAGACAGAGACACAGAGACAGAGACACAGAGACAGAGACGCAGGGACAGAGACACAGAGACAAAGACACAGAAACAGAGACACAGAGACAGAGACACAGAGACAGAGACACAGAGACAGAGACACAGAGTCTGTCACACACAGACAGAGACAGAGTCAGAGACAGAGACAAAGACAGAGACAGAGGCACAGAGACACAGAGACAGAGACACAGAAACAGAGACACAGAGACAGAGACAAAGACAGAGATAAAGACAGATACAAAAACAGAGACAGAGACAAAGACAGAGATAAAGACAGATACAAAAACAGAGACAGAGACACAGAGACAGAGGCACAGAGACAGAGACACAGAGACACAGAGACACAGAGACACAGAGACAGAGACTCGGAGACAGGGACACAGAGACATAGACACACAGACAGAGACACAGAGACAAAGACACAGGGACAAAGACACAGAGACACAGAGACAGAGACACAGAGACACAGACACAGAGACAGAGACAGAGACACAGAGACAGAGACAGAGACAGAGAGACAGAGACACAGAGACAGAGACATAGAGAACAGAGAAACAGAGAAAGAGACACGGAGACAGAGACAAGGAGACAGAGACAAAGAGGCAGAGACAAAGAGACAGAGACAAAGAGACAGAGACAAAGAGACAGAGACAAAGAGACAGAGACAAAGAGACAGAGACAAAGAGACAGAGACAAAGATACAGAGACAAAGAGACAGAGACAAAGAGACAGAGACAAAGACAGAGACAGAGACAGAGACACACAGAAAGAGACACACAGACTGAGGTACACAGACAGAGAGAAAGACAGATACAAAAACAGAAACACAGAGACAGAGACATAGAGAACAGAGACACAGAGACAGAGGCACAGAGACAGAGACACAGAGACACAGAGACACAGAGACACAGAGACAGAGACACAGAGTCTGAGACACACAGACAGAGACGAAGACAGAGATAAAGACAGAGACAAAAACAGAGACAAGGAGACGGAGACACAGAGACAGAGACACAGAGACAGAGGCACAGAGACACAGAGACAGAGACTCGGAGACAGGGTCACAGAGACAGAGACACACAGACAGAGACACAGAGACAAAGACACAGAGACAAAGACACAGAAACAGAGACACAGAGACAGAGACACAGAGACAGAGACACAGAGACAGAGACACAGAGACAGAGACACAGAGACAGAGACACAGAGACAGAGACACAGAGACAGAGACACAGAGACAGAGACACAGAGACAGAGACACAGAGACAGAGACACAGAGACAGAGACAGAGAGGCAGAGACACAGAGACAGAGACACAGAGACAGAGACACAGAGACAGAGACACAGAGACAGAGACGCAGAGACAGAGACACACAGACGGAGACACAGAGTCTAAGACACACAGACAGAGACAGAGTCAGAGACAGAGACAAAGACAGAGACAGAGGCACAGAGACACAGCAACAGAGACACAGAAACAGAGACAGAGAGGCAGAGACAAAGACAGAGATAAAGACAGATACAAAAACAGAGACAGAGACACAGAGACAGAGGCACAGAGACAGAGACACAGAGACACAGAGACACAGAGACAGAGACTAGGAGACAGGGACACAGAGACAGAGACACACAGACAGAGACACAGAGACAGAGACACAGAGACAGAGACGCAGAGACAGAGACACAGAGTCTGAAACACACAGACAGAGACGAAGACAGAGATAAAGACAGAGACAAAAACAGAGACAAGGAGACGGAGACACAGAGACAGAGACACAGAGACAGAGGCACAGAGACACAGAGACAGAGACTCGGAGACAGGGACACAGAGACAGAGACACACAGACAGAGACACAGAGACAAAGACACAGAGACAAAGACACAGAAACAGAGACACAGAGACAGAGGAACAGAGACAGAGACACAGAGACACAGAGACACAGAGACACAGAGACAGAGACTCGGAGACAGGGACACAGAGACAGAGACACACAGACAGAGACACAGAGACAAAGACACAGAGACCAAGCCATAGAGACAGAGACACAGATACAGAGACACAGAGACAGAGACACAGAGACAGAGACACAGAGACAGAGACACAGAGACAGAGACACAGAGACAGAGACACAGAGACAGAGACAGAGAGTCAGAGTCACAGAGACAGAGACATAGAGAACAGAGACACAGAGACAGAGACACAGGGACAGTGACAGAGGGACAGAGACACACAGACAGAGACACAGATACGGAGACACAGATACAGAGACAGAGTCAGAGATACAAACGGAGACAGAGACAGAGACACAGAGACAGAGACATAGAGACGGAGACACAGATACAGAGACAGAGTCAGAGATAGAAACGGAGACAGAGACACAGAGACAGAGGCACAGAGACAGAGACACAGAGACAGAGACACTTAGACCGAGACACGGAGACAGTGACAGAGTCAGAGACAGAGACAAAGACAGAGACAGAGACAGAGACACACAGAAAGAGACACGGAGACAGAGACAAGGAGACAGAGACAAAGAGGCAGAGACAAAGAGACAGAGACAAAGAGACAGAGACAAAGAGACAGAGACAAAGAGACAGAGACAAAGAGACAGAGACAAAGAGACAGAGACAAAGAGACAGAGACAAAGAGACAGAGACAAAGACAGAGACAGAGACAGAGACACACAGAAAGAGACACACAGACTGAGGTACACAGACAGAGACAAAGACAGATACAAAAACAGAGACAAAGAGACGGAGACACAGAGACGGAGACACAGAGACAGAGGCACAGAGACAGAGACACAGAGACACAGAGACACCGAGACATAGACACAGAGACAGAGACAGAGTCAGAGACAGAGAAAAAGACAGAAACACAGAGACACAGAGACAGAGAGACAGAGACAGAGACGCAGAGACAGAGGAACAGCGAGAGAGACACAGAGACACAGAGACACAGAGACACAGAGACAGAGACTCGGAGACAGGGACACAGAGACATAGACACACAGACAGAGACACAGAGACAAAGACACAGGGACAAAGACACAGAGACACAGAGACAGAGACACAGAGACACAGACACAGAGACAGAGACAGAGACACAGAGACAGAGACAGAGACAGAGAGACAGAGACACAGAGACAGAGACATAGAGAACAGAGACACAGAGAAAGAGACACGGAGACAGAGACAAGGAGACAGAGACAAAGAGGCAGAGACAAAGAGACAGAGACAAAGAGACAGAGACAAAGAGACAGAGACAAAGAGACAGAGACAAAGAGACAGAGACAAAGAGACAGAGACAAAGAGACAGAGACAAAGATACAGAGACAAAGAGACAGAGACAAAGAGACAGAGACAAAGAGACAGAGACAAAGAGACAGAGACAAAGACAGAGACAGAGACAGAGACACACAGAAAGAGACACACAGACTGAGGTACACAGACAGAGAGAAAGACAGATACAAAAACAGAAACACAGAGACAGAGACATAGAGAACAGAGACACAGAGACACAGAGACACAGAGACAGAGACACAGAGTCTGAGACACACAGACAGAGACGAAGACAGAGATAAAGACAGAGACAAAAACAGAGACAAGGAGACGGAGACACAGAGACAGAGACACAGAGACAGAGGCACAGAGACACAGAGACAGAGACTCGGAGACAGGGTCACAGAGACAGAGACACACAGACAGAGACACAGAGACAAAGACACAGAGACAAAGACACAGAAACAGAGACACAGAGACAGAGACACAGAGACAGAGACACAGAGACAGAGACACAGAGACAGAGACACAGAGACAGAGACACAGAGACAGAGACACAGAGACAGAGACACAGAGACAGAGACACAGAGACAGAGACACAGAGACAGAGACACTGAGACAGAGACACAGAGACAGAGACACAGAGACAGAGACAGAGAGGCAGAGACACAGAGACAGAGACACAGAGACAGAGACACAGAGACAGAGACACAGAGACAGAGACGCAGAGACAGAGACACAGAGACGGAGACACAGAGTCTAAGACACACAGACAGAGACAGAGTCAGAGACAGAGACAAAGACAGAGACAGAGGCACAGAGACACAGCAACAGAGACACAGAAACAGAGACAGAGAGACAGAGACAAAGACAGAGATAAAGACAGATACAAAAACAGAGACAGAGACACAGAGACAGAGGCACAGAGACAGAGACACAGAGACACAGAGACACAGAGACAGAGACTAGGAGACAGGGACACAGAGACAGAGACACACAGACAGAGACACAGAGAACAGAGACACAGAGACAGAGACACAGAGACAGAGACGCAGAGACAGAGACACAGAGTCTGAGACACACAGACAGAGACGAAGACAGAGATAAAGACAGAGACAAAAACAGAGACAAGGAGACGGAGACACAGAGACGGAGACACAGAGACAGAGGCACAGAGACAGAGACACAGAGACACCGAGACATAGACACAGAGACAGAGACAGAGTCAGAGACAGAGAAAAAGACAGAAACACAGAGACACAGAGACAGAGAGACAGAGACAGAGACGCAGAGACAGAGGAACAGCGAGAGAGACACAGAGACACAGAGACACAGAGACACAGAGACAGAGACTCGGAGACAGGGACACAGAGACAGAGACACACAGACAGAGACACAGAGACAAAGACACAGAGACAAAGCCACAGAGACAGAGACAGAGAGACAGAGACACAGAGACAGAGACACAGAGACAGAGACACAGAGACAGAGGCACTGAGACAGAGACACGGAGACAGAGACAGTGTCAGAGACACAGACAAAGACAGAGACACACAGAAAGAGACACGGAGACAGAGACAAAGGGACAGAGACAAAAGGACAGAGACAAAGAGACAGAGACAAAGAGGCAGAGACGAAGACAGAGATAAAGACAGGGACAAAAACAGAGACAGAGACAGAGACAGAGACAGAGACAGAGACTGAGACAGAGACAGAGACATAGAGTCATAGGCACGGAGACAGAGATGCAGAGACAGAGACAAGGAGACAGAGACAGAAACAGAGACAGAGACAGAGACAGATACAGAGACAGAGACACAGAGACAGAGAAGAAGACAGAGATAAAGACAGAGACGAAAACAGAGACAAGGAGACGGAGACACAGGGACAGAGACTCAGAGACAGAGGCACAGAGACAGAGACACAGAGACAGAGACACTTAGACCGAGACACGGAGACAGTGACAGAGTCAGAGACAGAGACAAAGACAGAGACAGAGACAGAGACACACAGAAAGAGACACGGAGACAGAGACAAGGAGACAGAGACAAAGAGGCAGAGACAAAGAGACAGAGACAAAGAGACAGAGACAAAGAGACAGAGACAAAGAGACAGAGACAAAGAGACAGAGACAAAGAGACAGAGACAAAGAGACAGAGACAAAGACAGAGACAGAGACAGAGACACACAGAAAGAGACACACAGACTGAGGTACACAGACAGAGACAAAGACAGATACAAAAACAGAGACAAAGAGACGGAGACACAGAGACGGAGACACAGAGACAGAGGCACAGAGACAGAGACACAGAGACACAGAGACACCGAGACATAGACACAGAGACAGAGACAGAGTCAGAGACAGAGAAAAAGACAGAAACACAGAGACACAGAGACAGAGAGACAGAGACAGAGACGCAGAGACAGAGGAACAGCGAGAGAGACACAGAGACACAGAGACACAGAGACACAGAGACAGAGACTCGGAGACAGGGACACAGAGACATAGACACACAGACAGAGACACAGAGACAAAGACACAGGGACAAAGACACAGAGACACAGAGACAGAGACACAGAGACACAGACACAGAGACAGAGACAGAGACACAGAGACAGAGACAGAGACAGAGAGACAGAGACACAGAGACAGAGACATAGAGAACAGAGACACAGAGAAAGAGACACGGAGACAGAGACAAGGAGACAGAGACAAAGAGGCAGAGACAAAGAGACAGAGACAAAGAGACAGAGACAAAGAGACAGAGACAAAGAGACAGAGACAAAGAGACAGAGACAAAGAGACAGAGACAAAGAGACAGAGACAAAGAGACAGAGACAAAGATACAGAGACAAAGAGACAGAGACAAAGAGACAGAGACAAAGAGACAGAGACAAAGAGACAGAGACAAAGACAGAGACAGAGACAGAGACACACAGAAAGAGACACACAGACTGAGGTACACAGACAGAGAGAAAGACAGATACAAAAACAGAAACACAGAGACAGAGACATAGAGAACAGAGACACAGAGACAGAGGCACAGAGACAGAGACACAGAGACACAGAGACACAGAGACAGAGACACAGAGTCTGAGACACACAGACAGAGACGAAGACAGAGATAAAGACAGAGACAAAAACAGAGACAAGGAGACGGAGACACAGAGACAGAGACACAGAGACAGAGGCACAGAGACACAGAGACAGAGACTCGGAGACAGGGTCACAGAGACAGAGACACACAGACAGAGACACAGAGACAAAGACACAGAGACAAAGACACAGAAACAGAGACACAGAGACAGAGACACAGAGACAGAGACACAGAGACAGAGACACAGAGACAGAGACACAGAGACAGAGACACAGAGACAGAGACACAGAGACAGAGACACAGAGACAGAGACACAGAGACAGAGACACTGAGACAGAGACACAGAGACAGAGACACAGAGACAGAGACAGAGAGGCAGAGACACAGAGACAGAGACACAGAGACAGAGACACAGAGACAGAGACACAGAGACAGAGACGCAGAGACAGAGACACAGAGACGGAGACACAGAGTCTAAGACACACAGACAGAGACAGAGTCAGAGACAGAGACAAAGACAGAGACAGAGGCACAGAGACACAGCAACAGAGACACAGAAACAGAGACAGAGAGACAGAGACAAAGACAGAGATAAAGACAGATACAAAAACAGAGACAGAGACACAGAGACAGAGGCACAGAGACAGAGACACAGAGACACAGAGACACAGAGACAGAGACTAGGAGACAGGGACACAGAGACAGAGACACACAGACAGAGACACAGAGAACAGAGACACAGAGACAGAGACACAGAGACAGAGACGCAGAGACAGAGACACAGAGTCTGAGACACACAGACAGAGACGAAGACAGAGATAAAGACAGAGACAAAAACAGAGACAAGGAGACGGAGACACAGAGACGGAGACACAGAGACAGAGGCACAGAGACAGAGACACAGAGACACCGAGACATAGACACAGAGACAGAGACAGAGTCAGAGACAGAGAAAAAGACAGAAACACAGAGACACAGAGACAGAGAGACAGAGACAGAGACGCAGAGACAGAGGAACAGCGAGAGAGACACAGAGACACAGAGACACAGAGACACAGAGACAGAGACTCGGAGACAGGGACACAGAGACAGAGACACACAGACAGAGACACAGAGACAAAGACACAGAGACAAAGCCACAGAGACAGAGACAGAGAGACAGAGACACAGAGACAGAGACACAGAGACAGAGACACAGAGACAGAGGCACTGAGACAGAGACACGGAGACAGAGACAGTGTCAGAGACACAGACAAAGACAGAGACACACAGAAAGAGACACGGAGACAGAGACAAAGGGACAGAGACAAAAGGACAGAGACAAAGAGACAGAGACAAAGAGGCAGAGACGAAGACAGAGATAAAGACAGGGACAAAAACAGAGACAGAGACACAGAGACTGAGGCACAGAGACAGAGACACAGAGACACAGAGACACAGAGACACAGAGACACAGAGACACAGAGACACAGAGACAGAGACACACAGACAGAGACACAGAGACAGAGACACAGATACAGAGACAGAGTCAGAGATTGAAACGGAGACAGAGGCAGGGTCAGAGACAGAGACAGAGACAGAGTCAGACATAGAAACGGAGCCAGAGGCAGGGACAGAGACAGAGACAGAGACAGAGACAGAGACAGAGACAGAGACAGAGACACAGACAGAGACAGAGACAGAGACAGAGACAGAGACTGAGGCAGAGACAGAGACAGAGACAGAGACAGAGACAGAGACAGAGACAGAGACAGAGACAGAGACAGAGACAGAGACAGAGACAGAGACTGAGACAGAGACAGAGACATAGAGTCATAGGCACGGAGACAGAGATGCAGAGACAGAGACAAGGAGACAGAGACAGAAACAGAGACAGAGACAGAGACAGATACAGAGACAGAGACACAGAGACAGAGAAGAAGACAGAGATAAAGACAGAGACGAAAACAGAGACAAGGAGACGGAGACACAGGGACAGAGACTCAGAGACAGAGGCACAGAGACACAGAGACAGAGAGACAGAGAGAGAGACGCAGAGACAGACGAACAGAGACAGAGACACAGAGACACAGAGACACAGAGACACAGAGACAGAGACTCGGAGACAGGGACACAGAGACAGAGACACACAGACAGAGACACAGAGACAAAGACACAGAGACAAAGCCATAGAGACAGAGACACAGAGACAGAGACACAGAGACAGAGACACAGAGGCAGAGACACAGAGACAGAGGCACAGAGACAGAGACAGAGAGTCAGAGTCACAGAGACAGAGACATAGAGAACAGAGACACAGAGACAGAGACACAGAGACAGAGACGCAGAGACAGAGACACAGAGACAGAGACACAGACTCTGAGACACACAGACAGAGACGAAGACAGAGATAAAGACAGAGACAAAAACAGAGACAAGGAGACGGAGACACAGAGACAGAGACACAGAGACAGAGGCACAGAGACACAGAGACAGAGACTCGGAGACAGGGACACAGAGACAGAGACACACAGACAAAGACACAGAGACAAAGACACAGAAACAGAGACACAGAGACAGAGACACAGAGACAGAGACAGAGGCAGAGACAGAGACAGAGACGGAGCCAGGGACAGAGACGGAGACAGAGACAGAGGGAGAGACAGGGACAGAGACAGAGACAGAAACAGAGACAGAGACAGATACGCGGACAGAGACAGAGGCAGAGACAGAGACAGAGAGAGAGACGGAGACAGAGACAGAGACTGAGACGGAGACAGAGACAGCGGCAGAGACAGGGACGGAGACAGAGACAGGGACACAGACAGAGACAGAGACAGAGACAGAGACAGAGAGAGAGACAGAGACAGAGACAGAGACAGAGACGGAGACAAAGACCGAGACACACGCAGAGACTGAGACACAGGCAGAGACAGAGACAGAGACAGTGACAGAGGCAGGGACAGAGACAGAGACTGAGGGAGAGACAGCGACAGAGACAGAGACAGATACAGACACAGAGACAGAGGCAGAGACAGAGACAGAAACAGAGGCAGAGACAGAGACGGAGAGAGAGACGGAGACAGAGACAGATACTGAGACGGAGACAGAGACAGCGGCAGAGACAGGGACGGAGACAGAGACAGAGACACAGACAGAGACAGAGACAGAGGCAGAGACAGAGACAGAGACAGAGACAGAGACAGAGACAGAGACAGAGACAGAGACAGAGACAGAGACAGAGACAGAGACAGAGACAGAGACAGAGACAGAGACGGAGACAGAGACGGAGACAAAGACCGAGACAGAGACGGAGACAGAGGCAGAGACAGAGCCAGGGACAGAGACGGAGACAGAGACAGAGGGAGAGACAGGGACAGAGACAGAGACAGAAACAGAGACAGAGACAGATACGCGGACAGAGACAGAGGCAGAGACAGAGACAGAGAGAGAGACGGAGACAGAGACAGAGACTGAGACGGAGACAGAGACAGCGGCAGAGACAGGGACGGAGACAGAGACAGGGACACAGACAGAGACAGAGACAGAGACAGAGACAGAGAGAGAGACAGAGACAGAGACAGAGACAGAGACAGAGACAGAGACAGAAACAGAGACAGAGACAGATACGCGGACAGAGACAGAGGCAGGGACAGAGACAGAGAGAGAGACGGAGACAGAGACAGAGACTGAGACGGAGACAGCGACAGCGGCAGAGACAGGGACGGAGGCAGAGACAGAGACAGAGACAGAGACAGAGACAGAGACAGAGACAGAGACAGAGACAGAGACGGAGACAGAGACAGAGGCATAGACAGAGACAGAGACAGAGTCAGCGACAGGGACAAGGAGAGGGACAGGGACAGAGACAGAGGCAGAGACAGAGACAGAGACAGAGACAGAGACAGAGACAGAGACAGAGACAGAGACAGAGACGGAGGCAAAGACCGAGACACACGCAGAGACTGAGACACAGGCAGAGACAGAGACAGAGACAGTGACAGAGGCAGGGACAGAGACAGAGACTGAGGGAGAGACAGCGACAGAGACAGAGACAGATACAGACACAGAGACAGAGGCAGAGACAGAGACAGAAACAGAGGCAGAGACAGAGACAGAGACAGAGACAGAGACAGAGACAGAGACAGAGACAGAGACAGAGACAGAGACAGAGACAGAGACTGAGACAGAGACAGAGACATAGAGTCATAGGCACGGAGACAGAGATGCAGAGACAGAGACAAGGAGACAGAGACAGAAACAGAGACAGAGACAGAGACAGATACAGAGACAGAGACACAGAGACACAGAGACACAGAGACAGAGACACAGAGTCTGAGACACACAGACAGAGACGAAGACAGAGATAAAGACAGAGACAAAAACAGAGACAAGGAGACGGAGACACAGAGACAGAGACACAGAGACAGAGGCACAGAGACACAGAGACAGAGACTCGGAGACAGGGTCACAGAGACAGAGACACACAGACAGAGACACAGAGACAAAGACACAGAGACAAAGACACAGAAACAGAGACACAGAGACAGAGACACAGAGACAGAGACACAGAGACAGAGACACAGAGACAGAGACACAGAGACAGAGACACAGAGACAGAGACACAGAGACAGAGACACAGAGACAGAGACACAGAGACAGAGACACAGAGACAGAGACACAGAGACAGAGACACAGAGACAGAGACAGAGAGGCAGAGACACAGAGACAGAGACACAGAGACAGAGACACAGAGACAGAGACACAGAGACAGAGACGCAGAGACAGAGACACAGAGACGGAGACACAGAGTCTAAGACACACAGACAGAGACAGAGTCAGAGACAGAGACAAAGACAGAGACAGAGGCACAGAGACACAGCAACAGAGACACAGAAACAGAGACAGAGAGACAGAGACAAAGACAGAGATAAAGACAGATACAAAAACAGAGACAGAGACACAGAGACAGAGGCACAGAGACAGAGACACAGAGACACAGAGACACAGAGACAGAGACTAGGAGACAGGGACACAGAGACAGAGACACACAGACAGAGACACAGAGAACAGAGACACAGAGACAGAGACACAGAGACAGAGACGCAGAGACAGAGACACAGAGTCTGAGACACACAGACAGAGACGAAGACAGAGATAAAGACAGAGACAAAAACAGAGACAAGGAGACGGAGACACAGAGACGGAGACACAGAGACAGAGGCACAGAGACAGAGACACAGAGACACCGAGACATAGACACAGAGACAGAGACAGAGTCAGAGACAGAGAAAAAGACAGAAACACAGAGACACAGAGACAGAGAGACAGAGACAGAGACGCAGAGACAGAGGAACAGCGAGAGAGACACAGAGACACAGAGACACAGAGACACAGAGACAGAGACTCGGAGACAGGGACACAGAGACAGAGACACACAGACAGAGACACAGAGACAAAGACACAGAGACAAAGCCACAGAGACAGAGACAGAGAGACAGAGACACAGAGACAGAGACACAGAGACAGAGACACAGAGACAGAGGCACTGAGACAGAGACACGGAGACAGAGACAGTGTCAGAGACACAGACAAAGACAGAGACACACAGAAAGAGACACGGAGACAGAGACAAAGGGACAGAGACAAAAGGACAGAGACAAAGAGACAGAGACAAAGAGGCAGAGACGAAGACAGAGATAAAGACAGGGACAAAAACAGAGACAGAGACACAGAGACTGAGGCACAGAGACAGAGACACAGAGACACAGAGACACAGAGACACAGAGACACAGAGACACAGAGACACAGAGACAGAGACACACAGACAGAGACACAGAGACAGAGACACAGATACAGAGACAGAGTC
Organism: Megachile willughbiella; assembly: GCA_945859595.2. Lineage (NCBI taxonomy): Eukaryota > Metazoa > Arthropoda > Insecta > Hymenoptera > Megachilidae > Megachile > Megachile willughbiella. The sequence goes on from CAMAOD020000293.1 coordinate 658,911, forward strand.
AGAGATTGAAACGGAGACAGAGGCAGGGTCAGAGACAGAGACAGAGACAGAGTCAGACATAGAAACGGAGCCAGAGGCAGGGACAGAGACAGAGACAGAGACAGAGACAGAGACAGAGACAGAGACAGAGACACAGACAGAGACAGAGACAGAGACAGAGACAGAGACTGAGGCAGAGACAGAGACAGAGACAGAGACAGAGACAGAGACAGAGACAGAGACAGAGACAGAGACAGAGACAGAGACAGAGACAGAGACTGAGACAGAGACAGAGACATAGAGTCATAGGCACGGAGACAGAGATGCAGAGACAGAGACAAGGAGACAGAGACAGAAACAGAGACAGAGACAGAGACAGATACAGAGACAGAGACACAGAGACAGAGAAGAAGACAGAGATAAAGACAGAGACGAAAACAGAGACAAGGAGACGGAGACACAGGGACAGAGACTCAGAGACAGAGGCACAGAGACACAGAGACAGAGAGACAGAGAGAGAGACGCAGAGACAGACGAACAGAGACAGAGACACAGAGACACAGAGACACAGAGACACAGAGACAGAGACTCGGAGACAGGGACACAGAGACAGAGACACACAGACAGAGACACAGAGACAAAGACACAGAGACAAAGCCATAGAGACAGAGACACAGAGACAGAGACACAGAGACAGAGACACAGAGGCAGAGACACAGAGACAGAGGCACAGAGACAGAGACAGAGAGTCAGAGTCACAGAGACAGAGACATAGAGAACAGAGACACAGAGACAGAGACACAGAGACAGAGACGCAGAGACAGAGACACAGAGACAGAGACACAGACTCTGAGACACACAGACAGAGACGAAGACAGAGATAAAGACAGAGACAAAAACAGAGACAAGGAGACGGAGACACAGAGACAGAGACACAGAGACAGAGGCACAGAGACACAGAGACAGAGACTCGGAGACAGGGACACAGAGACAGAGACACACAGACAAAGACACAGAGACAAAGACACAGAAACAGAGACACAGAGACAGAGACACAGAGACAGAGACAGAGGCAGAGACAGAGACAGAGACGGAGCCAGGGACAGAGACGGAGACAGAGACAGAGGGAGAGACAGGGACAGAGACAGAGACAGAAACAGAGACAGAGACAGATACGCGGACAGAGACAGAGGCAGAGACAGAGACAGAGAGAGAGACGGAGACAGAGACAGAGACTGAGACGGAGACAGAGACAGCGGCAGAGACAGGGACGGAGACAGAGACAGGGACACAGACAGAGACAGAGACAGAGACAGAGACAGAGAGAGAGACAGAGACAGAGACAGAGACAGAGACGGAGACAAAGACCGAGACACACGCAGAGACTGAGACACAGGCAGAGACAGAGACAGAGACAGTGACAGAGGCAGGGACAGAGACAGAGACTGAGGGAGAGACAGCGACAGAGACAGAGACAGATACAGACACAGAGACAGAGGCAGAGACAGAGACAGAAACAGAGGCAGAGACAGAGACGGAGAGAGAGACGGAGACAGAGACAGATACTGAGACGGAGACAGAGACAGCGGCAGAGACAGGGACGGAGACAGAGACAGAGACACAGACAGAGACAGAGACAGAGGCAGAGACAGAGACAGAGACAGAGACAGAGACAGAGACAGAGACAGAGACAGAGACAGAGACAGAGACAGAGACAGAGACAGAGACGGAGACAGAGACGGAGACAAAGACCGAGACAGAGACGGAGACAGAGGCAGAGACAGAGCCAGGGACAGAGACGGAGACAGAGACAGAGGGAGAGACAGGGACAGAGACAGAGACAGAAACAGAGACAGAGACAGATACGCGGACAGAGACAGAGGCAGAGACAGAGACAGAGAGAGAGACGGAGACAGAGACAGAGACTGAGACGGAGACAGAGACAGCGGCAGAGACAGGGACGGAGACAGAGACAGGGACACAGACAGAGACAGAGACAGAGACAGAGACAGAGAGAGAGACAGAGACAGAGACAGAGACAGAGACAGAGACAGAGACAGAAACAGAGACAGAGACAGATACGCGGACAGAGACAGAGGCAGGGACAGAGACAGAGAGAGAGACGGAGACAGAGACAGAGACTGAGACGGAGACAGCGACAGCGGCAGAGACAGGGACGGAGGCAGAGACAGAGACAGAGACAGAGACAGAGACAGAGACAGAGACAGAGACAGAGACAGAGACGGAGACAGAGACAGAGGCATAGACAGAGACAGAGACAGAGTCAGCGACAGGGACAAGGAGAGGGACAGGGACAGAGACAGAGGCAGAGACAGAGACAGAGACAGAGACAGAGACAGAGACAGAGACAGAGACAGAGACAGAGACGGAGGCAGAGACAGAGACACAGACAGAGACAGAGACTGAGACAGAGTCAGAGACAGAGACAGAGGGAGACACAGCGACAGAGACAGAGATAGAGACAGAGACAGAGACAGAGACAGAGACAGAGGCAGAGACAGAGACAGAGACGGAGACAGAGACAGTGACAGAGGCAGAGACTGAGACTGACACCGAGACAGAGACAGAAACAGAGACAGAGACAGATACACGGACAGAGACAGAGGCAGAGACAGAGACAGAGACAGAGACAGAGAAAAAGACAGAGACAGAGACAGACATAGAGACAGAGACAGAGACAGAGACAGAGACAGAGACAGAGACAGATACAGAGACAGAGGGAGAGACAGCGACAGAGACAGAGACAGAGACAGAGACAGAGACAGAGACAGAGACAGAGACAGAGACGGAGACAGAGGCAGAGACAGAGCCATGGACAGAGACAGAGACAGAGACAGAGGGAGACACAGCGACAGAGACAGAGATAGAGACAGAGACAGAGACAGAGACAGAGACAGAGGCAGAGACAGAGACAGAGACGGAGACAGAGACAGAGACAGAGACAGAGACAGAGACAGAGACAGAGACAGAGACAGAGACAGAGACAGAGACAGAGGCAGAGACAGAGACAGAGACAGAGACAGAGACAGAGGCAGAGGCAGAGACAGAGACAGAGACAGATGCAGAGACAGGGACAGAGACAGAGACAGAGACAGAGACACATACGGAGACAGAAACAGAGACAGAGACAGAGACAGAGACAGAGGCAGAGACAGAGACAGATGCAGAGACAGAGTCGGAGACAGTGACTGAGACAGAGACAGAGACAGAGACAGAGACAGAGACGGAGACAAAGACCCAGACAGACGCAGAGACTGAGACACAGGCAGAGACAGAGACAGAGACAGTGACAGAGACAGAGACAGAGACAGAGACTGAGACAGAGACAGAGGCAGAGACAAAGACAGAGACAGAGACAGAGACAGATACCGAGACAGCGACAGAGACAGAGACAGAGACAGAGACAGAGGCAGAGACAGGGACAGAGACAGAGACAGAGACGGAGACAGAGACAGAGACAGAGACAGATACAGAGACAGGGACAGAGACAGAGACAGAGACAGAGACAGCGACAGGCACAAGCGGAGGGACAGGGACAGAGACAGAGGCAGAGACAGAGACGGAGACAGAGACAGAGACAGGGACACAGACAGAGACAGAGACAGAGACAGAGACAGAGACAAAGACAGAGACAGAGACAGAGACAGAGGCAGAGTCTCAGACAGAGAAAGAGACAGAGGCAGAGACAGAGACACATACGGAGACAGAAACAGAGACAGAGACAGAGACAGAGACAGAGGCAGAGACAGAGACAGAGACAGAGTCGGAGACAGTGACTGAGACAGAGACAGAGACAGAGACAGAGACGGAGACAAAGACCGAGACACACGCAGAGACTGAGACACAGGCAGAGACAGAGACAGAGACAGTGACAGAGACAGAGACAGAGACAGAGACTGAGACAGAGACAGAGACAGAGACAAAGACAGAGACAGAGACAGAGACAGATACAGAGACAGAGACAGAGACAGAGACAGAGACAGAGACACAGACAGAGACAGAGACAGAGACACAGACAGAGACAGAGACAGAGACGGAGACAGAGGCAGAGACAGAGACTGAGACAGAGACAGAGACAGAGACAGAGGGAGAGACAGCGACAGAGACAGCGACAGAGACAGAGACAGAGACAGAGACAGAGGCAGAGACAGAGTCGGAGACAGTGACTGAGACAGAGACAGAGACAGAGACAGAGACAGAGACGGAGACAAAGACCCAGACAGACGCAGAGACTGAGACACAGGCAGAGACAGAGACAGAGACAGTGACAGAGACAGAGACAGAGACAGAGACCGAGACAGAGACAGAGGCAGAGACAAAGACAGAGACAGAGACAGAGACAGATACCGAGACAGAGACAGAGACAGAGACAGAGACACAGACAGAGACAGAGACAGAGACACAGACAGAGACAGAGACAGAGACGGAGACAGAGACAGAGACTGAGACGGATACAGAGACAGCGGCAGAGACAGGGACGGAGACAGAGACAGAGACACAGACAGAGACAGAGACAGAGACAGAGACAGGGACAGAGACAGGGACAGAGACAGAGACTGAGACAGAGACAGAGACGGAGACAAAGACCGAGACAGAGATAGAGACGGAGACAGAGGCAGAGACAGAGCCAGGGACGGAGACAAAGACAGAGACAGAGGGAGAGACTGCGACAGAGACAGAGACAGAGAGAGAGACGGAGACAGAGACTGAGACTGAGACGGAGACAGAGACAGCGGCAGAGACAGGGACGGAGACAGAGACAGAGACACAGACAGAGACAGAGACAGGGACAGAGACAGAGACAGAGACAGAGTCTGAGACAGAGACAGAGACAGAGACAGAGACAGAGACAGAGACGGAGACAGAGGCAGAGACAGAGCCAGGGACAGAGACAGAGACAGAGACAGAGACAGAGACAGAGACAGAGACAGAGACAGAGACAGAGACAGAGACGGAGGCAAAGACCGAGACAGAGGCAGAGACACAGACAGAGGCAGAGACAGAGACAGAGACAGAGACAGAGACGGAGGCAAAGAACGAGACAAAGGCAGAGACACAGACAGACGCAGAGACAGAGACAGAGACAGAGACAGAGACAGAGACAGAGAAAGAGACAGAGACGGAGACAAAGACCGAGGCAGAGATAGAGACGGAGACAGAGGCAGAGACAGAGCCAGGGACGGAGACAAAGACAGAGACAGAGACAGAGACAGAGACAGAGACAGAGACAGAGACAGAGACAGAGACAGAGACAGAGACAGAGACAGAGACAGAGACAGAGACAGAGATAGAGACAGAGACAGAGACAGAGACAGAGACAGAGAAGGAGACAGAGACAGAGGCAGAGACAGAGACAGAGACAGAGAGAGAGACAGAGACAGAGACAGAGAAACAGACAGAGAAACAGACAGAGACAGAGACAGAGACGGAGACAGAGGCAGAGACAGAGACAGAGACAGAGACAGAGACAGAGACAGAGACAGAGACAGAGACAGAGACAGAGACAGAGACAGAGACAGAGAAGGAGACAGAGACAGAGACAGAGACATAGGGAGAGACAGAGACAGAGACAGAGACAGAGACAGAGAAACAGACAGAGAAACAGACAGAGACAGAGACAGAGACGGAGACAGAGGCAGAGACAGAGACAGAGGCAGGGACAGAGACAGAGACAGAGTCGGAGACAGTGACTGAGACAGAGACAGAGACAGAGACAGAGACAGAGACGGAGACAAAGACCGAGATTGACGCAGAGACTGAGACACAGGCAGAGACAGAGACAGAGACAGTGACAGAGACAGAGACAGAGTCAGAGACTGAGACAGAGACAGAGACAGAGACAGAGACAAAGACAGAGTCAGAGACAGAGACAGATACAGAGACAGAGACAGAGACAGAGACAGAGACACAGACAGAGACAGAGACAGGGACACAGACAGAGACAGAGACAGAGACGGAGACAGAGGCAGAGACAGAGACTGAGACAGAGACAGAGACAGAGACAGAGGGAGAGACAGCGACAGAGACAGAGACAGAGACAGAGACAGAGACAGGGACAGAGACAGAGACAGAGACTGAGACAGAGACATAGACAGAGACAGAGACAGAGACAGAGGCAGAGTCTCAGACAGAGACAGAGACAGAGACAGAGACAGAGACAGAGACAGAGACAGAGACAGAGACAGAGACAGAGACAGAGACAGAGACAGAGACAGAGATAGAGACAGAGACAGAGACAGAGACAGAGACAGAGACGGAGACAGAGGCAGAGACAGAGGCAGGGACAGAGACAGAGACAGAGACAGAACCAGAGACAGAGACAGATACGGGGACAGAGACAGATACGGGGACAGAGACAGAGACAGAGACAGAGACAGAGACAGAGACAGAGACAGAGACAGAGACAGAGACAGAGAGAGAGACAGAGACAGAGACAGAGTCAGAGACATAGGCACGGAGGCAGAGACACAGAGACAGAGACACAGAGACAGAGACACAGAGACAGAGGCACAGAGACAAAGACACAGAGACAAAGACACAGAGACAGAGACACAGAGACAGAGACACAGTGACAGAGACAGAGACACAGAGACAGAGACAGAGAGACAGAGACACAGAGACAGAGACATAGAGAACAGAGACACAGAGACAGAGACACAGAAACAGCGACACAGAGACAGAGACACAGAGACAGAGACACAGAGACAGAGGCACAGAGACAGAGACACAGAGACAGAGACTCGGAAACAGAGACACAGAGACAGAGACACAGAGACACAGAGACAGAGCCTCGGAGACAGAGACACAGAGACAGAGACACAGAGACAGAGACACAGAGACAGAGGCACGGAGACAGAGACACAGGGACAGAGACACAGAGACAGAGACACAGAGACAGAGACACAGAGACAGAGGCACAGAGACAGAGGCACAGAGACAGAGACAGAGAGACAGAGGGACAGAGGGACAAAGACACACACACAGAGACACAGACACGGAGGCACAGTCAGCGAGGGAGACAAAGAGACAGAGAAGCAGAGACAGAGACACAGGGTGAGAGACACACAGACAGAGACACAGAGACAGAGGTACAGTTACGGAGACAGAGTCAGAGATAGAAACGGAGACAGAGACAGACAGAGACAGAGACATGGCAGGAACAGAGACAAAGACAGAGAACGAGGCAGAGACAGAGACAGAGACAGAGACAGAGACAGAGACAGAGACAGAGACAGAGACAGAGACAGAGACAGAGACAGAGACAGAGGCAGAGACAGAGACAGAGACAGAGACAGAGACAGGGACAGAGACAGAGGCAGAGACAGAGACACAGAGACAGAGACACTGAGACAGAGACACTGAGACAGAGACACTGAGACAGAGATACAGAGACAGAGACGAAGACAGAGATAAAGACAGAGACAAAAACAGAGACAAGGAGACGGAGACACGGAGACAGAGACACAGAGACAGAGGCACAGAGACACAGAGACAGAGAGACAGAGACAGAGACGCAGAGACAGAGGCACTGAGACAGAGACACGGAGACAGAGACAGAGTCAGAGATTGAAACGGAGACAGAGGCAGGGACAGTGACAGAGACAGAGACAGAGTCAGAGATAGAAACGGAGACAGAGGCAGGGACAGAGACAGAGACAGAGACAGAGACAGAGACAGAGACAGAGACAGAGACAGAGACAGAGACAGAAACAGAGACGGAAACAAAGACCGAGCCAGGAACAGAGACGGAGAGAGAGACAGAGACAGAGACAGAGAAACAGACAGGGAAACAGACAGAAACAGAGACAGAGACGGAGACAGAGACAGAGACAGAGGCATAGACAGAGACAGGGACAGAGACAGCGACAGTGACAGGGAGAGGGACAGGGACAGAGACAGAGACAGAGACAGAGGCATAGACAGAGACAGGGACAGAGGCAGCGACAGTGACAGGGAGAGGGACAGGGACAGAGACAGAGACAGAGACAGAGACAGACACTGAGACAGAGACAGAGACAGAGACAGAGACATAGAAACATAGGCACAGACACAGAGACACAGAGACAGAGACACTTAGACAGAGACACGGAGACAGAGACAGAGTCAGAGACAGAGACAGAGACAGAGACAGAGACAGAGACAGAGACAGAGACAGAGACAGAGACAGAGACAGAGACAGAGACAGAGACAGAGACAGAGACAGAGACAGAGACAGAGACAGAGACAGAGACAGAGACAGAGGCAGAAACAGAGACGGAGACAAAGACCGAGACAGAGACCGAGACGGAGACAGAGACAGAGGCGGAGACGGAGCCAGGGGCAGAGACGGAGAGAGAGACAGAGACAGAGACAGAGACAGAGACAGAGACAGAGACAGAGACAGAGACAGAGACAGAGACAGAGACAGAGACAGAGACAGAGACAGAGACAGAGACAGAGACAGAGACAGAGACAGAGACAGAGACAGAGACAGAGACAGAGACAGAGACAGGGACAGAGACAGAGGCAGAGACAGAGACACAGAGACAGAGACACTGAGACAGAGACACTGAGACAGAGACACTGAGACAGAGACACAGAGACAGAGACGAAGACAGAGATAAAGACAGAGACAAAAACAGAGACAAGGAGACGGAGACACGGAGACAGAGACACAGAGACAGAGGCACAGAGACACAGAGACAGAGAGACAGAGACAGAGACGCAGAGACAGAGGAACAGAGACAGAGACACAGAGACACAGAGACACAGAGACACAGAGACACAGAGACAGAGACTCGGAGACAGGGACACAGAGACAGAGACACACAGACAGAGACACAGAGACAAAGACACAGAGACAAAGCCACAGAGACAGAGACACAGAGACAGAGACACAGAGACAGAGTCACTGAGACAGAGACACGGAGACAGAGACAGTGTCAGAGACACAGACAAAGACAAAGACAGAGACAGAGACAGAGACAGAGACAGAGACAGAGACAGAGACAGAGACAGAGACAGAGGCAGAGACAGAGACAAAGACAGAGACAGAGACAGGGACAGAGACAGAGACAGAGACAGAGACAGAGACAGAGACATAGAGTCATAGGCACGGAGGCAGAGATGCAGAGACAGAGACAAGGAGACAGAGACAGAGACAGAGACAGAGACAGAGACACACAGAAAGGGACACGGAGACAGAGACAAAGGGACAGAGACAAAAGGACAGAGACAAAGAGACAGAGACAAAGAGGCAGAGACGAAGACAGAGATAAAGACAGGGACAAAAACAGAGGCAGAGACACGGAGACAGAGGCACAGAGACAGAGACACAGAGACACAGAGACACAGAGACACAGAGACACAGAGACAGAGACACACAGACAGAGACACAGAGACAGAGACACAGAGACAGAGACACAGAGACAGAGACAGAGACTGAGACAGAGACAGAGACAGAGACAGAGACAGAGACAGAGACATAGAGGCATAGGCACGGAGGCAGAGATGCAGAGACAGAGACAAAGAGACAGAGGCAGAGACACACAGATAGAGACCCAGAGACAGAGACAGAGACACAGACGGAGACAGAGACGGAGGCAGAGACAGAGACAGAGGCAGAGACAGAGCCAGGGACGGAGACAGAGACAGAGACAGAGGGAGAGACAGAGACAGAGACAGAGACAGCGACAGGGACAAGGAGAGGGACAGGGACAGGACAGAGGCAGAGACAGAGACAGAGACAGAGACAGAGACAGAGGCAGAGACAGAGACACAGACCGAGGAAGACACAGAGACAGATACAGAGAGATAGACAGAGACACAGACAGCGACAGAGGGGCAGGAGACAAAGTCGGAGGCAGAGGTACAGGAGACAAAGACGGAGACAAGGTTGGAGACAAAGACGGAGACCGAGACAGAGACGGGGACAGAGACAGTGACAGAGACTGGGACAGCGGCAGAGAGAGAGACAGAAACAGAGACAGAGACAGAGACAGAGACAGAGACAGAGACACAGACGGAGACAGAGACGGACGCAGAGACAGAGACAGAGGCAGAGACAGAGCCAGGGACGGAGACAGAGACAGAGACAGAGGGAGAGACAGAGACAGAGACAGAGACACAGACAGAGACAGAGACAGAGACAGAGACAGAGACAGAGACAGAGAGAGAGACAGAGGCAGAGACAGAGACAGAGACTGAGACAGAGACAGAGGCAGAGTCTCAGACAGAGACAGAGACAGAGACAGAAACAGAGACAGAGACAGAGACAGAGACAGGGACAAGGAGAGGGACAGGGACAGGACAGAGGCAGAGACAGAGACAGAGACAGAGACAGAGACAGAGGCAGAGACAGAGACACAGACCGAGGAAGACACAGAGACAGATACAGAGATAGAGACAGAGACACAGACAGAGACAGAGGGGCAGGAGACAAAGTCGGAGGCAGAGGTACCGGAGACAAAGACGGAGACAAGGTCGGAGACAAAGGCGGAGACAGAGACAGAGACGGGGACAGAGACAGAGACAGAGACAGGGACAGCGACAGAGAGAGAGACAGAAACAGAGACAGAGACAGAAACAGAGGCGGAGACGGAGCCAGGGACAGAGACGGAGAGAGAGACAGAGACAGAGACAGAGACAGAGACAGAGAAACAGACAGGGAAACAGACAGAGACAGAGACAGAGACGGAGACAGAGACAGAGACAGAGGCATAGACAGAGACAGGGACAGAGACAGAGACAGAGACAGAGACAGAGACAGAGACAGAGACAGAGACAGAGACAGAGACAGAGACAGAGGCAGAAACAGAGACGGAGAAAAAGACCGAGACAGAGACAGAGACGGAGACAGATACAGAGGCGGAGACGGAGCCAGGGGCAGAGACGGAGAGAGAGACAGAGACAGAGACAGAGACAGAGACAGAGACAGAGACAGAGACAGAGACAGAGACAGAGACAGAGACAGAGACAGAGACAGAGACAGAGACAGAGACAGGGACAGAGACAGAGGCAGAGACAGAGACACAGAGACAGAGACACTGAGACAGAGACACTGAGACAGAGACACTGAGACAGAGACACAGAGACAGAGACGAAGACAGAGATAAAGACAGAGACAAAAACAGAGACAAGGAGACGGAGACACGGAGACAGAGACACAGAGACAGAGGCACAGAGACACAGAGACAGAGAGACAGAGACAGAGACGCAGAGACAGAGGAACAGAGACACAGAGACACAGAGACACAGAGACACAGAGACACAGAGACAGAGACTCGGAGACAGGGACACAGAGACAGAGACACACAGACAGAGTCACAGAGACAAAGACACAGAGACAAAGCCACAGAGACAGAGACACAGAGACAGAGACACAGAGACAGAGTCACTGAGACAGAGACACGGAGACAGAGACAGTGTCAGAGACACAGACAAAGACAGAGACAGAGACAGAGACAGAGACAGAGACAGAGACAGAGACAGAGACAGAGACAGAGACAGAGACAGAGACAGAGACAGAGACGGAGGCAGAGACAGAGACAAAGACAGAGACAGAGACAGGGACAGATACAGAGACAGAGACAGAGACAGAGACAGAGACAGAGACAGAGACAGAGACAGAGACTGAGACAGAGACAGAGACAGAGACAGAGACATAGAGTCATAGGCATGGAGGCAGAGATGCAGAGACAGAGACAAGGAGACAGAGACAGAGACAGAGACAGAGACAGAGACAGATACAGAGACAGAGACGCAGAGACAGAGACGAAGACAGAGATAAAGACAGAGACAAAAACAGAGACAAGGAGACGGAGACACAGAGACAGAGACTCAGAGACAGACGCACAGAGACACAGAGACAGAGAGACAGAGACAGAGACGCAGAGACAGAGCAAAAGAGACAGAGACACAGAGACACAGAGACACAGAGACACAGAGACAGAGACTCGGAGACAGGGACGCAGAGACAGACACACACAGACAGAGACACAGAGACAAAGACACAGAGACAAATCCATAGAGACAGAGACACAGAGACAGAGACACAGAGACAGAGACACAGAGACAGAGACACACAGACAGAGACGAAGACAGAGATAAAGACAGAGACAAAAACAGAGACAAGGAGACGGAGACACAGAGACAGAGACTCAGAGACAGAGGCACAGAGACACAGAGACAGAGAGACAGAGACAGAGACGCAGAGACAGAGCAAAAGAGACAGAGACACAGAGACACAGAGACACAGAGACACAGAGACACAGAGACAGAGACTCGGAGACAGGGACACAGAGACAGACACACACAGACAGAGACACAGAGACAAAGACACAGAGACAAATCCATAGAGACAGAGACACAGAGACAGAGACACAGAGACAGAGACGCACAGACAGAGACGAAGACAGAGATAAAGACAGAGACAAAAACAGAGACAAGGAGACGGAGACACAGAGACAGAGACAGAGACACAGAGACAGAGGCACTGAGACAGAGTCACGGAGACAGAGACAGTGTCAGAGACACACACAAAGACAGAGACAGAGACAGAGACAGAGACACACAGAAAGGGACACGGAGACAGAGACATAGAGGCATAGGCACGGAGGCAGAGATGCAGAGACAGAGACAAAGGGACAGAGGCAGAGACACACAGACAGAGACCCAGAGACAGAGACAGAGACACAGACGGAGACAGAGACGGAAGCAGAGACAGAGATAGAGGCAGAGACAGAGCCAGGGACGGAGAGAGAGACAGAGACAGAGGGAGAGACAGAGACAGAGACAGAGACAGCGACAGGGACAAGGAGAGGGACAGGGACAGGACAGAGGCAGAGACAGAGACAGAGGCAGAGACAGAGACACAGACCGAGGAAGACACAGAGACAGATACAGAGAGAGAGACAGAGACACAGACAGAGACAGAGGGGCAGGAGACAAAGTCGGAGGCAGAGGTACAGGAGACAAAGACGGAGACAAGGTTGGAGACAAAGACGGAGACCGAGACAGAGACGGGGACAGAGACAGAGACAGAGACAGGGACAGCGGCAGAGAGAGAGACAGAAACAGAGACAGAGACAGAGACAGAGACAGAGACACAGACGGAGACAGAGACGGAGGCAGAGACAGAGACAGAGGCAGAGACAGAGCCAGGGACGGAGACAGAGACAGAGACAGAGGGAGAGACAGAGACAGAGACAGAGACACAGACAGAGACAGAGACAGAGACAGAGACAGAGACAGAGAGAGAGACAGAGGCAGAGACAGAGACAGAGACTGAGACAGAGACAGAGGCAGAGTCTCAGACAGAGACAGAGACAGAGACAGAAACAGAGACAGAGACAGAGACAGAGACAGGGACAAGGAGGGGGACAGGGACAGGACAGAGGCAGAGACAGAGACAGAGACAGAGACAGAGACAGAGACAGAGGCAGAGACAGAGACACAGACCGAGGAAGACACAGAGACAGATACAGAGATAGAGACAGAGACACAGACAGAGACAGAGGGGCAGGAGACAAAGTCGGAGGCAGAGGTACCGGAGACAAAGACGGAGACAAGGTCGGAGACAAAGACGGAGACAGAGACAGAGACGGGGACAGAGACAGAGACAGAGACAGGGACAGCGACAGAGAGAGAGACAGAAACAGAGACAGAGACAGAAACAGAGGCGGAGACGGAGCCAGGGACAGAGACGGAGAGAGAGACAGAGACAGAGACAGAGACAGAGACAGAGACAGAGAAACAGACAGGGAAACAGACAGAGACAGAGACAGAGACAGAGACAGAGACTGAGACAGAGACAGAGACAGGGACAGAGACAGAGACATAGAAACATAGGCACAGAGACGGAGACACAGAGACAGAGACACTTAGACAGAGACACGGAGACAGAGACAGAGTCAGAGACAGAGACAAAGACAGAGACAGAGACAGAGACACACAGAAAGAGACACGGAGACAGAGACAAGGAGACAGAGACAAAGAGGCAGAGACAAAGAGACCGAGACAAAGAGACGGAGACAGAGAGACGGAGACACAGAGACAGAGGCACAGAGACAGAGACACAGAGACACAGAGACACAGAGACACAGAGACAGAGACTCGGAGACACTGACACAGAGACAGAGGCACTAAGACAGAGACACTGAGACAGAGACACAGAGACAGAGACGAAGACAGAGTTAAAGACAGAGACAAAAACAGAGACAAGGAGACGGAGACACAGAGACAGAGACACAGAGACAGAGGCACAGAGACACAGAGACAGAGAGACAGAGACAGGGACGCAGAGACAGAGGAACAGAGACAGGGACACAGAGACAGAGACACACAGACAGGGACACAGAGACAAAGACACAGAGACAAAGCCACAGAGACAGAGACAGAGAGACAGAGACACAGAGACAGAGATACAGAGACAGAGACACAGAGACAGAGACACAGAGACAGAGGCACTGAGACAGAGACACGGAGACAGAGACAGTGTCAGAGACACAGACAAAGACAGAGACAGAGACAGAGACACACAGAAAGAGACACGGAGACAGAGACAAAGGGACAGAGACAAAAGGACAGAGACAAAGAGACAGAGACAAAGAGGCAGAGACGAAGACAGAGCTAAAGACAGGGACAAAAACAGAGACAGAGACACAGAGACAGAGGCACGGAGACAGAGACACAGAGACACAGAGACACAGAGACACAGAGACACAGAGACACAGAGACACACAGACAGAGACACACAGACAGAGACACAGAGACAGAGACAGATACAGAGGCAGAGTCAGAGATAGAAACGGAGACAGAGGCAGGGACAGAGACAGAGACAGAGACAGAGACAGAGACAGAGTCAGAGATAGAAACGGAGACAGAGGCAGGGACAGAGACAGGGACAGAGACAGAGACAGAGACAGAGACAGAGACAGAGACAGAGACAGAGACAGAGACACAGACAGAGACAGAGGGGCAGGAGACAAAGTCGGAGGCAGAGGTACCGGAGACAAAGACGGAGACAAGGTCGGAGACAAAGACGGAGACAGAGACAGAGACGGGGACAGAGACAGAGACAGAGACAGGGACAGCGACAGAGAGAGAGACAGAAACAGAGACAGAGACAGAAACAGTGGCGGAGAGGGAGCCAGGGACAGAGACGGAGAGAGAGACAGAGACAGAGACAGAGACAGAGACAGAGAAACAGACAAGGAAACAGACAGAGACAGAGACAGAGACGGAGACAGAGACAGAGACAGAGGCATAGACAGAGACAGGGACAGAGACAGCGACAGTGACAGGGAGAGGGACAGGGACAGAGACAGAGACAGAGACAGAGACTGAGACAGAGACAGAGACAGAGACAGAGACAGAGACAGAGACATAGAAACATAGGCACAGAGACGGAGACACAGAGACAGAGACACTTAGACAGAGACACGGAGACAGAGACAGAGTCAGAGACAGAGACAAAGACAGAGACAGAGACAGAGACACACAGAAAGAGACACGGAGACAGAGACAAGGAGACAGAGACAAAGAGGCAGAGACAAAGAGACAGAGACAAAGAGACGGAGACAGAGAGACGGAGACACAGAGATAGAGGCACAGAGACAGAGACACAGAGACACAGAGACACAGAGACACAGAGACAGAGACTCGGAGACACTGACACAGAGACAGAGACACTAAGACAGAGACACTGAGACAGAGACACAGAGACAGAGACGAAGACAGAGACAAAGACAGAGACAAAAACAGAGACAAGGAGACGGAGATAGAGACAGAGACACAGACAGAGGCAGAGACAGATGCAGAGACAGAGGCAGGGACAGAGACAGTGACAGAGACAGAAACAGAGACAGAGACAGATACAGAGACAGAGACAGAGACAGAGACAGAGACCGAGACAGAGACAGAGACGGAGACAAAGACCGAGACAGAGACAGAGACGGAGACAGAGACAGAGGCGGAGACGGAGCCAGGGACAGAGACGGAGAGAGAGACAGAGACAGAGACAGAGACAGAGACGGAGACAGAGACAGAGACAGAGACAGAGACAGAGACAGAGACAGAGACAGAGACAGAGACAGAGACAGAGACAGAGGCAGAGACAGAGACACAGAGACAGAGACACTGAGACAGAGACACTGAGACAGAGACACAGAGACAGAGACGAAGACAGAGTTAAAGACAGAGACAAAAACAGAGACAAGGAGACGGAGACACAGAGACAGAGACACAGAGACAGAGGCACAGAGACACAGAGACAGAGAGACAGAGACAGAGACGCAGAGACAGAGGAACAGAGACAGGGACACAGAGACAGAGACACACAGACAGGGACACAGAGACAAAGACACAGAGACAAAGCCACAGAGACAGAGACAGAGAGACAGAGACACAGAGACAGAGACACAGAGACAGAGACACAGAGACAGAGACACAGAGACAGAGGCACTGAGACAGAGACACAGAGACAGAGACAGATACAGAGGCAGAGTCAGAGATAGAAACGGAGACAGAGGCAGGGACAGAGACAGAGACAGAGACAGAGACAGAGACAGAGTCAGAGATAGAAACGGAGACAGAGGCAGGGACAGAGACAGAGACAGAGACAGAGACAGAGACAGAGACAGAGACAGAGACAGAGACAGAGACAGAGACAGAGACAGAGACTGAGGCAGAGACAGAGACAGAGACAGAGACAGAGACTGAGACAGAGACAGAGACAGAGACAGAGACAGAGACATAGAGACATAGGCACGGAGGCAGAGATGCAGAGACAGAGACAAAGAGACAGAGGCAGAGACACACAGACAGAGACCCAGAGACAGAGATAGAGACACAGATGGAGACAGAGACGGAGGCAGAGTCAAAGACAGAGGCAGAGACAGAGCCAGGGACGGAGACAGAGACAGAGACTGAGGGAGAGACAGAGACAGAGACAGAGACACAGACAGAGACAGAGACAGAGACAGAGGGAGAGACAGCGACAGAGACAGAGAGAGAGACAGAGACAGAGACAGAGACTGAGACAGAGACAGAGACATAGAGTCATAGGCACGGAGGCAGAGCTGCAGAGACAGAGACAAGGAGACAGATACAGAGACAGAGACAGAGACAGAGACAGAGACAGATACAGAGACAGAGACACAGAGACAGAGACGAAGACAGAGATAAAGACAGAGACAAAAACAGAGACAAGGAGACGGAGACACAGAGACAGAGACTCAGAGACAGAGGCACAGAGACACAGAGACAGAGTGACAGAGACAGAGACGCAGAGACAGAGGAACAGAGACAGAGACACAGAGATACAGAGACACAGAGACACAGAGACAGAGACTCGGAGACAGGGACACAGAGACAGAGACACACAGACAGAGACACAGAGACAAAGACACAGAGGCCAAGCCATAGAGACAGAGACACAGATACAGAGACACAGAGACAGAGACACAGAGACAGAGACACAGAGACAGAGACACAGAGACAGAGACACAGAGACAGAGACACAGAGACAGAGACAGAGAGTCAGAGTCACAGAGACAGAGACATAGAGAACAGAGACACAGAGACAGAGACACAGAGACAGAGACGCAGAGACAGAGACACAGAGTCTGAGACACACAGACAGAGACGAAGACAGAGATAAAGACAGAGACAAAAACAGAGACAAGGAGACGGAGACACAGAGACAGAGACACAGAGACAGAGGCACAGAGACACAGAGACAGAGACTCGGAGACAGGGACACAGAGACAGAGACACACAGACAGAGACACAGAGACAAAGGCACAGAGACAAAAGACACAGAAACAGAGACACAGAGACAGAGACACAGAGACAGAGACAGAGAGGCAGAGACAGAGAGACAGAGACATAGAGAATAGAGACACAGAGACAGGGACACAGAGACAGAGACGCAGAGACAGAGACACAGAGACAGTGACACAGAGTCTGACACACACAGACAGAGACGAAGACAAAGATAAAGACAGAGACAAAAACAGAGACAAGGAGACGGAGACACAGAGACAGAGACACAGAGACAGAGGCACAGAGACACAGATACAGAGACTCGGAGACAGAGACACAGAGACAGAGACACACAGACAGAGACACAGAGACAAAGACACACAGACAAAGACACAGAAACAGAGACACAGAGACAGAGACACAGAGACAGAGACGCAGAGACAGAGACACAGAGACAGAGACACAGAGACAGAGACACAGAGACAGAGACACAGAGACAGAGACACAGAGACAGAGACAGAGAGGCAGAGACACAGAGACAGTGACATAGAGAACAGAGACACAGAGACAGAGACACAGAGACAGAGACACAGAGACAGAGACGCAGAGACAGAGACACAGAGACGGAGACACAGAGTCTGAGACACACAGACAGAGACAGAGTCTGAGACACACAGACAGAGACAGAGTCAGAGACAGAGACAAAGACAGAGACAGAGGCACAGAGACACAGAAACAGAGACACAGAAACAGAGACACAGAGACAGAGACAAAGACAGAGATAAAGACAGATACAAAAACAGAGACAGAGACACACAGACAGAGACACAGGGACAAAGACACAGGGACAAAGACACAGAGACAGAGACACAGAGACAGAGACACAGAGACAGAGACACAGAGACAGAGACAGAGAGACAGAGACACAGAGACAGAGACATAGAGAACAGAGACACAGATACAGAGACACAGAGACAGAGACGCAGAGACAGAGACACAGAGACAGAGACACAGAGACAGAGACACAGGGACAGTGACAGAGGGACAGAGACACACAGACAGAGACACAGATACGGAGACAGAGTCAGCGACAGAGACAAAGAGACAGAGAAGCAGAGACAGAGACACAGAGACAGAGACACAGGGAGAGAGACACACAGACAGAGACACAGAGACGGAGACACAGATACGGAGACAGAGTCAGAGATAGAAACGGAGACAGAGACAGAGACACAGAGACAGAGACACAGAGACAGAGACACAGAGACAGAGACACAGAGACAGAGACACAGAGACAGAGACATAAAGACAGAGACACAGAGACAGAGACGCAGAGACAGAGACACAGAGACAGAGACACAGGGAGAGAGACACACAGACAGAGACACAGAGACGGAGACACAGATACGGAGACAGAGTCAGAGATAGAAACGGAGACAGAGACAGAGACACAGAGACAGAGACACAGAGACGGAGACACAGATACGGAGACAGAGTCAGAGATAGAAACGGAGACAGAGACAGAGACACAGAGACAGAGACACACAGACAGAGACAGAGTCAGAGACAGAGACAAAGACAGAGACAGAGGCACAGAGACACAGAAACAGAGACACAGAAACAGAGACACAGAGACAGAGACAAAGACAGAGATAAAGACAGATACAAAAACAGAGACAGAGACACACAGACAGAGACACAGGGACAAAGACACAGGGACAAAGACACAGAGACAGAGACACAGAGACAGAGACACAGAGACAGAGACACAGAGACAGAGACAGAGAGACAGAGACACAGAGACAGAGACATAGAGAACAGAGACACAGATACAGAGACACAGAGACAGAGACGCAGAGACAGAGACACAGAGACAGAGACACAGAGACAGAGACACACAGACAGAGACACAGAGACAAAGACACAGGGACAAAGACACAGAGACACAGAGACAGAGACACGGAGACACAGACACAGAGACAGAGACACAGAGACAGAGACAGAGACAGAGACAGAGAGACAGAGACACAGAGACAGAGACATAGAGAACAGACACACAAAGAAAGAGACACGGAGACAGAGACAAGGAGACAGAGACAAAGAGGCAGAGACAAAGAGACAGAGACAAAGAGACAGAGACAAAGAGACAGAGACAAAGAGACAGAGACAAAGAGACAGAGACAAAGATACAGAGACAAAGAGACAGAGACAAAGAGACAGAGACAAAGACAGGGACAGAGACAGAGACACACAGAAAGAGACACACAGACTGAGGAACACAGACAGAGACAAATACAGATACAAAAACAGAGACACAGAGACAGAGACAGAGACGGAGACAGAGACAGAGACAGAGACAGAGACAGAGACAGAGTCAGAGACAGAGACAGAGACAGAGGCAGGGACAGAGACAGAGACAGAGACAGAGACAGAGACAGAGTCAGAGATAGAAACGGAGACAGAGGCAGGGACAGAGACAGAGACAGAGACAGAGACAGAGACAGAGACAGAGACAGAGACAGAGACAGAGACAGAGACAGAGACTGAGGCAGAGACAGAGACAGAGACAGAGACAGAGACTGAGACAGAGACAGAGACAGAGACAGAGACAGAGACATAGAGACATAGGCACGGAGGCAGAGATGCAGAGACAGAGACAAAGAGACAGAGGCAGAGACACACAGACAGAGACCCAGAGACAGAGACAGAGACACAGATGGAGACAGAGACGGAGGCAGAGTCAAAGACAGAGGCAGAGACAGAGCCAGGGACGGAGACAGAGACAGAGACAGAGACAGAGACAGATACAGAGACAGAGACACAGAGACAGAGACACAGAGACAGAGACACAGAGACAGAGACATAGAGACAGAGACAGAGAGTCAGAGTCACAGAGACAGAGACATAGAGAACAGAGACACAGAGACAGAGACACAGAGACAGAGACGCAGAGACAGAGACACAGAGTCTGAAACACACAGACAGAGACGAAGACAGAGATAAAGACAGAGACAAAAACAGAGACAAGGAGACGGAGACACAGAGACAGAGACACAGAGACAGAGGCACAGAGACACAGAGACAGAGACTCGGAGACAGGGACACAGAGACAGAGACACACAGACAGAGACACAGAGACAAAGACACAGAGACAAAAGACACAGAAACAGAGACACAGAGACAGAGACACAGAGACAGAGACACAGAGACAGAGACAGAGAGACAGAGACAGAGAGACAGAGACATAGAGAATAGAGACACAGAGACAGGGACACAGAGACAGAGACGCAGAGACAGAGACACAGAGACAGTGACACAGAGTCTGACACACACAGACAGAGACGAGGACAGAGATAAAGACAGAGAGAAAAACAGAGACAAGGAGACGGAGACACAGAGACAGAGACACAGAGACAGAGGCACAGAGACACAGATACAGAGACTCGGAGACAGAGACACAGAGACAGAGACACACAGACAGAGACACAGAGACAAAGACACACAGACAAAGACACAGAAACAGAGACACAGAGACAGAGACACAGAGACAGAGACACAGAGACAGAGACACAGAGACAGAGACACAGAGACAGAGACACAGAGACAGAGACACAGAGACAGAGACAGAGAGGCAGAGACACAGAGACAGTGACATAGAGAACAGAGACACAGAGACAGAGACCCAGAGACAGAGACACAGAGACAGAGACACAGAGACAGAGACACAGAGACAGAGACACAGAGTCAGAGACACAGAGACGGAGACACAGAGACAGAGACACAGAGACAGAGACGCAGAGACAGAGACACAGAGACAGAGACAGAGAGACAGAGACACAGAGACAGAGACACAGAGACAGAGACACAGGGACAGTGACAGAGGGACAGAGACACACAGACAGAGACACAGATACGGAGACAGAGTCAGCGACAGAGACAAAGAGACAGAGAAGCAGAGACAGAGACACAGAGACAGAGACACAGGGAGAGAGACACACAGACAGAGACACAGAGACGGAGACACAGATACGGAGACAGAGTCAGAGATAGAAACGGAGACAGAGACAGAGACACAGAGACAGAGACACAGAGACAGAGACACAGAGACAGAGACACAGAGACAGAGACACAGAGACAGAGACACAGAGACAGAGACACAGAGACAGAGACACAGAGACAGAGACACAGAGACAGAGACATAAAGACAGAGACACAGAGACAGAGACGCAGAGACAGAGACACAGAGACAGAGACACAGAGTCTGTCACACACAGACAGAGACAGAGTCAGAGACAGAGACAAAGACAGAGACAGAGGCACAGAGACACAGAAACAGAGACACAGAAACAGAGACACAGAGACAGAGACAAAGACAGAGATAAAGACAGATACAAAAACAGAGACAGAGACAAAGACAGAGATAAAGACAGATACAAAAACAGAGACAGAGACACAGAGACAGAGGCACAGAGACAGAGACACAGAGACACAGAGACACAGAGACACAGAGACACAGAGACACAGAGACACAGAGACAGAGACTCGGAGACAGGGACACAGAGACAGAGACACACAGACAGAGACACAGAGACAAAGACACAGGGACAAAGACACAGAGACACAGAGACAGAGACACGGAGACACAGACACAGAGACAGAGACACAGAGACAGAGACAGAGACAGAGACAGAGAGACAGAGACACAGAGACAGAGACATACAGAACAGAGACACAAAGAAAGAGACACGGAGACAGAGACAAGGAGACAGAGACAAAGAGGCAGAGACAAAGAGACAGAGACAAAGAGACAGAGACAAAGAGACAGAGACAAAGAGACAGAGACAAAGAGACAGAGACAAAGATACAGAGACAAAGAGACAGAGACAAAGAGACAGAGACAAAGACAGGGATAGAGACAGAGACACACAGAAAGAGACACACAGACTGAGGAACACAGACAGAGACAAATACAGATACAAAAACAGAGACACGGAGACAGAGTCAGCGACAGAGACAAAGAGACAGAGAAGCAGAGACAGAGACACAGAGACAGAGACACAGGGAGAGAGACACACAGACAGAGACACAGAGACGGAGACACAGATACGGAGACAGAGTCAGAGATAGAAACGGAGACAGAGACAGAGACACAGAGACAGAGACACAGAGACAGAGACACAGAGACAGAGACACAGAGACAGAGACACAGAGACAGAGACACAGAGACAGAGACACAGAGACAGAGACACAGAGACAGAGACACAGAGACAGAGACATAAAGACAGAGACACAGAGACAGAGACGCAGAGACAGAGACACAGAGACAGAGACACAGAGTCTGTCACACACAGACAGAGACAGAGTCAGAGACAGAGACAAAGACAGAGACAGAGGCACAGAGACACAGAAACAGAGACACAGAAACAGAGACACAGAGACAGAGACAAAGACAGAGATAAAGACAGATACAAAAACAGAGACAGAGACAAAGACAGAGATAAAGACAGATACAAAAACAGAGACAGAGACACAGAGACAGAGGCACAGAGACAGAGACACAGAGACACAGAGACACAGAGACACAGAGACACAGAGACACAGAGACACAGAGACAGAGACTCGGAGACAGGGACACAGAGACAGAGACACACAGACAGAGACACAGAGACAAAGACACAGGGACAAAGACACAGAGACACAGAGACAGAGACACGGAGACACAGACACAGAGACAGAGACACAGAGACAGAGACAGAGACAGAGACAGAGAGACAGAGACACAGAGACAGAGACATAGAGAACAGAGACACAAAGAAAGAGACACGGAGACAGAGACAAGGAGACAGAGACAAAGAGGCAGAGACAAAGAGACAGAGACAAAGAGACAGAGACAAAGAGACAGAGACAAAGAGACAGAGACAAAGAGACAGAGACAAAGATACAGAGACAAAGAGACAGAGACAAAGAGACAGAGACAAAGACAGGGACAGAGACAGAGACACACAGAAAGAGACACACAGACTGAGGAACACAGACAGAGACAAATACAGATACAAAAACAGAGACACAGAGACAGAGACAGAGACGGAGACAGAGACAGAGACAGAGACAGAGACAGAGACAGAGTCAGAGACAGAGACAGAGACAGAGGCAGGGACAGAGACAGAGACAGAGACAGAGACAGAGACAGAGTCAGAGATAGAAACGGAGACAGAGGCAGGGACAGAGACAGAGACAGAGACAGAGACAGAGACAGAGACAGAGACAGAGACAGAGACAGAGACAGAGACAGAGACTGAGGCAGAGACAGAGACAGAGACTGAGACAGAGACAGAGACAGAGACAGAGACAGAGACATAGAGACATAGGCACGGAGGCAGAGATGCAGAGACAGAGACAAAGAGACAGAGGCAGAGACACACAGACAGAGACCCAGAGACAGAGACAGAGACACAGATGGAGACAGAGACGGAGGCAGAGTCAAAGACAGAGGCAGAGACAGAGCCAGGGACGGAGACAGAGACAGAGACAGAGACAGAGACAGATACAGAGACAGAGACACAGAGACAGAGACACAGAGACAGAGACACAGAGACAGAGACATAGAGACAGAGACAGAGAGTCAGAGTCACAGAGACAGAGACATAGAGAACAGAGACACAGAGACAGAGACACAGAGACAGAGACGCAGAGACAGAGACACAGAGTCTGAAACACACAGACAGAGACGAAGACAGAGATAAAGACAGAGACAAAAACAGAGACAAGGAGACGGAGACACAGAGACAGAGACACAGAGACAGAGGCACAGAGACACAGAGACAGAGACTCGGAGACAGGGACACAGAGACAGAGACACACAGACAGAGACACAGAGACAAAGACACAGAGACAAAAGACACAGAAACAGAGACACAGAGACAGAGACACAGAGACAGAGACACAGAGACAGAGACAGAGAGGCAGAGACAGAGAGACAGAGACATAGAGAATAGAGACACAGAGACAGGGACACAGAGACAGAGACGCAGAGACAGAGACACAGAGACAGTGACACAGAGTCTGACACACACAGACAGAGACGAGGACAGAGATAAAGACAGAGAGAAAAACAGAGACAAGGAGACGGAGACACAGAGACAGAGACACAGAGACAGAGGCACAGAGACACAGATACAGAGACTCGGAGACAGAGACACAGAGACAGAGACACACAGACAGAGACACAGAGACAAAGACACACAGACAAAGACACAGAAACAGAGACACAGAGACAGAGACACAGAGACAGAGACACAGAGACAGAGACACAGAGACAGAGACACAGGGACAGTGACAGAGGGACAGAGACACACAGACAGAGACACAGATACGGAGACAGAGTCAGCGACAGAGACAAAGAGACAGAGAAGCAGAGACAGAGACACAGAGACAGAGACACAGGGAGAGAGACACACAGACAGAGACACAGAGACGGAGACACAGATACAGAGACAGAGTCAGAGATACAAACGGAGACAGAGACAGAGACACAGAGACAGAGACACAGAGACAGAGACACAGAGACAGAGACACAGAGACAGAGACGCAGGGACAGAGACACAGAGACAAAGACACAGAAACAGAGACACAGAGACAGAGACACAGAGACAGAGACACAGAGACAGAGACACAGAGTCTGTCACACACAGACAGAGACAGAGTCAGAGACAGAGACAAAGACAGAGACAGAGGCACAGAGACACAGAGACAGAGACACAGAAACAGAGACACAGAGACAGAGACAAAGACAGAGATAAAGACAGATACAAAAACAGAGACAGAGACAAAGACAGAGATAAAGACAGATACAAAAACAGAGACAGAGACACAGAGACAGAGGCACAGAGACAGAGACACAGAGACACAGAGACACAGAGACACAGAGACAGAGACTCGGAGACAGGGACACAGAGACATAGACACACAGACAGAGACACAGAGACAAAGACACAGGGACAAAGACACAGAGACACAGAGACAGAGACACAGAGACACAGACACAGAGACAGAGACAGAGACACAGAGACAGAGACAGAGACAGAGAGACAGAGACACAGAGACAGAGACATAGAGAACAGAGACACAGAGAAAGAGACACGGAGACAGAGACAAGGAGACAGAGACAAAGAGGCAGAGACAAAGAGACAGAGACAAAGAGACAGAGACAAAGAGACAGAGACAAAGAGACAGAGACAAAGAGACAGAGACAAAGAGACAGAGACAAAGATACAGAGACAAAGAGACAGAGACAAAGAGACAGAGACAAAGACAGAGACAGAGACAGAGACACACAGAAAGAGACACACAGACTGAGGTACACAGACAGAGAGAAAGACAGATACAAAAACAGAAACACAGAGACAGAGACATAGAGAACAGAGACACAGAGACAGAGGCACAGAGACAGAGACACAGAGACACAGAGACACAGAGACAGAGACACAGAGTCTGAGACACACAGACAGAGACGAAGACAGAGATAAAGACAGAGACAAAAACAGAGACAAGGAGACGGAGACACAGAGACAGAGACACAGAGACAGAGGCACAGAGACACAGAGACAGAGACTCGGAGACAGGGTCACAGAGACAGAGACACACAGACAGAGACACAGAGACAAAGACACAGAGACAAAGACACAGAAACAGAGACACAGAGACAGAGACACAGAGACAGAGACACAGAGACAGAGACACAGAGACAGAGACACAGAGACAGAGACACAGAGACAGAGACACAGAGACAGAGACACAGAGACAGAGACACAGAGACAGAGACACAGAGACAGAGACACAGAGACAGAGACACAGAGACAGAGACACAGAGACAGAGACAGAGAGGCAGAGACACAGAGACAGAGACACAGAGACAGAGACACAGAGACAGAGACACAGAGACAGAGACGCAGAGACAGAGACACACAGACGGAGACACAGAGTCTAAGACACACAGACAGAGACAGAGTCAGAGACAGAGACAAAGACAGAGACAGAGGCACAGAGACACAGCAACAGAGACACAGAAACAGAGACAGAGAGGCAGAGACAAAGACAGAGATAAAGACAGATACAAAAACAGAGACAGAGACACAGAGACAGAGGCACAGAGACAGAGACACAGAGACACAGAGACACAGAGACAGAGACTAGGAGACAGGGACACAGAGACAGAGACACACAGACAGAGACACAGAGACAGAGACACAGAGACAGAGACGCAGAGACAGAGACACAGAGTCTGAAACACACAGACAGAGACGAAGACAGAGATAAAGACAGAGACAAAAACAGAGACAAGGAGACGGAGACACAGAGACAGAGACACAGAGACAGAGGCACAGAGACACAGAGACAGAGACTCGGAGACAGGGACACAGAGACAGAGACACACAGACAGAGACACAGAGACAAAGACACAGAGACAAAGACACAGAAACAGAGACACAGAGACAGAGGAACAGAGACAGAGACACAGAGACACAGAGACACAGAGACACAGAGACAGGGACTCGGAGACAGGGACACAGAGACAGAGACACACAGACAGAGACACAGAGACAAAGACACAGAGACCAAGCCATAGAGACAGAGACACAGATACAGAGACACAGAGACAGAGACACAGAGACAGAGACACAGAGACAGAGACACAGAGACAGAGACACAGAGACAGAGACAGAGAGTCAGAGTCACAGAGACAGAGACATAGAGAACAGAGACACAGAGACAGAGACACAGAGACAGAGACGCAGAGACAGAGACACAGAGTCTGAGACACACAGACAGAGACGAAGACAGAGATAAAGACAGAGACAAAAACAGAGACAAGGAGACGGAGACACAGAGACAGAGACACAGAGACAGAGGCACAGAGACACAGAGACAGAGACTCGGAGACAGGGACACAGAGACAGAGACACACAGACAGAGACACAGAGACAGAGACACAGAGACAGAGACACAGAGACAGAGACACAGAGACAGAGACACAGAGACAGAGACACAGAGACAGAGACACAGAGACAGAGACGCAGAGACAGAGACACAGAGACGGAGACACAGAGTCTAAGACACACAGACAGAGACAGAGTCAGAGACAGAGACAAAGACAGAGACAGAGGCACAGAGACACAGCAACAGAGACACAGAAACAGAGACAGAGAGACAGAGACAAAGACAGAGATAAAGACAGATACAAAAACAGAGACAGAGACACAGAGACAGAGGCACAGAGACAGAGACACAGAGACACAGAGACACAGAGACAGAGACTAGGAGACAGGGACACAGAGACAGAGACACACAGACAGAGACACAGAGACAAAGACACAGGGACAAAGACACAGAGACAGAGACACAGAGACAGAGACACAGAGACAGAGACACAGAGACAGAGACACAGGGACAGTGACAGAGGGACAGAGACACACAGACAGAGACACAGATACGGAGACACAGATACAGAGACAGAGTCAGAGATACAAACGGAGACAGAGACAGAGACACAGAGACAGAGACATAGAGACGGAGACACAGATACAGAGACAGAGTCAGAGATAGAAACGGAGACAGAGACAGAGACACAGAGACAGAGGCACAGAGACAGAGACACAGAGACAGAGACACTTAGACCGAGACACGGAGACAGTGACAGAGTCAGAGACAGAGACAAAGACAGAGACAGAGACAGAGACAGAGACACACAGAAAGAGACACGGAGACAGAGACAAGGAGACAGAGACAAAGAGGCAGAGACAAAGAGACAGAGACAAAGAGACAGAGACAAAGAGACAGAGACAAAGAGACAGAGACAAAGAGACAGAGACAAAGAGACAGAGACAAAGAGACAGAGACAAAGAGACAGAGACAAAGAGACAGAGACAAAGACAGAGACAGAGACAGAGACACACAGAAAGAGACACACAGACTGAGGTACACAGACAGAGACAAAGACAGATACAAAAACAGAGACAAAGAGACGGAGACACAGAGACGGAGACACAGAGACAGAGGCACAGAGACAGAGACACAGAGACACAGAGACACCGAGACATAGACACAGAGACAGAGACAGAGTCAGAGACAGAGAAAAAGACAGAAACACAGAGACACAGAGACAGAGAGACAGAGACAGAGACGCAGAGACAGAGGAACAGCGAGAGAGACACAGAGACACAGAGACACAGAGACACAGAGACAGAGACTCGGAGACAGGGACACAGAGACATAGACACACAGACAGAGACACAGAGACAAAGACACAGGGACAAAGACACAGAGACACAGAGACAGAGACACAGAGACACAGACACAGAGACAGAGACAGAGACACAGAGACAGAGACAGAGACAGAGAGACAGAGACACAGAGACAGAGACATAGAGAACAGAGACACAGAGAAAGAGACACGGAGACAGAGACACAGAGACAGAGACACAGAGACAGAGACACAGAGACAGAGACACAGAGACAGAGACGCAGAGACAGAGACACAGAGACGGAGACACAGAGTCTAAGACACACAGACAGAGACAGAGTCAGAGACAGAGACAAAGACAGAGACAGAGGCACAGAGACACAGCAACAGAGACACAGAAACAGAGACAGAGAGACAGAGACAAAGACAGAGATAAAGACAGATACAAAAACAGAGACAGAGACACAGAGACAGAGGCACAGAGACAGAGACACAGAGACACAGAGACACAGAGACACAGAGACAGAGACTAGGAGACAGGGACACAGAGACAGAGACACACAGACAGAGACACAGAGAACAGAGACACAGAGACAGAGACACAGAGACAGAGACGCAGAGACAGAGACACAGAGTCTGAGACACACAGACAGAGACGAAGACAGAGATAAAGACAGAGACAAAAACAGAGACAAGGAGACGGAGACACAGAGACGGAGACACAGAGACAGAGGCACAGAGACAGAGACACAGAGACACCGAGACATAGACACAGAGACAGAGACAGAGTCAGAGACAGAGAAAAAGACAGAAACACAGAGACACAGAGACAGAGAGACAGAGACAGAGACGCAGAGACAGAGGAACAGCGAGAGAGACACAGAGACACAGAGACACAGAGACACAGAGACAGAGACTCGGAGACAGGGACACAGAGACAGAGACACACAGACAGAGACACAGAGACAAAGACACAGAGACAAAGCCACAGAGACAGAGACAGAGAGACAGAGACACAGAGACAGAGACACAGAGACAGAGACACAGAGACAGAGGCACTGAGACAGAGACACGGAGACAGAGACAGTGTCAGAGACACAGACAAAGACAGAGACACACAGAAAGAGACACGGAGACAGAGACAAAGGGACAGAGACAAAAGGACAGAGACAAAGAGACAGAGACAAAGAGGCAGAGACGAAGACAGAGATAAAGACAGGGACAAAAACAGAGACAGAGACACAGAGACTGAGGCACAGAGACAGAGACACAGAGACACAGAGACACAGAGACACAGAGACACAGAGACACAGAGACACAGAGACAGAGACACACAGACAGAGACACAGAGACAGAGACACAGATACAGAGACAGAGTCAGAGATTGAAACGGAGACAGAGGCAGGGTCAGAGACAGAGACAGAGACAGAGTCAGACATAGAAACGGAGCCAGAGGCAGGGACAGAGACAGAGACAGAGACAGAGACAGAGACAGAGACAGAGACAGAGACACAGACAGAGACAGAGACAGAGACAGAGACAGAGACTGAGGCAGAGACAGAGACAGAGACAGAGACAGAGACTGAGACAGAGACAGAGACAGAGACAGAGACAGAGACATAGAGACATAGGCACGGAGGCAGAGATGCGGTGACAGAGACAAAGAGACAGAGGCAGAGACACACAGACAGAGACCCAGAGACAGAGACAGAGACACAGATGGAGACAGAGACGGAGGCAGAGTCAGAGACAGAGGCAGAGACAGAGCCAGGGACGGAGACAGAGACAGAGACTGAGGGAGAGACAGAGACAGAGACAGAGGCACAGACAGAGACAGAGACAGAGACAGAGGGAGAGACAGCGACAGAGACAGCGACAGAGACAGAAACAGAGGCAGAGACAGAGACAGAGACAGAGACAGAGACAGAGACAGAGACAGAGACAGAGACAGAGACAGAGACAGAGACAGAGACAGAGACAGAGACTGAGACAGAGACAGAGACATAGAGTCATAGGCACGGAGACAGAGATGCAGAGACAGAGACAAGGAGACAGAGACAGAAACAGAGACAGAGACAGAGACAGATACAGAGACAGAGACACAGAGACAGAGAAGAAGACAGAGATAAAGACAGAGACGAAAACAGAGACAAGGAGACGGAGACACAGGGACAGAGACTCAGAGACAGAGGCACAGAGACACAGAGACAGAGAGACAGAGAGAGAGACGCAGAGACAGACGAACAGAGACAGAGACACAGAGACACAGAGACACAGAGACACAGAGACAGAGACTCGGAGACAGGGACACAGAGACAGAGACACACAGACAGAGACACAGAGACAAAGACACAGAGACAAAGCCATAGAGACAGAGACACAGAGACAGAGACACAGAGACAGAGACACAGAGACAGAGACACAGAGACAGAGGCACAGAGACAGAGACAGAGAGTCAGAGTCACAGAGACAGAGACATAGAGAACAGAGACACAGAGACAGAGACACAGAGACAGAGACGCAGAGACAGAGACACAGAGACAGAGACACAGAGTCTGAGACACACAGACAGAGACGAAGACAGAGATAAAGACAGAGACAAAAACAGAGACAAGGAGACGGAGACACAGAGACAGAGACACAGAGACAGAGGCACAGAGACACAGAGACAGAGACTCGGAGACAGGGACACAGAGACAGAGACACACAGACAAAGACACAGAGACAAAGACACAGAAACAGAGACACAGAGACAGAGACACAGAGACAGAGACACAGAGGCAGAGACAGAGAGGCAGAGACAGAGGTACAGAGACATAGAGAATAGAGACACAGAGACAGGGACACAGAGACAGAGACGCAGAGACAGAGACACAGAGGCAGAGACGCAGAGACAGAGACTCGGAGAGAGGGACACTGAGACAGAGACACACAGACAGAGACACAGAGACAAAGACACAGGGACAAAGACACAGAGACAGAGACACAGAGACAGAGACACAGAGACAGAGACACAGGGACAGTGACAGAGGGACAGAGACACACAGACAGAGACACAGATACGGAGACACAGATACAGAGACAGAGTCAGAGATACAAACGGAGACAGAGACAGAGACACAGAGACAGAGACACGGCGACAGAGACACAGAGACAGAGACACAGAGACAGAGACACAGAGACAGAGACGCAGAGACAGAGACACAGAGACAGAGACGCAGAGACAGAGACACAGAGACAGAGACAGAGAGACAGAGACAGAGAGACAGAGACACAGAGACAGAGACACAGAGACAGAGACACAGGGACAGAGACAGAGGGACAGAGACACAGATACGGAGGCAGAGTCAGCGACAGAGACAAAGAGACAGAGAAGCAGAGACAGAGACACTGCGACAGAGACACAGGGAGAGAGACACACAGACAGAGACATAGAGACGGAGACACAGATACAGAGACAGAGTCAGAGATAGAAACGGAGACAGAGACAGAGACACAGAGACAGAGGCACAGAGACAGAGACACAGAGACAGAGACACTTAGACCGAGACACGGAGACAGAGACAGAGTCAGAGACAGAGACAAAGACAGAGACAGAGACAGAGACACACAGAAAGAGACACGGAGACAGAGACAAGGAGACAGAGACAAAGAGGCAGAGACAAAGAGACAGAGACAAAGAGACGGAGACAAAGAGACAGAGACAAAGAGACAGAGACAAAGAGACAGAGACAAAGAGACAGAGACAAAGAGACAGAGACAAAGAGACAGAGACAAAGAGACAGAGACAAAGACAGAGACAGAGACAGAGACACACAGAAAGAGACACACAGACTGAGGTACACAGACAGAGACAAAGACAGATACAAAAACAGAGACAAAGAGACGGAGACACAGAGACGGAGACACAGAGACAGAGGCACAGAGACAGAGACACAGAGACACAGAGACACCGAGACATAGACACAGAGACAGAGACAGAGTCAGAGACAGAGAAAAAGACAGAAACACAGAGACACAGAGACAGAGAGACAGAGACAGAGACGCAGAGACAGAGGAACAGCGAGAGAGACACAGAGACACAGAGACACAGAGGCACAGAGACAGAGACTCGGAGACAGGGACACAGAGACAGAGACACACAGACAGAGACACAGAGACAAAGACACAGAGACAAAGCCACAGAGACAGAGACAGAGAGACAGAGACACAGAGACAGAGACACAGAGACAGAGACACAGAGACAGAGGCACTGAGACAGAGACACGGAGACAGAGACAGTGTCAGAGACACAGACAAAGACAGAGACAGAGACAGAGACACACAGAAAGAGACACGGAGACAGAGACAAAGGGACAGAGACAAAAGGACAGAGACAAAGAGACAGAGACAAAGAGGCAGAGACGAAGACAGAGATAAAGACAGGGACAAAAACAGAGACAGAGACACAGAGACTGAGGCACAGAGACAGAGACACAGAGACACAGAGACACAGAGACACAGAGACACAGAGACACAGAGACAGAGACACACAGCCAGAGACACAGAGACAGAGACACAGATACAGAGACAGAGTCAGAGATTGAAACGGAGACAGAGGCAGGGTCAGAGACAGAGACAGAGACAGAGTCAGAGATAGAAACGGAGCCAGAGGCAGGGACAGAGACAGAGACAGAGACAGAGACAGAGACAGAGACAGAGACACAGACAGAGACAGAGACGGAGACAGAGACAGAGACAGAGACAGAGACTGAGGCAGAGACAGAGACAGAGACAGAGACAGAGACTGAGACAGAGACAGAGACAGAGACAGAGACAGAGACATAGAGACATAGGCACGGAGGCAGAGATGCAGAGACAGAGACAAAGAGACAGTGGCAGAGACACACAGACAGAGACCCAGAGACAGAGACAGAGACACAGATGGAGACAGAGACGGAGGCAGAGTCAGAGACAGAGGCAGAGACAGAGCCAGGGACGGAGACAGAGACAGAGACTGAGGGAGAGACAGAGACAGAGACAGAGGCACAGACAGAGACAGAGACAGAGACAGATGGAGAGACAGCGACAGAGACAGCGACAGAGACAGAAACAGAGGCAGAGGCAGAGACAGAGACAGAGACAGAGACAGAGGGAGAGACAGCGACAGAGACAGCGACAGAGACAGAGACAGAGACAGAGACAGAGACAGAGACAGAGACAGGGACAGAGACAGAGACAGAGACAGAGACAGAGACAGAGACAGAGACAGATACAGAGACAGGGACAGAGACAGAGACAGAGACAGAGACAGCGACAGGGACAAGCGGAGGGACAGGGACAGAGACAGAGGCAGAGACAGAGACGGAGACAGAGACAGAGACAGAGACACAGACAGAGACAGATACAGAGACACAGACAGAGACAGAGACAGAGACAGAGACGGAGACAGAGGCAGAGACAGAGACTGAGACAGAGACAGAGACAGAGACAGAGGGAGAGACAGCGACAGAGACAGAGACAGAGACAGAGACAGAGACAGAGACAGAGACAGAGACAGAGACAGAGACAGAGACAGAGACAGAGACAGAGACAGAGACAGAGACAGAGACACAGACAGAGGCAGAGACAGAGACGGAGACAGAGACAGAGACAGAGACACAGACAGAGACAGATACAGAGACACAGACAGAGACAGAGACAGAGAGAGAGACAGAGACAGAGACAGAGACAGAGACAGAGACAGAGACAGAGACTGAGACAGAGACAGAGACATAGAGTCATAGGCACGGAGACAGAGATGCAGAGACAGAGACAAGGAGACAGAGACAGAAACAGAGACAGAGACAGAGACAGATACAGAGACAGAGACACAGAGACAGAGACGAAGACAGAGATAAAGACAGAGACGAAAACAGAGACAAGGAGACGGAGACACAGGGACAGAGACTCAGAGACAGAGGCACAGAGACACAGAGACAGAGAGACAGAGACAGAGACGCAGAGACAGACGAACAGAGACAGAGACACAGAGACACAGAGACACAGAGACACAGAGACAGAGACTCGGAGACAGGGACACAGAGACAGAGACACACAGACAGAGACACAGAGACAAAGACACAGAGACAAAGCCATAGAGACAGAGACACAGAGACAGAGACACAGAGACAGAGACACAGAGACAGAGACACAGAGACAGAGGCACAGAGACAGAGACAGAGAGTCAGAGTCACAGAGACGGAGACACAGAGACAGAGACACAGAGACAGAGACACAGAGACAGAGACACAGAGACAGAGACACAGAGACAGAGACACAGAGACAGAGACACAGAGACAGAGACAGAGAGGCAGAGACACAGAGACAGAGACACAGAGACAGAGACACAGAGACAGAGACACAGAGACAGAGACGCAGAGACAGAGACACAGAGACGGAGACACAGAGTCTAAGACACACAGACAGAGACAGAGTCAGAGACAGAGACAAAGACAGAGACAGAGGCACAGAGACACAGCAACAGAGACACAGAAACAGAGACAGAGAGGCAGAGACAAAGACAGAGATAAAGACAGATACAAAAACAGAGACAGAGACACAGAGACAGAGGCACAGAGACAGAGACGCAGAGACACAGAGACACAGAGACAGAGACTAGGAGACAGGGACACAGAGACAGAGACACACAGACAGAGACACAGAGACAGAGACACAGAGACAGAGACGCAGAGACAGAGACACAGAGTCTGAAACACACAGACAGAGACGAAGACAGAGATAAAGACAGAGACAAAAACAGAGACAAGGAGACGGAGACACAGAGACAGAGACACAGAGACAGAGGCACAGAGACACAGAGACAGAGACTCGGAGACAGGGACACAGAGACAGAGACACACAGACAGAGACACAGAGACAAAGACACAGAAACAAAGACACAGAAACAGAGACACAGAGACAGAGGAACAGAGACAGAGACACAGAGACACAGAGACACAGAGACACAGAGACAGAGACTCGGAGACAGGGACACAGAGACAGAGACACACAGACAGAGACACAGAGACAAAGACACAGAGACCAAGCCATAGAGACAGAGACACAGATACAGAGACACAGAGACAGAGACACAGAGACAGAGACACAGAGACAGAAACACAGAGACAGAGACAGAGAGTCAGAGTCACAGAGACAGAGACATAGAGAACAGAGACACAGAGACAGAGACACAGAGACAGAGACGCAGAGACAGAGACACAGAGTCTGAGACACACAGACAGAGACGAAGACAGAGATAAAGACAGAGACAAAAACAGAGACAAGGAGACGGAGACACAGAGACAGAGACACAGAGACAGAGGCACAGAGACACAGAGACAGAGACTCGGAGACAGGGACACAGAGACAGAGACACACAGACAGAGACACAGAGACAAAGACACAGAGACAAAAGACACAGAAACAGAGACACAGAGACAGAGACACAGAGACAGAGACACAGAGACAGAGACAGAGAGGCAGAGACAGAGAGACAGAGACATAGAGAATAGAGACACAGAGACAGGGACACAGAGACAGAGACGCAGAGACAGAGACACAGAGACAGTGACACAGAGTCTGACACACACAGACAGAGACGAAGACAGAGATAAAGACAGAGACAAAAACAGAGACAAGGAGACGGAGACACAGAGACAGAGACACAGAGACAGAGGCACAGAGACACAGATACAGAGACTCGGAGACAGAGACACAGAGACAGAGACACACAGACAGAGACACAGAGACAAAGACACACAGACAAAGACACAGAAACAGAGACACAGAGACAGAGACACAGAGACAGAGACACAGAGACAGAGACACAGAGACAGAGACACAGAGACAGAGACACAGAGACAGAGACAGAGAGGCAGAGACACAGAGACAGTGACATAGAGAACAGAGACACAGAGACAGAGACACAGAGACAGAGACACAGAGACAGAGACGCAGAGACAGAGACACAGAGACGGAGACACAGAGTCTGAGACACACAGACAGAGACAGAGTCAGAGACAGAGACAAAGACAGAGACAGAGGCACAGAGACACAGAAACAGAGACACAGAAACAGAGACACAGAGACAGAGACAAAGACAGAGATAAAGACAGTTACAAAAACAGAGACAGAGACACACAGACAGAGACACAGGGACAAAGACACAGGGACAAAGACACAGAGACAGAGACACAGAGACAGAGACACAGAGACAGAGACACAGAGACAGAGACACAGAGACAGAGACAGAGAGACAGAGACACAGAGACAGAGACATAGAGAACAGAGACACAGATTCAGAGACACAGAGACAGAGACGCAGAGACAGAGACACAGAGACAGAGACACAGAGACAGAGACACAGAGACAGAGACACAGAGTCAGAGACACAGAGACGGAGACACAGAGACAGAGACACAGAGACAGAGACGCAGAGACAGAGACACAGAGACAGAGACAGAGAGACAGAGACACAGAGACAGAGACACAGAGACAGAGACACAGGGACAGTGACAGAGGGACAGAGACACACAGACAGAGACACAGATACGGAGACAGAGTCAGCGACAGAGACAAAGAGACAGAGAAGCAGAGACAGAGACACAGAGACAGAGACACAGGGAGAGAGACACACAGACAGAGACACAGAGACGGAGACACAGATACGGAGACAGAGTCAGAGATAGAAACGGAGACAGAGACAGAGACACAGAGACAGAGACACAGAGACAGAGACACAGAGACAGAGACACAGAGACAGAGACATAAAGACAGAGACACAGAGACAGAGACGCAGAGACAGAGACACAGAGACAGAGACACAGAGTCTGTCACACACAGACAGAGACAGAGTCAGAGACAGGGACAAAGACAGAGACAGAGGCACAGAGACACAGAAACAGAGACACAGAAACAGGGACACAGAGACAGAGACAAAGACAGAGATAAAGACAGATACAAAAACAGAGACAGAGACAAAGACAGAGATAAAGACAGATACAAAAACAGAGACAGAGACACAGAGACAGAGGGACAGAGACAGAGACACAGAGACACAGAGACACAGAGACACAGAGACACAGAGACACAGAGACAGAGACTCGGAGACAGGGACACAGAGACAGAGACACACAGACTGAGACACAGAGACAAAGACACAGGGACAAAGACACAGAGACACAGAGACAGAGACACGGAGACACAGACACAGAGACAGAGACACAGAGACAGAGACAGGGACAGAGAGACAGAGACACAGAGACAGAGACATAGAGAACAGAGACACAGAGAAAGAGACACGGAGACAGAGACAAGGAGACAGAGACAAAGAGGCAGAGACAAAGAGACAGAGACAAAGAGACAGAGACAAAGAGACAGAGACAAAGAGACAGAGACAAAGAGACAGAGACAAAGAGACAGAGACAAAGATACAGAGACAAAGAGACAGAGACAAAGAGACAGAGACAAAGACAGAGACAGAGACAGAGACACACAGAAAGAGACACACAGACTGGGGAACACAGACAGAGACAAAGACAGATACAAAAACAGAGACACAGAGGCAGAGACATAGAGAACAGAGACACAGAGACAGAGGCACAGAGACAGAGACACAGAGACACAGAGACACAGAGACACAGAGACAGAGACACAGAGTCTGAGACACACAGACAGAGACGAAGACAGAGATAAAGACAGAGACAAAAACAGAGGCAAGGAGACGGAGACACAGAGACAGGGACACAGAGACAGAGGCACAGAGACACAGAGACAGAGACTCGGAGACAGGGACACAGAGACAGAGACACACAGACAGAGACACAGAGACAAAGACACAGAGACAAAGACACAGAAACAGAGACACAGAGACAGAGACACAGAGACAGAGACACAGAGACAGAGACACAGAGACAGAGACACAGAGACAGAGACACAGAGACAGAGACAGAGAGGCAGAGACACAGAGACAGAGACATAGAGAACAGAGACACAGAGACAGAGACACAGAGACAGAGACACAGAGACTGAGACGCAGAGACAGAGACACAGAGACGGAGACACAGAGTCTAAGACACACAGACAGAGACAGAGTCAGAGACAGAGACAAAGACAGAGACAGAGGCACAGAGACACAGAAACAGAGACACAGAAACAGAGACACAGAGACAGAGACAAAGACAGAGATAAAGAC
The DNA here is from genome assembly GCA_945859595.2 of Megachile willughbiella. Lineage (NCBI taxonomy): Eukaryota > Metazoa > Arthropoda > Insecta > Hymenoptera > Megachilidae > Megachile > Megachile willughbiella. The sequence continues at coordinate 698,105 of CAMAOD020000293.1, forward strand.
AGATACAAAAACAGAGACAGAGACACAGAGACAGAGGCACAAAGACAGAGACACAGAGACACAGAGACACAGAGACAGAGACTCGGAGACAGGGACACTGAGACAGAGACACACAGACAGAGACACAGAGACAAAGACACAGGGACAAAGACACAGAGACAGAGACACAGAGACAGAGACACAGAGACAGAGACACAGAGACAGAGACACAGAGACAGAGACACAGAGACAGAGACACAGAGACAGAGACACAGGGACAGTGACAGAGGGACAGAGACACACAGACAGAGACACAGATACGGAGACAGAGTCAGCGACAGAGACAAAGAGACAGAGAAGCAGACACAGAGACACAGAGACAGAGACACAGGGAGAGAGACACACAGACAGAGACACAGAGACGGAGACACAGATACAGAGACAGAGTCAGAGATACAAACGGAGACAGAGACAGAGACACAGAGACAGAGACACAGAGACAGAGACACAGAGACAGAGACACAGAGACAGAGACACAGAGACAGAGACCCAGAGACAGAGACGCAGGGACAGAGACACAGAGACAAAGACACAGAAACAGAGACACAGAGACAGAGACACAGAGACAGAGACACAGAGACAGAGACACAGAGTCTGTCACACACAGACAGAGACAGAGTCAGAGACAGAGACAAAGACAGAGACAGAGGCACAGAGACACAGAGACAGAGACACAGAAACAGAGACACAGAGACAGAGACAAAGACAGAGATAAAGACAGATACAAAAACAGAGACAGAGACAAAGACAGAGATAAAGACAGATACAAAAACAGAGACAGAGACACAGAGACAGAGGCACAGAGACAGAGACACAGAGACACAGAGACACAGAGACACAGAGACAGAGACTCGGAGACAGGGACACAGAGACATAGACACACAGACAGAGACACAGAGACAAAGACACAGGGACAAAGACACAGAGACACAGAGACACAGACACAGAGACACAGACACAGAGACAGAGACAGAGACACAGAGACAGAGACAGAGACAGAGAGACAGAGACACAGAGACAGAGACATAGAGAACAGAGACACAGAGAAAGAGACACGGAGACAGAGACAAGGAGACAGAGACAAAGAGGCAGAGACAAAGAGACAGAGACAAAGAGACAGAGACAAAGAGACAGAGACAAAGAGACAGAGACAAAGAGACAGAGACAAAGAGACAGAGACAAAGATACAGAGACAAAGAGACAGAGACAAAGAGACAGAGACAAAGAGACAGAGACAAAGACAGAGACAGAGACAGAGACACACAGAAAGAGACACACAGACTGAGGTACACAGACAGAGAGAAAGACAGATACAAAAACAGAAACACAGAGACAGAGACATAGAGAACAGAGACACAGAGACAGAGGCACAGAGACAGAGACACAGAGACACAGAGACACAGAGACAGAGACACAGAGTCTGAGACACACAGACAGAGACGAAGACAGAGATAAAGACAGAGACAAAAACAGAGACAAGGAGACGGACACACAGAGACAGAGACACAGAGACAGAGGCACAGAGACACAGAGACAGAGACTCGGAGACAGGGTCACAGAGACAGAGACACACAGACAGAGACACAGAGACAAAGACACAGAGACAAAGACACAGAAACAGAGACACAGAGACAGAGACACAGAGACAGAGACACAGAGACAGAGACACAGAGACAGAGACACAGAGACAGAGACACAGAGACAGAGACACAGAGACAGAGACACAGAGACAGAGACACAGAGACAGAGACACAGAGACAGAGACACAGAGACAGAGACACAGAGACAGAGACACAGAGACAGAGACACAGAGACAGAGACACAGAGACAGAGACACAGAGACAGAGACACAGAGACAGAGACGCAGAGACAGAGACACAGAGACGGAGACACAGAGTCTAAGACACACAGACAGAGACAGAGTCAGAGACAGAGACAAAGACAGAGACAGAGGCACAGAGACACAGCAACAGAGACACAGAAACAGAGACAGAGAGACAGAGACAAAGACAGAGATAAAGACAGATACAAAAACAGAGACAGAGACACAGAGACAGAGGCACAGAGACAGAGACACAGAGACACAGAGACACAGAGACAGAGACTAGGAGACAGGGACGCAGAGACAGAGACACACAGACAGAGACACAGAGACAAAGACACAGGGACAAAGACACAGAGACAGAGACACAGAGACAGAGACACAGAGACAGAGACACAGAGACAGAGACACAGGGACAGTGACAGAGGGACAGAGACACACAGACAGAGACACAGATACGGAGACACAGATACAGAGACAGAGTCAGAGATACAAACGGAGACAGAGACAGAGACACAGAGACAGAGACACAGAGACAGAGACACAGAGACAGAGACACAGAGACAGAGACACAGAGACAGAGACACAGAGACAGAGACGCAGAGACAGAGACACAGAGACAGAGACGCAGAGACAGAGACACAGAGACAGAGACAGAGAGACAGAGACAGAGAGACAGAGACACAGAGACAGAGACACAGAGACAGAGACACAGGGACAGAGACAGAGGGACAGAGACACAGATACGGAGGCAGAGTCAGCGACAGAGACAAAGAGACAGAGAAGCAGAGACAGAGACACTGCGACAGAGACACAGGGAGAGAGACACACAGACAGAGACATAGAGACGGAGACACAGATACAGAGACAGAGTCAGAGATAGAAACGGAGACAGAGACAGAGACACAGAGACAGAGGCACAGAGACAGAGACACAGAGACAGAGACACTTAGACCGAGACACGGAGACAGTGACAGAGTCAGAGACAGAGACAAAGACAGAGACAGAGACAGAGACACACAGAAAGAGACACGGAGACAGAGACAAGGAGACAGAGACAAAGAGGCAGAGACAAAGAGACAGAGACAAAGAGACAGAGACAAAGAGACAGAGACAAAGAGACAGAGACAAAGAGACAGAGACAAAGAGACAGAGACAAAGAGACAGAGACAAAGACAGAGACAGAGACAGAGACACACAGAAAGAGACACACAGACTGAGGTACACAGACAGAGACAAAGACAGATACAAAAACAGAGACAAAGAGGCGGAGACACAGAGACGGAGACACAGAGACAGAGGCACAGAGACAGAGACACAGAGACACAGAGACACCGAGACATAGACACAGAGACAGAGACAGAGTCAGAGACAGAGAAAAAGACAGAAACACAGAGACACAGAGACAGAGAGACAGAGACAGAGACGCAGAGACAGAGGAACAGCGAGAGAGACACAGAGACACAGAGACACAGAGACACAGAGACAGAGACTCGGAGACAGGGACACAGAGACATAGACACACAGACAGAGACACAGAGACAAAGACACAGGGACAAAGGCACAGAGACACAGAGACAGAGACACAGAGACACAGACACAGAGACAGAGACAGAGACACAGAGACAGAGACAGAGACAGAGAGACAGAGACACAGAGACAGAGACATAGAGAACAGAGACACAGAGAAAGAGACACGGAGACAGAGACAAGGAGACAGAGACAAAGAGGCAGAGACAAAGAGACAGAGACAAAGAGACAGAGACAAAGAGACAGAGACAAAGATACAGAGACAAAGAGACAGAGACAAAGAGACAGAGACAAAGAGACAGAGACAAAGAGACAGAGACAAAGACAGAGACAGAGACAGAGACACACAGAAAGAGACACACAGACTGAGGTACACAGACAGAGAGAAAGACAGATACAAAAACAGAAACACAGAGACAGAGACATAGAGAACAGAGACACAGAGACAGAGGCACAGAGACAGAGACACAGAGACACAGAGACACAGAGACAGAGACACAGAGTCTGAGACACACAGACAGAGACGAAGACAGAGATAAAGACAGAGACAAAAACAGAGACAAGGAGACGGAGACACAGAGACAGAGACACAGAGACAGAGGCACAGAGACACAGAGACAGAGACTCGGAGACAGGGTCACAGAGACAGAGACACACAGACAGAGACACAGAGACAAAGACACAGAGACAAAGACACAGAAACAGAGACACAGAGACAGAGACACAGAGACAGAGACACAGAGACAGAGACACAGAGACAGAGACACAGAGACAGAGACACAGAGACAGAGACACAGAGACAGAGACACAGAGACAGAGACACAGAGACAGAGACACAGAGACAGAGACACAGAGACAGAGACACAGAGACAGAGACAGAGAGGCAGAGACACAGAGACAGAGACACAGAGACAGAGACACAGAGACAGAGACACAGAGACAGAGACGCAGAGACAGAGACACAGAGACGGAGACACAGAGTCTAAGACACACAGACAGAGACAGAGTCAGAGACAGAGACAAAGACAGAGACAGAGGCACAGAGACACAGCAACAGAGACACAGAAACAGAGACAGAGAGACAGAGACAAAGACAGAGATAAAGACAGATACAAAAACAGAGACAGAGACACAGAGACAGAGGCACAGAGACAGAGACACAGAGACACAGAGACACAGAGACAGAGACTAGGAGACAGGGACACAGAGACAGAGACACACAGACAGAGACACAGAGAACAGAGACACAGAGACAGAGACACAGAGACAGAGACGCAGAGACAGAGACACAGAGTCTGAGACACACAGACAGAGACGAAGACAGAGATAAAGACAGAGACAAAAACAGAGACAAGGAGACGGAGACACAGAGACGGAGACACAGAGACAGAGGCACAGAGACAGAGACACAGAGACACAGAGACACCGAGACATAGACACAGAGACAGAGACAGAGTCAGAGACAGAGAAAAAGACAGAAACACAGAGACACAGAGACAGAGAGACAGAGACAGAGACGCAGAGACAGAGGAACAGCGAGAGAGACACAGAGACACAGAGACACAGAGACACAGAGACAGAGACTCGGAGACAGGGACACAGAGACAGAGACACACAGACAGAGACACAGAGACAAAGACACAGAGACAAAGCCACAGAGACAGAGACAGAGAGACAGAGACACAGAGACAGAGACACAGAGACAGAGACACAGAGACAGAGGCACTGAGACAGAGACACGGAGACAGAGACAGTGTCAGAGACACAGACAAAGACAGAGACACACAGAAAGAGACACGGAGACAGAGACAAAGGGACAGAGACAAAAGGACAGAGACAAAGAGACAGAGACAAAGAGGCAGAGACGAAGACAGAGATAAAGACAGGGACAAAAACAGAGACAGAGACACAGAGACTGAGGCACAGAGACAGAGACACAGAGACACAGAGACACAGAGACACAGAGACACAGAGACACAGAGACACAGAGACAGAGACACACAGACAGAGACATAGAGACAGAGACACAGATACAGAGACAGAGTCAGAGATTGAAACGGAGACAGAGGCAGGGTCAGAGACAGAGACAGAGACAGAGTCAGACATAGAAACGGAGCCAGAGGCAGGGACAGAGACAGAGACAGAGACAGAGACAGAGACAGAGACAGAGACAGAGACACAGACAGAGACAGAGACAGAGACAGAGACAGAGACAGAGACTGAGGCAGAGACAGAGACAGAGACAGAGACAGAGACTGAGACAGAGACAGAGACAGAGACAGAGACAGAGACATAGAGACATAGGCACGGAGGCAGAGATGCGGTGACAGAGACAAAGAGACAGAGGCAGAGACACACAGACAGAGACCCAGAGACAGAGACAGAGACACAGATGGAGACAGAGACGGAGGCAGAGTCAGAGACAGAGGCAGAGACAGAGCCAGGGACGGAGACAGAGACAGAGACTGAGGGAGAGACAGAGACAGAGACAGAGGCACAGACAGAGACAGAGACAGAGACAGAGGGAGAGACAGCGACAGAGACAGCGACAGAGACAGAAACAGAGGCAGAGACAGAGACAGAGACAGAGACAGAGACAGAGACAGAGACAGAGACAGAGACAGAGACAGAGACAGAGACAGAGACAGAGACAGAGACAGAGACAGAGACAGAGACAGAGACAGAGACAGAGACTGAGACAGAGACAGAGACATAGAGTCATAGGCACGGAGACAGAGATGCAGAGACAGAGACAAGGAGACAGAGACAGAAACAGAGACAGAGACAGAGACAGATACAGAGACAGAGACACAGAGACAGAGAAGAAGACAGAGATAAAGACAGAGACGAAAACAGAGACAAGGAGACGGAGACACAGGGACAGAGACTCAGAGACAGAGTCACAGAGACACAGAGACAGAGAGACAGAGACAGAGACGCAGAGACAGACGAACAGAGACAGAGACACAGAGACACAGAGACACAGAGACACAGAGACAGAGACTCGGAGACAGGGACACAGAGACAGAGACACACAGACAGAGACACAGAGACAAAGACACAGAGACAAAGCCATAGAGACAGAGACACAGAGACAGAGACACAGAGACAGAGACACAGAGACAGAGACACAGAGACAGAGACACAGAGACAGAGGCACAGAGACAGAGACAGAGAGTCAGAGTCACAGAGACAGAGACATAGAGAACAGAGACACAGAGACAGAGACACAGAGACAGAGACGCAGAGACAGAGACACAGAGACAGAGACACAGAGTCTGAGACACACAGACAGAGACGAAGACAGAGATAAAGACAGAGACAAAAACAGAGACAAGGAGACGGAGACACAGAGACAGAGACACAGAGACAGAGGCACAGAGACACAGAGACAGAGACTCGGAGACAGGGACACAGAGACAGAGACACACAGACAAAGACACAGAGACAAAGACACAGAAACAGAGACACAGAGACAGAGACACAGAGACAGAGACACAGAGACAGAGACAGAGAGGCAGCGACAGAGGTACAGAGACATAGAGAATAGAGACACAGAGACAGGGACACAGAGACAGAGACGCAGAGACAGAGACACAGAGGCAGAGACGCAGAGACAGAGACTCGGAGAGAGGGACACAGAGACAGAGACACACAGACAGAGACACAGAGACAAAGACACAGGGACAAAGACACAGAGACAGAGACACAGAGACAGAGACACAGAGACAGAGACACAGGGACAGTGACAGAGGGACAGAGACACACAGACAGAGACACAGAGACAGAGACACAGGGACAGTGACAGAGGGACAGAGACACACAGACAGAGACACAGATACGGAGACACAGATACAGAGACAGAGTCAGAGATACAAACGGAGACAGAGACAGAGACACAGAGACAGAGACACAGCGACAGAGACACAGAGACAGAGACACAGAGACAGAGACACAGAGACAGAGACACAGAGACAGAGACAGAGACAGAGAGACAGAGACACAGAGACAGAGACATAGAGAACAGAGACACAGAGAAAGAGACACGGAGACAGAGACAAGGAGACAGAGACAAAGAGGCAGAGACAAAGAGACAGAGACAAAGAGACAGAGACAAAGAGACAGAGACAAAGAGACAGAGACAAAGAGACAGAGACAAAGAGACAGAGACAAAGATACAGAGACAAAGAGACAGAGACAAAGAGACAGAGACAGAGACACACAGAAAGAGACACACAGACTGGGGAACACAGACAGAGACAAAGACAGATACAAAAACAGAGACACAGAGGCAGAGACATAGAGAACAGAGACACAGATACAGAGGCACAGAGACAGAGACACAGAGACACAGAGACACAGAGACACAGAGACAGAGACACAGAGTCTGAGACACACAGACAGAGACGAAGACAGAGATAAAGACAGAGACAAAAACAGAGGCAAGGAGACGGAGACACAGAGACAGGGACACAGAGACAGAGGCACAGAGACACAGAGACAGAGACTCGGAGACAGGGACACAGAGACAGAGACACACAGACAGAGACACAGAGACAAAGACACAGAGACGAAGACACAGAAACAGAGACACAGAGACAGAGACACAGAGACAGAGACACAGAGACAGAGACACAGAGACAGAGACACAGAGACAGAGACACAGAGACAGAGACAGAGAGGCAGAGACACAGAGACAGAGACATAGAGAACAGAGACACAGAGACAGAGACACAGAGACAGAGACACAGAGACTGAGACGCAGAGACAGAGACACAGAGACGGAGACACAGAGTCTAAGACACACAGACAGAGACAGAGTCAGAGACAGAGACAAAGGCAGAGACAGAGGCACAGAGACACAGAGACACAGAAACAGAGACACAGAAACAGAGACACAGAGACAGAGACAAAGACAGAGATAAAGACAGATACAAAAACAGAGACAGAGACACAGAGACAGAGGCACAAAGACAGAGACACAGAGACACAGAGACACAGAGACAGAGACTCGGAGACAGGGACACTGAGACAGAGACACACAGACAGAGACACAGAGACAAAGACACAGGGACAAAGACACAGAGACAGAGACACAGAGACAGAGACACAGAGACAGAGACACAGAGACAGAGACACAGAGACAGAGACACAGAGACAGAGACACAGGGACAGTGACAGAGGGACAGAGACACACAGACAGAGACACAGATACGGAGACAGAGTCAGCGACAGAGACAAAGAGACAGAGAAGCAGAGACAGAGACACAGAGACAGAGACACAGGGAGAGAGACACACAGACAGAGACACAGAGACGGAGACACAGATACAGAGACAGAGTCAGAGATACAAACGGAGACAGAGACAGAGACACAGAGACAGAGACACAGAGACAGAGACACAGAGACAGAGACACAGAGACAGAGACACAGAGACAGAGACCCAGAGACAGAGACGCAGGGACAGAGACACAGAGACAAAGACACAGAAACAGAGACACAGAGACAGAGACACAGAGACAGAGACACAGAGACAGAGACACAGAGACAGAGACACAGAGACAGAGACACAGAGTCTGTCACACACAGACAGAGACAGAGTCAGAGACAGAGACAAAGACAGAGACAGAGGCACAGAGACACAGAGACAGAGACACAGAAACAGAGACACAGAGACAGAGACAAAGACAGAGATAAAGACAGATACAAAAACAGAGACAGAGACAAAGACAGAGATAAAGACAGATACAAAAACAGAGACAGAGACACAGAGACAGAGGCACAGAGACAGAGACACAGAGACACAGAGACACAGAGACACAGAGACAGAGACTCGGAGACAGGGACACAGAGACATAGACACACAGACAGAGACACAGAGACAAAGACACAGGGACAAAGACACAGAGACACAGAGACAGAGACACAGAGACACAGACACAGAGACAGAGACAGAGACACAGAGACAGAGACAGAGACAGAGAGACAGAGACACAGAGACTGAGACATAGAGAACAGAGACACAGAGAAAGAGACACGGAGACAGAGACAAGGAGACAGAGACAAAGAGGCAGAGACAAAGAGACAGAGACAAAGAGACAGAGACAAAGAGACAGAGACAAAGAGACAGAGACAAAGAGACAGAGACAAAGAGACAGAGACAAAGATACAGAGACAAAGAGACAGAGACAAAGAGACAGAGACAAAGAGACAGAGACAAAGACAGAGACAGAGACAGAGACACACAGAAAGAGACACACAGACTGAGGTACACAGACAGAGAGAAAGACAGATACAAAAACAGAAACACAGAGACAGAGACATAGAGAACAGAGACACAGAGACAGAGGCACAGAGACAGAGACACAGAGACACAGAGACACAGAGACAGAGACACAGAGTCTGAGACACACAGACTGAGACGAAGACAGAGATAAAGACAGAGACAAAAACAGAGACAAGGAGACGGACACACAGAGACAGAGACACAGAGACAGAGGCACAGAGACACAGAGACAGAGACTCGGAGACAGGGTCACAGAGACAGAGACACACAGACAGAGACACAGAGACAAAGACACAGAGACAAAGACACAGAAACAGAGACACAGAGACAGAGACACAGAGACAGAGACACAGAGACAGAGACACAGAGACAGAGACACAGAGACAGAGACACAGAGACAGAGACACAGAGACAGAGACACAGAGACAGAGACACAGAGACAGAGACACAGAGACAGAGACACAGAGACAGAGACACAGAGACAGAGACACAGAGACAGAGACACAGAGACAGAGACACAGAGACAGAGACACAGAGACAGAGACACAGAGACAGAGACACAGAGACAGAGACGCAGAGACACCGACACAGAGACGGAGACACAGAGTCTAAGACACACAGACAGAGACAGAGTCAGAGACAGAGACAAAGACAGAGACAGAGGCACAGAGACACAGCAACAGAGACACAGAAACAGAGACAGAGAGACAGAGACAAAGACAGAGATAAAGACAGATACAAAAACAGAGACAGAGACACAGAGACAGAGGCACAGAGACAGAGACACAGAGACACAGAGACACAGAGACAGAGACTAGGAGACAGGGACACAGAGACAGAGACACACAGACAGAGACACAGAGACAAAGACACAGGGACAAAGACACAGAGACAGAGACACAGAGACAGAGACACAGAGACAGAGACACAGAGACAGAGACACAGGGACAGTGACAGAGGGACAGAGACACACAGACAGAGACACAGATACGGAGACACAGATACAGAGACAGAGTCAGAGATACAAACGGAGACAGAGACAGAGACACAGAGACAGAGACACAGAGACAGAGACACAGAGACAGAGACACAGAGACAGAGACACAGAGACAGAGACACAGAGACAGAGACGCAGAGACAGAGACACAGAGACAGAGACGCAGAGACAGAGACACAGAGACAGAGACAGAGAGACAGAGACAGAGAGACAGAGACACAGAGACAGAGACACAGAGACAGAGACACAGGGACAGAGACAGAGGGACAGAGACACAGATACGGAGGCAGAGTCAGCGACAGAGACAAAGAGACAGAGAAGCAGAGACAGAGACACTGCGACAGAGACACAGGGAGAGAGACACACAGACAGAGACATAGAGACGGAGACACAGATACAGAGACAGAGTCAGAGATAGAAACGGAGACAGAGACAGAGACACAGAGACAGAGGCACAGAGACAGAGACACAGAGACAGAGACACTTAGACCGAGACACGGAGACAGTGACAGAGTCAGAGACAGAGACAAAGACAGAGACAGAGACAGAGACACACAGAAAGAGACACGGAGACAGAGACAAGGAGACAGAGACAAAGAGGCAGAGACAAAGAGACAGAGACAAAGAGACAGAGACAAAGAGACAGAGACAAAGAGACAGAGACAAAGAGACAGAGACAAAGAGACAGAGACAAAGACAGAGACAGAGACAGAGACACACAGAAAGAGACACACAGACTGAGGTACACAGACAGAGACAAAGACAGATACAAAAACAGAGACAAAGAGACGGAGACACAGAGACGGAGACACAGAGACAGAGGCACAGAGACAGAGACACAGAGACACAGAGACACCGAGACATAGACACAGAGACAGAGACAGAGTCAGAGACAGAGAAAAAGACAGAAACACAGAGACACAGAGACAGAGAGACAGAGACAGAGACGCAGAGACAGAGGAACAGCGAGAGAGACACAGAGACACAGAGACACAGAGACACAGAGACAGAGACTCGGAGACAGGGACACAGAGACATAGACACACAGACAGAGACACAGAGACAAAGACACAGGGACAAAGGCACAGAGACACAGAGACAGAGACACAGAGACACAGACACAGAGACAGAGACACAGAGACAGAGACACAGAGACAGAGACACAGAGACAGAGACACAGAGACAGAGACACAGAGACAGAGACACAGAGACAGAGACACAGAGACAGAGACACAGAGACAGAGACACAGAGACAGAGACACAGAGACAGAGACACAGAGACAGAGACACAGAGACAGAGACACAGAGACAGATACACAGAGACAGAGACACAGAGACAGAGACACAGAGACAGAGACACAGAGACAGAGACGCAGAGACAGAGACACAGAGACGGAGACACAGAGTCTAAGACACACAGACAGAGACAGAGTCAGAGACAGAGACAAAGACAGAGACAGAGGCACAGAGACACAGCAACAGAGACACAGAAACAGAGACAGAGAGACAGAGACAAAGACAGAGATAAAGACAGATACAAAAACAGAGACAGAGACACAGAGACAGAGGCACAGAGACAGAGACACAGAGACACAGAGACACAGAGACAGAGACTAGGAGACAGGGACACAGAGACAGAGACACACAGACAGAGACACAGAGACAAAGACACAGGGACAAAGACACAGAGACAGAGACACAGAGACAGAGACACAGAGACAGAGACACAGAGACAGAGACACAGGGACAGTGACAGAGGGACAGAGACACACAGACAGAGACACAGATACGGAGACACAGATACAGAGACAGAGTCAGAGATACAAACGGAGACAGAGACAGAGACACAGAGACAGAGACACAGAGACAGAGACACAGAGACAGAGACACAGAGACAGAGACGCAGAGACAGAGACACAGAGACAGAGACGCAGAGACAGAGACACAGAGACAGAGACGCAGAGACAGAGACACAGAGACAGAGACAGAGAGACAGAGACAGAGAGACAGAGACACAGAGACAGAGACACAGAGACAGAGACACAGGGACAGAGACAGAGGGACAGAGACACAGATACGGAGGCAGAGTCAGCGACAGAGACAAAGAGACAGAGAAGCAGAGACAGAGACACTGCGACAGAGACACAGGGAGAGAGACACACAGACAGAGACATAGAGACGGAGACACAGATACAGAGACAGAGTCAGAGATAGAAACGGAGACAGAGACAGAGACACAGAGACAGAGGCACAGAGACAGAGACACAGAGACAGAGACACTTAGACCGAGACACGGAGACAGTGACAGAGTCAGAGACAGAGACAAAGACAGAGACAGAGACAGAGACACACAGAAAGAGACACGGAGACAGAGACAAGGAGACAGAGACAAAGAGGCAGAGACAAAGAGACAGAGACAAAGAGACAGAGACAAAGAGACAGAGACAAAGAGACAGAGACAAAGAGACAGAGACAAAGAGACAGAGACAAAGAGACAGAGACAAAGACAGAGACAGAGACAGAGACACACAGAAAGAGACACACAGACTGAGGTACACAGACAGAGACAAAGACAGATACAAAAACAGAGACAAAGAGACGGAGACACAGAGACGGAGACACAGAGACAGAGGCACAGAGACAGAGACACAGAGACACAGAGACACCGAGACATAGACACAGAGACAGAGACAGAGTCAGAGACAGAGAAAAAGACAGAAACACAGAGACACAGAGACAGAGAGACAGAGACAGAGACGCAGAGACAGAGGAACAGCGAGAGAGACACAGAGACACAGAGACACAGAGACACAGAGACAGAGACTCGGAGACAGGGACACAGAGACATAGACACACAGACAGAGACACAGAGACAAAGACACAGGGACAAAGGCACAGAGACACAGAGACAGAGACACAGAGACACAGACACAGAGACAGAGACAGAGACACAGAGACAGAGACAGAGACAGAGAGACAGAGACACAGAGACAGAGACATAGAGAACAGAGACACAGAGAAAGAGACACGGAGACAGAGACAAGGAGACAGAGACAAAGAGGCAGAGACAAAGAGACAGAGACAAAGAGACAGAGACAAAGAGACAGAGACAAACAGACAGAGACAAAGAGACAGAGACAAAGAGACAGAGACAAAGAGACAGAGACAAAGATACAGAGACAAAGAGACAGAGACAAAGAGACAGAGACAAAGAGACAGAGACAAAGAGACAGAGACAAAGACAGAGACAGAGACAGAGACACACAGAAAGAGACACACAGACTGAGGTACACAGACAGAGAGAAAGACAGATACAAAAACAGAAACACAGAGACAGAGACATAGAGAACAGAGACACAGAGACAGAGGCACAGAGACAGAGACACAGAGACACAGAGACACAGAGACAGAGACACAGAGTCTGAGACACACAGACAGAGACGAAGACAGAGATAAAGACAGAGACAAAAACAGAGACAAGGAGACGGAGACACAGAGACAGAGACACAGAGACAGAGGCACAGAGACACAGAGACAGAGACTCGGAGACAGGGTCACAGAGACAGAGACACACAGACAGAGACACAGAGACAAAGACACAGAGACAAAGACACAGAAACAGAGACACAGAGACAGAGACACAGAGACAGAGACACAGAGACAGAGACACAGAGACAGAGACACAGAGACAGAGACACAGAGACAGAGACACAGAGACAGAGACACAGAGACAGAGACACAGAGACAGAGACACAGAGACAGAGACACAGAGACAGAGACACAGAGACAGAGACACAGAGACAGAGACACAGAGACAGAGACAGAGAGGCAGAGACACAGAGACAGAGACACAGAGACAGAGACACAGAGACAGAGACACAGAGACAGAGACGCAGAGACAGAGACACAGAGACGGAGACACAGAGTCTAAGACACACAGACAGAGACAGAGTCAGAGACAGAGACAAAGACAGAGACAGAGGCACAGAGACACAGCAACAGAGACACAGAAACAGAGACAGAGAGACAGAGACAAAGACAGAGATAAAGACAGATACAAAAACAGAGACAGAGACACAGAGACAGAGGCACAGAGACAGAGACACAGAGACACAGAGACACAGAGACAGAGACTAGGAGACAGGGACACAGAGACAGAGACACACAGACAGAGACACAGAGAACAGAGACACAGAGACAGAGACACAGAGACAGAGACGCAGAGACAGAGACACAGAGTCTGAGACACACAGACAGAGACGAAGACAGAGATAAAGACAGAGACAAAAACAGAGACAAGGAGACGGAGACACAGAGACGGAGACACAGAGACAGAGGCACAGAGACAGAGACACAGAGACACAGAGACACCGAGACATAGACACAGAGACAGAGACAGAGTCAGAGACAGAGAAAAAGACAGAAACACAGAGACACAGAGACAGAGAGACAGAGACAGAGACGCAGAGACAGAGGAACAGCGAGAGAGACACAGAGACACAGAGACACAGAGACACAGAGACAGAGACTCGGAGACAGGGACACAGAGACAGAGACACACAGACAGAGACACAGAGACAAAGACACAGAGACAAAGCCACAGAGACAGAGACAGAGAGACAGAGACACAGAGACAGAGACACAGAGACAGAGACACAGAGACAGAGGCACTGAGACAGAGACACGGAGACAGAGACAGTGTCAGAGACACAGACAAAGACAGAGACACACAGAAAGAGACACGGAGACAGAGACAAAGGGACAGAGACAAAAGGACAGAGACAAAGAGACAGAGACAAAGAGGCAGAGACGAAGACAGAGATAAAGACAGGGACAAAAACATAGACAGAGACACAGAGACTGAGGCACAGAGACAGAGACACAGAGACACAGAGACACAGAGACACAGAGACACAGAGACACAGAGACAGAGACACACAGCCAGAGACACAGAGACAGAGACACAGATACAGAGACAGAGTCAGAGATTGAAACGGAGACAGAGGCAGGGTCAGAGACAGAGACAGAGACAGAGTCAGAGATAGAAACGGAGCCAGAGGCAGGGACAGAGACAGAGACAGAGACAGAGACAGAGACAGAGACAGAGACACAGACAGAGACAGAGACAGAGACAGAGACAGAGACAGAGACAGAGACTGAGGCAGAGACAGAGACAGAGACAGAGACAGAGACTGAGACAGAGACAGAGACAGAGACAGAGACAGAGACATAGAGACATAGGCACGGAGGCAGAGATGCAGAGACAGAGACAAAGAGACAGAGGCAGAGACACACAGACAGAGACCCAGAGACAGAGACAGAGACACAGATGGAGACAGAGACGGAGGCAGAGTCAGAGACAGAGGCAGAGACAGAGCCAGGGACGGAGACAGAGACAGAGACTGAGGGAGAGACAGAGACAGAGACAGAGGCACAGACAGAGACAGAGACAGAGACAGATGGAGAGACAGCGACAGAGACAGCGACAGAGACAGAAACAGAGGCAGAGGCAGAGACAGAGACAGAGACAGAGACAGAGGGAGAGACAGCGGCAGAGACAGCGACAGAGACAGAGACAGAGACAGAGACAGAGACAGAGACAGAGACAGGGACAGAGACAGAGACAGAGACAGAGACAGAGACAGAGACAGAGACAGATACAGAGACAGGGACAGAGACAGAGACAGAGACAGAGACAGCGACAGGGACAAGCGGAGGGACAGGGACAGAGACAGAGGCAGAGACAGAGACGGAGACAGAGACAGAGACAGAGACACAGACAGAGACAGATACAGAGACACAGACAGAGACAGAGACAGAGACAGAGACGGAGACAGAGGCAGAGACAGAGACTGAGACAGAGACAGAGACAGAGACAGAGGGAGAGACAGCGACAGAGACAGAGACAGAGACAGAGACAGAGACAGAGACAGAGACAGAGACAGAGACAGAGACAGAGACAGAGACAGAGACAGAGACAGAGACAGAGACACAGACAGAGACAGAGACAGAGACGGAGACAGAGGCAGAGACAGAGACTGAGACAGAGACAGAGACAGAGACAGAGGGAGAGACAGCGACAGAGACAGAGACAGAGACAGAGACAGAGACAGAGACAGAGACAGAGACAGAGACAGAGACAGAGACAGAGACAGAGACAGAGACAGAGACAGAGACAGAGACAGAGACAGAGACAGAGACAGAGACAGAGACAGAGACAGAGACAGAGACAGAGACAGAGACAGAGACAGAGACAGAGACAGAGACAGAGGCAGAAACAGAGACAGAGACAGAGACAGAGACAGAGACAGAGACAGAGACAGAGACAGAGACAGAGACAGAGACAGAGACAGAGACAGAGACAGAGAGAGAGACAGAGACAGAGACAGAGACAGAGACAGAGACTGAGACAGAGACAGAGACATAGAGTCATAGGCACGGAGACAGAGATGCAGAGACAGAGACAAGGAGACAGAGACAGAAACAGAGACAGAGACAGAGACAGATACAGAGACAGAGACACAGAGACAGAGACGAAGACAGAGATAAAGACAGAGACGAAAACAGAGACAAGGAGACGGAGACACAGGGACAGAGACTCAGAGACAGAGGCACATAGACACAGAGACAGAGAGACAGAGACAGAGACGCAGAGACAGACGAACAGAGACAGAGACACAGAGACACAGAGACACAGAGACACAGAGACAGAGACTCGGAGACAGGGACACAGAGACAGAGACACACAGACAGAGACACAGAGACAAAGACACAGAGACAAAGCCATAGAGACAGAGACACAGAGACAGAGACACAGAGACAGAGACACAGAGACAGAGACACAGAGACAGAGGCACAGAGACAGAGACAGAGAGTCAGAGTCACAGAGACGGAGACATAGAGAACAGAGACACAGAGACAGAGACACAGAGAGAGAGACGCAGAGACAGAGACACAGAGACAGAGACACAGAGTCTGAGACACACAGACAGAGACGAAGACAGAGATAAAGACAGAGACAAAAACAGAGACAAGGAGACGGAGACACAGAGACAGAGACACAGAGACAGAGGCACAGAGACAGAGACACAGGGACAGTGACAGAGGGACAGAGACACACAGACAGAGACACAGATACGGAGACACAGATACAGAGACAGAGTCAGAGATACAAACGGAGACAGAGACAGAGACACAGAGACAGAGACACAGCGACAGAGACACAGAGACAGAGACACAGAGACAGAGACACAGAGACAGAGACGCAGAGACAGAGACACAGAGACAGAGACGCAGAGACAGAGACACAGAGACAGAGACACAGACAGAGACAGAGACAGAGACGGAGACAGAGGCAGAGACAGAGACTGAGACAGAGACAGAGACAGAGACAGAGGGAGAGACAGCGACAGAGACAGAGACAGAGACAGAGACAGAGACAGAGACAGAGACAGAGACAGAGACAGAGACAGAGACAGAGACAGAGACAGAGACAGAGACAGAGACAGAGACAGAGACAGAGACACAGACAGAGACAGAGACAGAGACAGAGACAGGGACAGAGACAGGGACAGAGACAGGGACAGAGACAGAGACTGAGACAGAGACAGAGACGGAGACAAAGACCGAGACAGAGATAGAGACGGAGACAGAGGCAGAGACAGAGCCAGGGACGGAGACAAAGACAGAGACAGAGGGAGAGACAGCGACAGAGACAGAGACAGAGAGAGAGACGGAGACAGAGACAGAGACAGAGACGGAGACAGAGGCAGAGACAGAGACTGAGACAGAGACAGAGACAGAGACAGAGGGAGAGACAGCGACAGAGACAGAGACAGAGACAGAGACAGAGACAGAGACAGAGACAGAGACAGAGACAGAGACAGAGACAGAGACACAGACAGAGACAGAGACAGAGACGGAGACAGAGGCAGAGACAGAGACTGAGACAGAGACAGAGACAGGGACAGAGGGAGAGACAGCGACAGAGACAGAGACAGAGACAGAGACAGAGACAGAGACAGAGACAGAGACAGAGACAGAGACAGAGACAGAGACAGAGACAGAGACAGAGACAGAGACAGAGACAGAGACAGAGACAGAGACAGAGACAGAGACAGAGACAGAGACAGAGACAGAGACAGAGACAGAGACAGAGACAGAGACAGAGGCAGAAACAGAGACAGAGACAGAGACAGAGACAGAGACAGAGACAGAGACAGAGACAGAGACAGAGACAGAGACAGAGACAGAGACAGAGACAGAGAGAGAGACAGAGACAGAGACAGAGTCAGAGACATAGGCACGGAGGCAGAGATGCAGAGACAGAGACAAGGAGACAGAGACAGAGACAGAGACACAGAGACATAGGCACGGATGCAGAGAAACTGATACAGAGACAAAGAGACAGAGGCAGAGACACTCAGACAGAGACCCAGAGACAGAGACCCAGAGACAGGGACAGAGACACAGACGGAGACAGAGACGGAGGCAGAGACAGAGACAGAGATAGAAAGAGAGACAGAGACAGAGACAGAGATGGAGACGGAGACGGAGACGGAGACGGAGACAGAGATAGAGACAGAGACAGAGACAGAGGCAGAGACGGAGACAGAGGCAGAGACAGAGGCAGGGACAGAGACGGAGACAGAGACAGAACCAGAGACAGAGACAGATACGGGGACAGAGACAGAGGCAGAGACAGAGACAGAGACAAAGACAGAGACAGAGGTAGAGACAGAGACAGAGAGAGAGACGGAGACAGAGACAGAGACTGAGACGGATACAGAGACAGCGGCAGAGACAGGGACGGAGACAGAGACAGAGACACAGACAGCGACAGAGACAGAGACAGAGACAGAGACAGGGACAGAGACAGGGACAGAGACAGGGACAGAGACAGAGACTGAGACAGAGACAGAGACGGAGACAAAGACCGAGACAGAGATAGAGACGGAGACAGAGGCAGAGACAGAGCCAGGGACGGAGACAAAGACAGAGACAGAGGGAGAGACAGCGACAGAGACAGAGACAGAGAGAGAGACGGAGACAGAGACTGAGACTGAGACGGAGACAGAGACAGCGGCAGAGACAGGGACGGAGACAGAGACAGAGACACAGACAGAGACAGAGACAGGGACAGAGACAGAGACAGAGACAGAGTCTGAGACAGAGACAGAGACAGAGACAGAGACAGAGACAGAGACAGAGACAGAGACGGAGACAGAGGCAGAGACAGAGACTGAGACAGAGACAGAGACAGAGACAGAGGGAGAGACAGCGACAGAGACAGAGACAGAGACAGAGACAGAGACAGAGACAGAGACAGAGACAGAGACAGAGACAGAGACAGAGACAGAGACAGAGACAGAGACAGAGACAGAGACAGAGACAGAGACAGAGACAGAGACAGAGACAGAGGCAGAAACAGAGACAGAGACAGAGACAGAGACAGAGACAGAGACAGAGACAGAGACAGAGACAGAGACAGAGACAGAGACAGAGACAGAGAGAGAGACAGAGACAGAGACAGAGTCAGAGACATAGGCACGGAGGCAGAGATGCAGAGACAGAGACAAGGAGACAGAGACAGAGACAGAGACACAGAGACATAGGCACGGATGCAGAGAAACTGATACAGAGACAAAGAGACAGAGGCAGAGACACTCAGACAGAGACCCAGAGACAGAGACCCAGAGACAGGGACAGAGACACAGACGGAGACAGAGACGGAGGCAGAGACAGAGACAGAGATAGAAAGAGAGACAGAGACAGAGACAGAGATGGAGACGGAGACGGAGACGGAGACGGAGACAGAGATAGAGACAGAGACAGAGACAGAGGCAGAGACGGAGACAGAGGCAGAGACAGAGGCAGGGACAGAGACAGAGACAGAGACAGAACCAGAGACAGAGACAGATACGGGGACAGAGACAGAGGCAGAGACAGAGACAGAGACAAAGACAGAGACAGAGGTAGAGACAGAGACAGAGAGAGAGACGGAGACAGAGACAGAGACAGAGACGGAGACAGAGACAGCGGCAGAGACAGGGACGGAGACAGAGACAGAGACACAGACAGAGACAGAGACAGAGACAGAGACGGAGACAGAGGCAGAGACAGAGACTGAGACAGAGACAGAGACAGAGACAGAGGGAGAGACAGCGACAGAGACAGAGACAGAGACAGAGACAGAGACAGAGACAGAGACAGAGACAGAGACAGAGACAGAGACAGAGACAGAGACAGAGACAGAGACAGAGACAGAGACACAGACAGAGACAGAGACAGAGACGGAGACAGAGGCAGAGACAGAGACTGAGACAGAGACAGAGACAGAGACAGAGGGAGAGACAGCGACAGAGACAGAGACAGAGACAGAGACAGAGACAGAGACAGAGACAGAGACAGAGACAGAGACAGAGACAGAGACAGAGACAGAGACAGAGACAGAGACAGAGACAGAGACAGAGACAGAGACAGAGACAGAGACAGAGACAGAGACAGAGACAGAGACAGAGACAGAGACAGAGGCAGAAACAGAGACAGAGACAGAGACAGAGACAGAGACAGAGACAGAGACAGAGACAGAGACAGAGACAGAGACAGAGAGAGAGACAGAGACAGAGACAGAGACAGAGACAGAGACTGAGACAGAGACAGAGACATAGAGTCATAGGCACGGAGACAGAGATGCAGAGACAGAGACAAGGAGACAGAGACAGAAACAGAGACAGAGACAGAGACAGATACAGAGACAGAGACACAGAGACAGAGACGAAGACAGAGATAAAGACAGAGACGAAAACAGAGACAAGGAGACGGAGACACAGGGACAGAGACTCAGAGACAGAGGCACATAGACACAGAGACAGAGAGACAGAGACAGAGACGCAGAGACAGACGAACAGAGACAGAGACACAGAGACACAGAGACACAGAGACACAGAGACAGAGACTCGGAGACAGGGACACAGAGACAGAGACACACAGACAGAGACACAGAGACAAAGACACAGAGACAAAGCCATAGAGACAGAGACACAGAGACAGAGACACAGAGACAGAGACACAGAGACAGAGACACAGAGACAGAGGCACAGAGACAGAGACAGAGAGTCAGAGTCACAGAGACGGAGACATAGAGAACAGAGACACAGAGACAGAGACACAGAGAGAGAGACGCAGAGACAGAGACACAGAGACAGAGACACAGAGTCTGAGACACACAGACAGAGACGAAGACAGAGATAAAGACAGAGACAAAAACAGAGACAAGGAGACGGAGACACAGAGACAGAGACACAGAGACAGAGGCACAGAGACAGAGACACAGGGACAGTGACAGAGGGACAGAGACACACAGACAGAGACACAGATACGGAGACACAGATACAGAGACAGAGTCAGAGATACAAACGGAGACAGAGACAGAGACACAGAGACAGAGACACAGCGACAGAGACACAGAGACAGAGACACAGAGACAGAGACACAGAGACAGAGACGCAGAGACAGAGACACAGAGACAGAGACGCAGAGACAGAGACACAGAGACAGAGACACAGACAGAGACAGAGACAGAGACGGAGACAGAGGCAGAGACAGAGACTGAGACAGAGACAGAGACAGAGACAGAGGGAGAGACAGCGACAGAGACAGAGACAGAGACAGAGACAGAGACAGAGACAGAGACAGAGACAGAGACAGAGACAGAGACAGAGACAGAGACAGAGACAGAGACAGAGACAGAGACAGAGACAGAGACAGAGACACAGACAGAGACAGAGACAGAGACAGAGACAGGGACAGAGACAGGGACAGAGACAGGGACAGAGACAGAGACTGAGACAGAGACAGAGACGGAGACAAAGACCGAGACAGAGATAGAGACGGAGACAGAGGCAGAGACAGAGCCAGGGACGGAGACAAAGACAGAGACAGAGGGAGAGACAGCGACAGAGACAGAGACAGAGAGAGAGACGGAGACAGAGACAGAGACAGAGACGGAGACAGAGGCAGAGACAGAGACTGAGACAGAGACAGAGACAGAGACAGAGGGAGAGACAGCGACAGAGACAGAGACAGAGACAGAGACAGAGACAGAGACAGAGACAGAGACAGAGACAGAGACAGAGACAGAGACAGAGACAGAGACAGAGACAGAGACACAGACAGAGACAGAGACAGAGACGGAGACAGAGGCAGAGACAGAGACTGAGACAGAGACAGAGACAGAGACAGAGGGAGAGACAGCGACAGAGACAGAGACAGAGACAGAGACAGAGACAGAGACAGAGACAGAGACAGAGACAGAGACAGAGACAGAGACAGAGACAGAGACAGAGACAGAGACAGAGACAGAGACAGAGACAGAGACAGAGACAGAGACAGAGACAGAGACAGAGACAGAGACAGAGACAGAGACAGAGACAGAGACAGAGACAGAGACAGAGGCAGAAACAGAGACAGAGACAGAGACAGAGACAGAGACAGAGACAGAGACAGAGACAGAGACAGAGACAGAGACAGAGACAGAGACAGAGACAGAGAGAGAGACAGAGACAGAGACAGAGTCAGAGACATAGGCACGGAGGCAGAGATGCAGAGACAGAGACAAGGAGACAGAGACAGAGACAGAGACACAGAGACATAGGCACGGATGCAGAGAAACTGATACAGAGACAAAGAGACAGAGGCAGAGACACTCAGACAGAGACCCAGAGACAGAGACCCAGAGACAGGGACAGAGACACAGACGGAGACAGAGACGGAGGCAGAGACAGAGACAGAGATAGAAAGAGAGACAGAGACAGAGACAGAGATGGAGACGGAGACGGAGACGGAGACGGAGACAGAGATAGAGACAGAGACAGAGACAGAGGCAGAGACGGAGACAGAGGCAGAGACAGAGGCAGGGACAGAGACAGAGACAGAGACAGAACCAGAGACAGAGACAGATACGGGGACAGAGACAGAGGCAGAGACAGAGACAGAGACAAAGACAGAGACAGAGGTAGAGACAGAGACAGAGAGAGAGACGGAGACAGAGACAGAGACTGAGACGGATACAGAGACAGCGGCAGAGACAGGGACGGAGACAGAGACAGAGACACAGACAGCGACAGAGACAGAGACAGAGACAGAGACAGGGACAGAGACAGGGACAGAGACAGGGACAGAGACAGAGACTGAGACAGAGACAGAGACGGAGACAAAGACCGAGACAGAGATAGAGACGGAGACAGAGGCAGAGACAGAGCCAGGGACGGAGACAAAGACAGAGACAGAGGGAGAGACAGCGACAGAGACAGAGACAGAGAGAGAGACGGAGACAGAGACTGAGACTGAGACGGAGACAGAGACAGCGGCAGAGACAGGGACGGAGACAGAGACAGAGACACAGACAGAGACAGAGACAGGGACAGAGACAGAGACAGAGACAGAGTCTGAGACAGAGACAGAGACAGAGACAGAGACAGAGACAGAGACAGAGACAGAGACGGAGACAGAGGCAGAGACAGAGACTGAGACAGAGACAGAGACAGAGACAGAGGGAGAGACAGCGACAGAGACAGAGACAGAGACAGAGACAGAGACAGAGACAGAGACAGAGACAGAGACAGAGACAGAGACAGAGACAGAGACAGAGACAGAGACAGAGACAGAGACAGAGACAGAGACAGAGACAGAGACAGAGACAGAGGCAGAAACAGAGACAGAGACAGAGACAGAGACAGAGACAGAGACAGAGACAGAGACAGAGACAGAGACAGAGACAGAGACAGAGACAGAGAGAGAGACAGAGACAGAGACAGAGTCAGAGACATAGGCACGGAGGCAGAGATGCAGAGACAGAGACAAGGAGACAGAGACAGAGACAGAGACACAGAGACATAGGCACGGATGCAGAGAAACTGATACAGAGACAAAGAGACAGAGGCAGAGACACTCAGACAGAGACCCAGAGACAGAGACCCAGAGACAGGGACAGAGACACAGACGGAGACAGAGACGGAGGCAGAGACAGAGACAGAGATAGAAAGAGAGACAGAGACAGAGACAGAGATGGAGACGGAGACGGAGACGGAGACGGAGACAGAGATAGAGACAGAGACAGAGACAGAGGCAGAGACGGAGACAGAGGCAGAGACAGAGGCAGGGACAGAGACAGAGACAGAGACAGAACCAGAGACAGAGACAGATACGGGGACAGAGACAGAGGCAGAGACAGAGACAGAGACAAAGACAGAGACAGAGGTAGAGACAGAGACAGAGAGAGAGACGGAGACAGAGACAGAGACTGAGACGGATACAGAGACAGCGGCAGAGACAGGGACGGAGACAGAGACAGAGACACAGACAGAGACAGAGACAGAGACAGAGACAGAGACAGGGACAGAGACAGGGACAGAGACAGGGACAGAGACAGAGACTGAGACAGAGACAGAGACGGAGACAAAGACCGAGACAGAGATAGAGACGGAGACAGAGGCAGAGACAGAGCCAGGGACGGAGACAAAGACAGAGACAGAGGGAGAGACAGCGACAGAGACAGAGACAGAGAGAGAGACGGAGACAGGGGCAGAGACGGAGAGAGAGACAGAGACAGAGACAGAGACAGAGACAGAGACAGAGACAGAGACAGAGACAGAGACAGAGACAGAGACAGAGACAGAGACAGAGACAGAGACAGAGACAGAGACAGAGACAGAGACAGAGACAGGGACAGAGACAGAGGCAGAGGCAGAGACAGAGACACAGAGACAGAGACACTGAGACAGAGACACTGAGACAGAGACACAGAGACAGAGACGAAGACAGAGATAAAGACAGAGACAAAAACAGAGACAAGGAGACGGAGACACGGAGACAGAGACACAGAGACAGAGGCACAGAGACACAGAGACAGAGAGACAGAGACAGAGACGCAGAGACAGAGGAACAGGGACAGAGACACAGAGACACAGAGACACAGAGACACAGAGACAGAGACTCGGAGACAAGGACACAGAGACAGAGACACACAGACAGAGACACAGAGACAAAGACACAGAGACAAAGCCACAGAGACAGAGACACAGAGACAGAGACACAGAGACAGAGTCACTGAGACAGAGACACGGAGACAGAGACAGTGTCAGAGACACAGACAAAGACAGAGACAGAGACAGAGACAGAGACAGAGACAGAGACAGAGACAGAGACAGAGACAGAGACAGAGACAGAGACGGAGGCAGGGACAGAGACAAAGACAGAGACAGAGACAGGGACAGAGACAGAGACAGAGACAGAGACAGAGACAGAGACAGAGACAGAGACAGAGACAGAGACTGAGACAGAGACAGAGACAGAGACAGAGACATAGAGTCATAGGCATGGAGGCAGAGATGCAGAGACAGAGACAAGGAGACAGAGACAGAGACAGAGACAGAGACAGAGACAGATACAGAGACAGAGACACAGAGACAGAGACGAAGACAGAGATAAAGACAGAGACAAAAACAGAGACAAGGAGACGGAGACACAGAGACAGAGACTCAGAGACAGAGGCACAGAGGCACAGAGACAGAGAGACAGAGACAGAGACGCAGAGACAGAGCAAAAGAGACAGAGACACAGAGACACAGAGACACAGAGACACAGAGACAGAGACTCGGAGACAGGGACACAGAGACAGACACACACAGACAGAGACACAGAGACAAAGACACAGAGACAAATCCATAGAGACAGAGACACAGAGACAGAGACACAGAGACAGAGACACACAGACAGAGACGAAGACAGAGATAAAGTCAGAGACAAAAACAGAGACAAGGAGACGGAGACACAGAGACAGAGACAGAGACACAGAGACAGAGGCACTGAGACAGAGACACGGAGACAGAGACTGTGTCAGAGACACAGACAAAGACAGAGACAGAGACAGAGACAGAGACACACAGAAAGGGACACGGAGACAGAGACATAGAGGCATAGGCACGGAGGCAGAGATGCAGAGACAGAGACAAAGAGACAGAGGCAGAGACACACAGACAGAGACCCAGAGACAGAGACAGAGACACAGACGGAGACAGAGACGGAAGCAGAGACAGAGATAGAGGCAGAGACAGAGCCAGGGACGGAGAGAGAGACAGAGACAGAGGGAGAGACAGAGACAGAGACAGAGACAGCGACAGGGACAAGGAGAGGGACAGGGACAGGACAGAGGCAGAGACAGAGACAGAGGCAGAGACAGAGACACAGACCGAGGAAGACACAGAGACAGATACAGAGAGAGAGACAGAGACACAGACAGAGACAGAGGGGCAGGAGACAAAGTCGGAGGCAGAGGTACAGGAGACAAAGACGGAGACAAGGTTGGAGACAAAGACGGAGACCGAGACAGAGACGGGGACAGAGACAGAGACAGAGACAGGGACAGCGGCAGAGAGAGAGACAGAAACAGAGACAGAGACAGAGATAGAGACAGAGACAAAGACGGAGACAGAGACGGAGGCAGAGACAGAGACAGAGGCAGAGACAGAGCCAGGGACGGAGACAGAGACAGAGACAGAGGGAGAGACAGAGACAGAGACAGAGACACAGACAGAGACAGAGACAGAGACAGAGACAGAGACAGAGAGAGAGACAGAGGCAGAGACAGAGACAGAGACTGAGACAGAGACAGAGGCAGAGTCTCAGACAGAGACAGAGACAGAGACAGAAACAGAGACAGAGACAGAGACAGAGACAGGGACAAGGAGGGGGACAGGGACAGGACAGAGGCAGAGACAGAGACAGAGACAGAGACAGAGACAGAGACAGAGACAGAGGCAGAGACAGAGACACAGACCGAGGAAGACACAGAGACAGATACAGAGATAGAGACAGAGACACAGACAGAGACAGAGGGGCAGGAGACAAAGTCGGAGGCAGAGGTACCGGAGACAAAGACGGAGACAAGGTCGGAGACAAAGACGGAGACAGAGACAGAGACGGGGACAGAGACAGAGACAGAGACAGGGACAGCGACAGAGAGAGAGACAGAAACAGAGGCAGAGACAGAAACAGAGGCGGAGACGGAGCCAGGGACAGAGACGGAGAGAGAGACAGAGACAGAGACAGAGACAGAGACAGAGAAACAGACAGGGAAACAGACAGAGACAGAGACAGAGACGGAGACAGAGACAGAGACAGAGGCATAGACAAAGACAGAGACAGAGACAGAGACACACAGAAAGAGACACGGAGACAGAGACAAGGAGACAGAGACAAAGAGGCAGAGACAAAGAGACAGAGACAAAGAGACGGAGACAGAGAGACGGAGACACAGAGACAGAGGCACAGAGACAGAGACACAGAGACACAGAGACACAGAGACACAGAGACAGAGACTCGGAGACACTGACACAGAGACAGAGACACTAAGACAGAGACACTGAGACAGAGACACAGAGACAGAGACGAAGACAGAGACAAAGACAGAGACAAAAACAGAGACAAGGAGACGGAGATAGAGACAGAGAGACAGACAGAGGCAGAGACAGATGCAGAGGACAGAGGCAGGGACAGAGACAGTGACAGAGACAGAAACAGAGACAGAGACAGAGACAGAGACAGAGACAGAGACAGAGACAGAGACCGAGACAGAGACAGAGACGGAGACAAAGACCGAGACAGAGACAGAGACGGAGACAGAGACAGAGGCGGAGACGGAGCCAGGGACAGAGACGTAGAGAGAGACAGAGACAGAGACAGAGACAGAGACGGAGACAGAGACAGAGACAGAGACAGAGACAGAGACAGAGACAGAGACAGAGACAGAGACAGAGACAGAGGCAGAGACAGAGACGCAGAGACACAGAGACAGAGACACTGAGACAGAGACACTGAGACAGAGACACAGAGACAGAGACGAAGACAGAGTTAAAGACAGAGACAAAAACAGAGACAAGGAGACGGAGACACAGAGACAGAGACACAGAGACAGAGGCACAGAGACACAGAGACAGAGAGACAGAGACAGAGACGCAGAGACAGAGGAACAGAGACAGGGACACAGAGACAGAGACACACAGACAGGGACACAGAGACAAAGACACAGAGACAAAGCCACAGAGACAGAGACAGAGAGACAGAGACACAGAGACAGAGACACAGAGACAGAGGCACAGAGACAGAGACACAGAGACACAGAGACACCGAGACATAGACACAGAGACAGAGACAGAGTCAGAGACAGAGAAAAAGACAGAAACACAGAGACACAGAGACAGAGAGACAGAGACAGAGACGCAGAGACAGAGGAACAGCGAGAGAGACACAGAGACACAGAGACACAGAGACACAGAGACAGAGACTCGGAGACAGGGACACAGAGACAGAGACACACAGACAGAGACACAGAGACAAAGACACAGAGACAAAGCCACAGAGACAGAGACAGAGAGACAGAGACACAGAGACAGAGACACAGAGACAGAGACACAGAGACAGAGGCACTGAGACAGAGACACGGAGACAGAGACAGTGTCAGAGACACAGACAAAGACAGAGACACACAGAAAGAGACACGGAGACAGAGACAAAGGGACAGAGACAAAAGGACAGAGACAAAGAGACAGAGACAAAGAGGCAGAGACGAAGACAGAGATAAAGACAGGGACAAAAACATAGACAGAGACACAGAGACTGAGGCACAGAGACAGAGACACAGAGACACAGAGACACAGAGACACAGAGACACAGAGACACAGAGACACAGAGACAGAGACACACAGCCAGAGACACAGAGACAGAGACACAGATACAGAGACAGAGTCAGAGATTGAAACGGAGACAGAGGCAGGGTCAGAGACAGAGACAGAGACAGAGTCAGAGATAGAAACGGAGCCAGAGGCAGGGACAGAGACAGAGACAGAGACAGAGACAGAGACAGAGACAGAGACACAGACAGAGACAGAGACAGAGACAGAGACAGAGACAGAGACAGAGACTGAGGCAGAGACAGAGACAGAGACAGAGACAGAGACTGAGACAGAGACAGAGACAGAGACAGAGACAGAGACATAGAGACATAGGCACGGAGGCAGAGATGCAGAGACAGAGACAAAGAGACAGAGGCAGAGACACACAGACAGAGACCCAGAGACAGAGACAGAGACACAGATGGAGACAGAGACGGAGGCAGAGTCAGAGACAGAGGCAGAGACAGAGCCAGGGACGGAGACAGAGACAGAGACTGAGGGAGAGACAGAGACAGAGACAGAGGCACAGACAGAGACAGAGACAGAGACAGATGGAGAGACAGCGACAGAGACAGCGACAGAGACAGAAACAGAGGCAGAGGCAGAGACAGAGACAGAGACAGAGACAGAGGGAGAGACAGCGGCAGAGACAGCGACAGAGACAGAGACAGAGACAGAGACAGAGACAGAGACAGAGACAGGGACAGAGACAGAGACAGAGACAGAGACAGAGACAGAGACAGAGACAGATACAGAGACAGGGACAGAGACAGAGACAGAGACAGAGACAGCGACAGGGACAAGCGGAGGGACAGGGACAGAGACAGAGGCAGAGACAGAGACGGAGACAGAGACAGAGACAGAGACACAGACAGAGACAGATACAGAGACACAGACAGAGACAGAGACAGAGACAGAGACGGAGACAGAGGCAGAGACAGAGACTGAGACAGAGACAGAGACAGAGACAGAGGGAGAGACAGCGACAGAGACAGAGACAGAGACAGAGACAGAGACAGAGACAGAGACAGAGACAGAGACAGAGACAGAGACAGAGACAGAGACAGAGACAGAGACAGAGACAGAGACAGAGACAGAGACAGAGACAGAGACACAGACAGAGACAGAGACAGAGACGGAGACAGAGGCAGAGACAGAGACTGAGACAGAGACAGAGACAGAGACAGAGGGAGAGACAGCGACAGAGACAGAGACAGAGACAGAGACAGAGACAGAGACAGAGACAGAGACAGAGACAGAGACAGAGACAGAGACAGAGACAGAGACAGAGACAGAGACAGAGACAGAGACAGAGACAGAGACAGAGACAGAGACAGAGACAGAGACAGAGACAGAGACAGAGACAGAGACAGAGACAGAGACAGAGACAGAGGCAGAAACAGAGACAGAGACAGAGACAGAGACAGAGACAGAGACAGAGACAGAGACAGAGACAGAGACAGAGACAGAGACAGAGACAGAGAGAGAGACAGAGACAGAGACAGAGACAGAGACAGAGACTGAGACAGAGACAGAGACATAGAGTCATAGGCACGGAGACAGAGATGCAGAGACAGAGACAAGGAGACAGAGACAGAAACAGAGACAGAGACAGAGACAGATACAGAGACAGAGACACAGAGACAGAGACGAAGACAGAGATAAAGACAGAGACGAAAACAGAGACAAGGAGACGGAGACACAGGGACAGAGACTCAGAGACAGAGGCACATAGACACAGAGACAGAGAGACAGAGACAGAGACGCAGAGACAGACGAACAGAGACAGAGACACAGAGACACAGAGACACAGAGACACAGAGACAGAGACTCGGAGACAGGGACACAGAGACAGAGACACACAGACAGAGACACAGAGACAAAGACACAGAGACAAAGCCATAGAGACAGAGACACAGAGACAGAGACACAGAGACAGAGACACAGAGACAGAGACACAGAGACAGAGGCACAGAGACAGAGACAGAGAGTCAGAGTCACAGAGACGGAGACATAGAGAACAGAGACACAGAGACAGAGACACAGAGAGAGAGACGCAGAGACAGAGACACAGAGACAGAGACACAGAGTCTGAGACACACAGACAGAGACGAAGACAGAGATAAAGACAGAGACAAAAACAGAGACAAGGAGACGGAGACACAGAGACAGAGACACAGAGACAGAGGCACAGAGACAGAGACACAGGGACAGTGACAGAGGGACAGAGACACACAGACAGAGACACAGATACGGAGACACAGATACAGAGACAGAGTCAGAGATACAAACGGAGACAGAGACAGAGACACAGAGACAGAGACACAGCGACAGAGACACAGAGACAGAGACACAGAGACAGAGACACAGAGACAGAGACGCAGAGACAGAGACACAGAGACAGAGACGCAGAGACAGAGACACAGAGACAGAGACACAGACAGAGACAGAGACAGAGACGGAGACAGAGGCAGAGACAGAGACTGAGACAGAGACAGAGACAGCGACAGAGACAGAGACAGAGACAGAGACAGAGACAGAG
The DNA here is from genome assembly GCA_945859595.2 of Megachile willughbiella. Taxonomy (NCBI): domain Eukaryota; kingdom Metazoa; phylum Arthropoda; class Insecta; order Hymenoptera; family Megachilidae; genus Megachile; species Megachile willughbiella. The sequence continues at coordinate 730,052 of CAMAOD020000293.1, forward strand.
ACAGAGACAGAGACAGAGACAGAGACAGAGACAGAGACAGAGACAGAGACAGAGACAGAGACAGAGACAGAGACAGAGACAGAGACAGAGACAGAGACACAGACAGAGACAGAGACAGAGACAGAGACAGGGACAGAGACAGGGACAGAGACAGGGACAGAGACAGAGACTGAGACAGAGACAGAGACGGAGACAAAGACCGAGACAGAGATAGAGACGGAGACAGAGGCAGAGACAGAGCCAGGGACGGAGACAAAGACAGAGACAGAGGGAGAGACAGCGACAGAGACAGAGACAGAGAGAGAGACGGAGACAGAGACAGAGACAGAGACGGAGACAGAGGCAGAGACAGAGACTGAGACAGAGACAGAGACAGAGACAGAGGGAGAGACAGCGACAGAGACAGAGACAGAGACAGAGACAGAGACAGAGACAGAGACAGAGACAGAGACAGAGACAGAGACAGAGACAGAGACAGAGACAGAGACAGAGACACAGACAGAGACAGAGACAGAGACAGAGACAGAGACAGAGACAGAGACAGAGGCAGAAACAGAGACGGAGACAAAGACCGAGACAGAGACAGAGACGGAGACAGAGACAGAGGCAGAAACAGAGACGGAGACAAAGACCGAGACAGAGACAGAGACGGAGACAGAGACAGAGGCGGAGACGGAGCCAGGGGCAGAGACGGAGAGAGAGACAGAGACAGAGACAGAGACAGAGACAGAGACAGAGACAGAGACAGAGACAGAGACAGAGACAGAGACAGAGACAGAGACAGAGACAGAGACAGAGACAGAGACAGAGACAGAGACAGGGACAGAGACAGAGGCAGAGGCAGAGACAGAGACACAGAGACAGAGACACTGAGACAGAGACACTGAGACAGAGACACAGAGACAGAGACGAAGACAGAGATAAAGACAGAGACAAAAACAGAGACAAGGAGACGGAGACACGGAGACAGAGACACAGAGACAGAGGCACAGAGACACAGAGACAGAGAGACAGAGACAGAGACGCAGAGACAGAGGAACAGGGACAGAGACACAGAGACACAGAGACACAGAGACACAGAGACAGAGACTCGGAGACAGGGACACAGAGACAGAGACACACAGACAGAGACACAGAGACAAAGACACAGAGACAAAGCCACAGAGACAGAGACACAGAGACAGAGACACAGAGACAGAGTCACTGAGACAGAGACACGGAGACAGAGACAGTGTCAGAGACACAGACAAAGACAGAGACAGAGACAGAGACAGAGACAGAGACAGAGACAGAGACAGAGACAGAGACAGAGACAGAGACAGAGACGGAGGCAGAGACAGAGACAAAGACAGAGACAGAGACAGGGACAGAGACAGAGACAGAGACAGAGACAGAGACAGAGACAGAGACAGAGACAGAGACAGAGACTGAGACAGAGACAGAGACAGAGACAGAGACATAGAGTCATAGGCATGGAGGCAGAGATGCAGAGACAGAGACAAGGAGACAGAGACAGAGACAGAGACAGAGACAGAGACAGATACAGAGACAGAGACACAGAGACAGAGACGAAGACAGAGATAAAGACAGAGACAAAAACAGAGACAAGGAGACGGAGACACAGAGACAGAGACTCAGAGACAGAGGCACAGAGGCACAGAGACAGAGAGACAGAGACAGAGACGCAGAGACAGAGCAAAAGAGACAGAGACACAGAGACACAGAGACACAGAGACACAGAGACAGAGACTCGGAGACAGGGACACAGAGACAGACACACACAGACAGAGACACAGAGACAAAGACACAGAGACAAATCCATAGAGACAGAGACACAGAGACAGAGACACAGAGACAGAGACACACAGACAGAGACGAAGACAGAGATAAAGTCAGAGACAAAAACAGAGACAAGGAGACGGAGACACAGAGACAGAGACAGAGACACAGAGACAGAGGCACTGAGACAGAGACACGGAGACAGAGACTGTGTCAGAGACACAGACAAAGACAGAGACAGAGACAGAGACAGAGACACACAGAAAGGGACACGGAGACAGAGACATAGAGGCATAGGCACGGAGGCAGAGATGCAGAGACAGAGACAAAGAGACAGAGGCAGAGACACACAGACAGAGACCCAGAGACAGAGACAGAGACACAGACGGAGACAGAGACGGAAGCAGAGACAGAGATAGAGGCAGAGACAGAGCCAGGGACGGAGAGAGAGACAGAGACAGAGGGAGAGACAGAGACAGAGACAGAGACAGCGACAGGGACAAGGAGAGGGACAGGGACAGGACAGAGGCAGAGACAGAGACAGAGGCAGAGACAGAGACACAGACCGAGGAAGACACAGAGACAGATACAGAGAGAGAGACAGAGACACAGACAGAGACAGAGGGGCAGGAGACAAAGTCGGAGGCAGAGGTACAGGAGACAAAGACGGAGACAAGGTTGGAGACAAAGACGGAGACCGAGACAGAGACGGGGACAGAGACAGAGACAGAGACAGGGACAGCGGCAGAGAGAGAGACAGAAACAGAGACAGAGACAGAGACAGAGACAGAGACAAAGACGGAGACAGAGACGGAGGCAGAGACAGAGACAGAGGCAGAGACAGAGCCAGGGACGGAGACAGAGACAGAGACAGAGGGAGAGACAGAGACAGAGACAGAGACACAGACAGAGACAGAGACAGAGACAGAGACAGAGACAGAGAGAGAGACAGAGGCAGAGACAGAGACAGAGACTGAGACAGAGACAGAGGCAGAGTCTCAGACAGAGACAGAGACAGAGACAGAAACAGAGACAGAGACAGAGACAGAGACAGGGACAAGGAGGGGGACAGGGACAGGACAGAGGCAGAGACAGAGACAGAGACAGAGACAGAGACAGAGACAGAGACAGAGGCAGAGACAGAGACACAGACCGAGGAAGACACAGAGACAGATACAGAGATAGAGACAGAGACACAGACAGAGACAGAGGGGCAGGAGACAAAGTCGGAGGCAGAGGTACCGGAGACAAAGACGGAGACAAGGTCGGAGACAAAGACGGAGACAGAGACAGAGACGGGGACAGAGACAGAGACAGAGACAGGGACAGCGACAGAGAGAGAGACAGAAACAGAGGCAGAGACAGAAACAGAGGCGGAGACGGAGCCAGGGACAGAGACGGAGAGAGAGACAGAGACAGAGACAGAGACAGAGACAGAGAAACAGACAGGGAAACAGACAGAGACAGAGACAGAGACGGAGACAGAGACAGAGACAGAGGCATAGACAAAGACAGAGACAGAGACAGAGACACACAGAAAGAGACACGGAGACAGAGACAAGGAGACAGAGACAAAGAGGCAGAGACAAAGAGACAGAGACAAAGAGACGGAGACAGAGAGACGGAGACACAGAGACAGAGGCACAGAGACAGAGACACAGAGACACAGAGACACAGAGACACAGAGACAGAGACTCGGAGACACTGACACAGAGACAGAGACACTAAGACAGAGACACTGAGACAGAGACACAGAGACAGAGACGAAGACAGAGACAAAGACAGAGACAAAAACAGAGACAAGGAGACGGAGATAGAGACAGAGAGACAGACAGAGGCAGAGACAGATGCAGAGGACAGAGGCAGGGACAGAGACAGTGACAGAGACAGAAACAGAGACAGAGACAGAGACAGAGACAGAGACAGAGACAGAGACAGAGACAGAGACCGAGACAGAGACAGAGACGGAGACAAAGACCGAGACAGAGACAGAGACGGAGACAGAGACAGAGGCGGAGACGGAGCCAGGGACAGAGACGTAGAGAGAGACAGAGACAGAGACAGAGACAGAGACGGAGACAGAGACAGAGACAGAGACAGAGACAGAGACAGAGACAGAGACAGAGACAGAGACAGAGGCAGAGACAGAGACGCAGAGACACAGAGACAGAGACACTGAGACAGAGACACTGAGACAGAGACACAGAGACAGAGACGAAGACAGAGTTAAAGACAGAGACAAAAACAGAGACAAGGAGACGGAGACACAGAGACAGAGACACAGAGACAGAGGCACAGAGACACAGAGACAGAGAGACAGAGACAGAGACGCAGAGACAGAGGAACAGAGACAGGGACACAGAGACAGAGACACACAGACAGGGACACAGAGACAAAGACACAGAGACAAAGCCACAGAGACAGAGACAGAGAGACAGAGACACAGAGACAGAGACACAGAGACAGAGACACAGAGACAGAGACACAAAGACAGAGGCACTGAGACAGAGACACGGAGACAGAGACAGTGTCAGAGACACAGACAAAGACAGAGACAGAGACAGAGGCACACAGAAAGAGACACGGAGACAGAGACAAAGGGACAGAGACAAAAGGACAGAGACAAAGAGACAGAGACAAAGAGGCAGAGACGAAGACAGAGATAAAGACAGGGACAAAAACAGAGACAGAGACACAGAGACAGAGGCACAGAGACAGAGACACAGAGACACAGAGACACAGAGACACAGAGACACAGAGACACAGAGACACACAGACAGAGACACACAGACAGAGACACAGAGACAGAGACAGATACAGAGGCAGAGTCAGAGATAGAAACGGAGACAGAGGCAGGGACAGAGACAGAGACAGAGACAGAGACAGAGACAGAGTCAGAGATAGAAACGGAGACAGAGGCAGGGACAGAGACAGAGACAGAGACAGAGACAGAGACAGAGACAGAGACAGAGACAGAGACACAGACAGAGACAGAGGGGCAGGAGACAAAGTCGGAGGCAGAGGTACCGGAGACAAAGACGGAGACAGAGACAGAGATAGAAACGGAGACAGAGGCAGAGACAGAGACAGAGACAGGGACAGCGACAGAGAGAGAGACAGAAACAGAGACAGAGACAGAAACAGAGGCGGAGACGGAGCCAGGGACAGAGACGGAGAGAGAGACAGAGACAGAGACAGAGACAGAGACAGAGAAACAGACAGGGAAACAGACAGAGACAGAGACAGAGACGGAGACAGAGACAGAGACAGAGGCATAGACAGAGACAGGGACAGAGACAGCGACAGTGACAGGGAGAGGGACAGGGACAGAGACAGAGACAGAGACAGAGACTGAGACAGAGACAGAGACAGAGACAGAGACAGAGACAGAGACATAGAAACATTGGCACAGAGACGGAGACACAGAGACAGAGACACTTAGACAGAGACACGGAGACAGAGACAGAGTCAGAGACAGAGACAAAGACAGAGACAGAGACAGAGACACACAGAAAGAGACACGGAGACAGAGACAAGGAGACAGAGGCAAAGAGGCAGAGACAAAGAGACAGAGACAAAGAGACGGAGACAGAGAGACGGAGACACAGAGATAGAGGCACAGAGACAGAGACACAGAGACACAGAGACACAGAGACACAGAGACAGAAACTCGGAGACACTGACACAGAGACAGAGACACTAAGACAGAGACACTGAGACAGAGACACAGAGACAGAGACGAAGACAGAGACAAAGACAGAGACAAAAACAGAGACAAGGAGACGGAGATAGAGACAGAGACACAGACAGAGGCAGAGACAGATGCAGAGACAGAGGCAGGGACAGAGACAGTGACAGAGACAGAAACAGAGACAGAGACAGATACAGAGACAGAGACAGAGACAGAGACAGAGACAGAGACCGAGACAGAGACAGAGACGGAGACAAAGACCGAGACAGAGACAGAGACGGAGACAGAGACAGAGGCGGAGACGGAGCCAGGGACAGAGACGGAGAGAGAGACAGAGACAGAGACAGAGACAGAGACGGAGACAGAGACAGAGACAGAGACAGAGACAGAGACAGAGACAGAGACAGAGACAGAGACAGAGACAGAGACAGAGACAGAGACAGAGACAGAGGCAGAGAGAGAGACAGAAACAGAGACAGAGACAGAAACAGAGGCGGAGACGGAGCCAGGGACAGGGACGGAGAGAGAGACAGAGACAGAGACAGAGACAGAGACAGAGAAACAGACAGGGAAACAGACAGAGACAGAGACAGAGACGGAGACAGAGACAGAGACAGAGGCATAGACAGAGACAGGGACAGAGACAGAGACAGAGACAGAGACAGAGACAGAGACAGAGACAGAGACAGAGACAGAGACAGAGACAGAGACAGAGACAGAGGCAGAAACAGAGACGGAGACAAAGACCGAGACAGAGACAGAGACGGAGACCGAGACAGAGGCGGAGACGGAGCCAGGGGCAGAGACGGAGAGAGAGACAGAGACAGAGACAGAGACAGAGACAGAGACAGAGACAGAGACAGAGACAGAGACAGAGACAGAGACAGAGACAGAGACAGAGACAGAGACAGAGACAGAGACAGAGACAGGGACAGAGACAGACGCAGAGACAGAGACACAGAGACAGAGACACTGAGACAGAGACACTGAGACAGAGACACAGAGACAGAGACGAAGACAGAGATAAAGACAGAGACAAAAACAGAGACAAGGAGACGGAGACACGGAGACAGAGACACAGAGACAGAGGCACAGAGACACAGAGACAGAGAGACAGAGACAGAGACGCAGAGACAGAGGAACAGAGACAGAGACACAGAGACACAGAGACACAGAGACACAGGGACAGAGACTCGGAGACAGGGACACAGAGACAGAGACACACAGACAGAGACACAGAGACAAAGACACAGAGACAAAGCCACAGAGACAGAGACACAGAGACAGAGACACAGAGACAGAGTCACTGAGACAGAGACACGGAGACAGAGACAGTGTCAGAGACACAGACAAAGACAGAGACAGAGACAGAGACAGAGACAGAGACAGAGACAGAGACAGAGACAGAGACAGAGACAGAGACGGAGGCAGAGACAGAGACAAAGACAGAGACAGAGACAGGGACAGAGACAGAGACAGAGACAGAGACAGAGACAGAGACAGAGACAGAGACAGAGACAGAGACAGAGACTGAGACAGAGACAGAGACAGAGACAGAGACATAGAGTCATAGGCATGGAGGCAGAGATGCAGAGACAGAGACAAGGAGACAGAGACAGAGACAGAGACAGAGACAGAGACAGATACAGAGACAGAGACACAGAGACAGAGACGAAGACAGAGATAAAGACAGAGACAAAAACAGAGACAAGGAGACGGAGACACGGAGACAGAGACTCAGAGACAGAGGCACAGAGACACAGAGACAGAGAGACAGAGACAGAGACGCAGAGACAGAGCAAAAGAGACAGAGACACAGAGACACAGAGACACAGAGACACAGAGACAGAGACTCGGAGACAGGGACACAGAGACAGACACACACAGACAGAGACACAGAGACAAAGACACAGAGACAAATCCATAGAGACAGAGACACAGAGACAGAGACACAGAGACAGAGACACAGAGACAGAGACACAGAGACAGAGACACAGAGACAGAGACACAGAGACAGAGACACAGAGACAGAGACACAGAGACAGAGACACAGAGACAGAGACACACAGACAGAGACGAAGACAGAGATAAAGACAGAGACAAAAACAGAGACAAGGAGACGGAGACACAGAGACAGAGACTCAGAGACAGAGGCACAGAGACACAGAGACAGAGAGACAGAGACAGAGACGCAGAGACAGAGCAAAAGAGACAGAGACACAGAGACACAGAGACACAGAGACACAGAGACAGAGACTCGGAGACAGGGACACAGAGACAGACACACACAGACAGAGACACAAAGACAAAGACACAGAGACAAATCCATAGAGACAGAGACACAGAGACAGAGACACAGAGACAGAGACACACAGACAGAGACGAAGACAGAGATAAAGACAGAGACAAAAACAGAGACAAGGAGACGGAGATAGAGACAGAGACACAGACAGAGGCAGAGACAGATGCAGAGACAGAGGCAGGGACAGAGACAGTGACAGAGACAGAAACAGAGACAGAGACAGATACAGAGACAAAGACAGAGACAGAGACAGAGACCGAGACAGAGACAGAGACGGAGACAAAGACCGAGACAGAGACAGAGACGGAGACAGAGACAGAGGCGGAGACGGAGCCAGGGACAGAGACGGAGAGAGAGACAGAGACAGAGACAGAGACAGAGACGGAGACAGAGACAGAGACAGAGACAGAGACAGAGACAGAGACAGAGACAGAGACAGAGACAGAGGCAGAGACAGAGACACAGAGACAGAGACACTGAGACAGAGACACTGAGACAGAGACACAGAGACAGAGACGAAGACAGAGTTAAAGGCAGAGACAAAAACAGAGACAAGGAGACGGAGACACAGAGACAGAGACACAGAGACAGAGGCACAGAGACACAGAGACAGAGAGACAGAGACAGAGACGCAGAGACAGAGGAACAGAGACAGGGACACAGAGACAGAGACACACAGACAGGGACACAGAGACAAAGACACAGAGACAAAGCCACAGAGACAGAGACAGAGAGACAGAGACACAGAGACAGTGACACAGAGGCAGAGACACAGAGACAGAGACACAGAGACAGAGGCACTGAGACAGAGACACGGAGACAGAGACAGTGTCAGAGACACAGACAAAGACAGAGACAGAGACAGAGACACACAGAAAGAGACACGGAGACAGAGACAAAGGGACAGAGACAAAAGGACAGAGACAAAGAGACAGAGACAAAGAGGCAGAGACGAAGACAGAGATAAAGAGACAGAGACAAACAGACAGAGACAAAGAGACAGAGACAAAGAGACAGAGACAAAGATACAGAGACAAAGAGACAGAGACAAAGAGACAGAGACAAAGACAGAGACAGAGACAGAGACACACAGAAAGAGACACACAGACTGAGGAACACAGACAGAGACAAAGACAGATACAAAAACAGAGACACAGAGACAGAGACAGACACGGAGACTGAGACAGAGACAGAGACAGAGACAGAGACAGAGACAGAGACAGAGACAGAGACAGAGACAGAGGCAGGGACAGAGACAGAGACAGAGACAGAGACAGAGACAGAGACAGAGTCAGAGATAGAAACGGAGACAGAGGCAGGGACAGAGACAGAGACAGAGACAGAGACAGAGACAGAGACAGAGACAGAGACAGAGACAGAGACAGAGACTGAGGCAGAGACAGAGACAGAGACAGAGACAGAGACTGAGACAGAGACAGAGACAGAGACAGAGACAGAGACATAGAGACATAGGCACGGAGGCAGAGATGCAGAGACAGAGACAAAGAATCAGAGGCAGAGACACACAGACAGAGACCCAGAGACACAGACAGAGACACAGATGGAGACAGAGACGGAGGCAGAGTCAAAGACAGAGGCAGAGACAGAGCCAGGGACGGAGACAGAGACAGAGACTGAGGGAGAGACAGAGACAGAGACAGAGACACAGACAGAGACAGAGACAGAGACAGAGGGAGAGACAGCGACAGAGACAGCGACAGAGACAGAAACGGAGGCAGAGGCAGAGACAGAGACAGAGACAGAGACAGAGACAGAGACAGAGGCAGAGACAGAGACAGAGAGAGAGACGGAGACAGAGACAGAGACTGAGACGGAGACAGAGACAGCGGCAGAGACAGGGACGGAGACAGAGACAGGGACACAGACAGAGACAGAGACAGAGACAGAGACAGAGAGAGAGACAGAGACAGAGACAGAGACAGAGACAGAGACAGAGACAGAGACAGAGACAGAGACAGAGACAGAAACAGAGACAGAGACAGATACGCGGACAGAGACAGAGGCAGAGACAGAGACAGAGAGAGAGACGGAGACAGAGACAGAGACTGAGACGGAGACAGAGACAGCGGCAGAGACAGGGACGGAGACAGAGACAGAGACAGAGACAGAGACAGAGACAGAGACAGAGACAGAGACAGAGACAGAGACAGAGGCAGAGACAGAGCCAGGGACAGAGACGGAGACAGAGACAGAGGGAGAGACAGGGACAGAGACAGAGACAGAAACAGAGACAGAGACAGATACGCGGACTGAGACAGAGGCAGAGACGGAGACAGAGAGAGAGACGGAGACAGAGACAGAGACTGAGACGGAGACAGAGACAGCGGCAGAGACAGGGACGGAGACAGAGACAGGGACACAGCCAGAGACAGAGACAGAGACAGAGACAGAGACAGAGACAGAGACAGAGACAGAGACAGAGACAGAGACAGAGACAGAGACAGAGACAGAGACAGAGACAGAGACAGAGACAGAGACAGAGACAGAGACAGAGACAGAGACGGAGGCAAAGACCGAGACAGAGGCAGAGACACAGACAGAGGCAGAGACAGAGACAGAGACAGAGACAGAGACGGAGGCAAAGACCGAGACAGAGGCAGAGACACAGACAGAGGCAGAGACAGAGACAGAGACAGAGACAGAGACAGAGACAGAGAAAGAGACAGAGACGGAGACAAAGACCGAGGCAGAGATAGAGACGGAGACAGAGGCAGAGACAGAGCCAGGGACGGAGACAAAGACAGAGACAGAGACAGAGACAGAGACAGAGACAGAGACAGAGACAGAGACAGAGACAGGGACAGAGACAGAGACAGAGACAGAGACAGAGACAGAGACAGAGACAGAGACAGAGACAGAGACAGAGACAGAGACAGAGACAGAGACAGAGACAGAGACAGAGACAGAGACAAAGACAGAGACAGAGACAGAGACAGAGGCAGAGTCTCAGACAGAGACAGAGACAGAGACAGAGACAGAGACAGAGACAGAGACAGAGACAGAGACAGAGACAGAGACAGAGACAGAGACAGAGACAGAGATAGAGACAGAGACAGAGGCAGAGACAGAGACAGAGAAGGAGACAGAGACAGAGACAGAGACAGAGACAGAGACAGAGAGAGAGACAGAGACAGAGACAGAGAAACAGACAGAGAAACAGACAGAGACAGAGACAGAGACGGAGACAGAGGCAGAGACAGACACAGAGACAGAGACAGAGACAGAGACAGAGACAGAGACAGAGACAGAGACAGAGACAGAGACAGAGACAGAGACAGAGACAGAGACAGAGACAGAGACAGAGACAGAGACAGAGATAGAGACAGAGACAGAGACAGAGACAGAGACAGAGACAGAGACAGGGACAGAGACAGAGACAGAGACAGAGACAGAGACAGAGACAGAGACAGAGACAGAGACAGAGACAGAGACAGAGACAGAGACAGAGACAGAGGCAGAAACAGAGACGGAGACAAAGACCGAGACAGAGACAGAGACGGAGACAGAGACAGAGGCGGAGACGGAGCCAGGGGCAGAGACGGAGAGAGAGACAGAGACAGAGACAGAGACAGAGACAGAGACAGAGACAGAGACAGAGACAGAGACAGAGACAGAGACAGAGACAGAGACAGAGACAGAGACAGAGACAGAGACAGAGACAGAGACAGAGACAGGGACAGAGACAGAGGCAGAGGCAGAGACAGAGACACAGAGACAGAGACACTGAGACAGAGACACTGAGACAGAGACACAGAGACAGAGACGAAGACAGAGATAAAGACAGAGACAAAAACAGAGACAAGGAGACGGAGACACGGAGACAGAGACACAGAGACAGAGGCACAGAGACACAGAGACAGAGAGACAGAGACAGAGACGCAGAGACAGAGGAACAGGGACAGAGACACAGAGACACAGAGACACAGAGACACAGAGACAGAGACTCGGAGACAGGGACACAGAGACAGAGACACACAGACAGAGACACAGAGACAAAGACACAGAGACAAAGCCACAGAGACAGAGACACAGAGACAGAGACACAGAGACAGAGTCACTGAGACAGAGACACGGAGACAGAGACAGTGTCAGAGACACAGACAAAGACAGAGACAGAGACAGAGACAGAGACAGAGACAGAGACAGAGACAGAGACAGAGACAGAGACAGAGACGGAGGCAGAGACAGAGACAAAGACAGAGACAGAGACAGGGACAGAGACAGAGACAGAGACAGAGACAGAGACAGAGACAGAGACAGAGACAGAGACAGAGACTGAGACAGAGACAGAGACAGAGACAGAGACATAGAGTCATAGGCATGGAGGCAGAGATGCAGAGACAGAGACAAGGAGACAGAGACAGAGACAGAGACAGAGACAGAGACAGATACAGAGACAGAGACACAGAGACAGAGACGAAGACAGAGATAAAGACAGAGACAAAAACAGAGACAAGGAGACGGAGACACAGAGACAGAGACTCAGAGACAGAGGCACAGAGGCACAGAGACAGAGAGACAGAGACAGAGACGCAGAGACAGAGCAAAAGAGACAGAGACACAGAGACACAGAGACACAGAGACACAGAGACAGAGACTCGGAGACAGGGACACAGAGACAGACACACACAGACAGAGACACAGAGACAAAGACACAGAGACAAATCCATAGAGACAGAGACACAGAGACAGAGACACACAGACAGAGACGAAGACAGAGATAAAGTCAGAGACAAAAACAGAGACAAGGAGACGGAGACACAGAGACAGAGACAGAGACACAGAGACAGAGGCACTGAGACAGAGACACGGAGACAGAGACTGTGTCAGAGACACAGACAAAGACAGAGACAGAGACAGAGACAGAGACACACAGAAAGGGACACGGAGACAGAGACATAGAGGCATAGGCACGGAGGCAGAGATGCAGAGACAGAGACAAAGAGACAGAGGCAGAGACACACAGACAGAGACCCAGAGACAGAGACAGAGACACAGACGGAGACAGAGACGGAAGCAGAGACAGAGATAGAGGCAGAGACAGAGCCAGGGACGGAGAGAGAGACAGAGACAGAGGGAGAGACAGAGACAGAGACAGAGACAGCGACAGGGACAAGGAGAGGGACAGGGACAGGACAGAGGCAGAGACAGAGACAGAGGCAGAGACAGAGACACAGACCGAGGAAGACACAGAGACAGATACAGAGAGAGAGACAGAGACACAGACAGAGACAGAGGGGCAGGAGACAAAGTCGGAGGCAGAGGTACAGGAGACAAAGACGGAGACAAGGTTGGAGACAAAGACGGAGACCGAGACAGAGACGGGGACAGAGACAGAGACAGAGACAGGGACAGCGGCAGAGAGAGAGACAGAAACAGAGACAGAGACAGAGACAGAGACAGAGACAAAGACGGAGACAGAGACGGAGGCAGAGACAGAGACAGAGGCAGAGACAGAGCCAGGGACGGAGACAGAGACAGAGACAGAGGGAGAGACAGAGACAGAGACAGAGACACAGACAGAGACAGAGACAGAGACAGAGACAGAGACAGAGAGAGAGACAGAGGCAGAGACAGAGACAGAGACTGAGACAGAGACAGAGGCAGAGTCTCAGACAGAGACAGAGACAGAGACAGAAACAGAGACAGAGACAGAGACAGAGACAGGGACAAGGAGGGGGACAGGGACAGGACAGAGGCAGAGACAGAGACAGAGACAGAGACAGAGACAGAGACAGAGACAGAGGCAGAGACAGAGACACAGACCGAGGAAGACACAGAGACAGATACAGAGATAGAGACAGAGACACAGACAGAGACAGAGGGGCAGGAGACAAAGTCGGAGGCAGAGGTACCGGAGACAAAGACGGAGACAAGGTCGGAGACAAAGACGGAGACAGAGACAGAGACGGGGACAGAGACAGAGACAGAGACAGGGACAGCGACAGAGAGAGAGACAGAAACAGAGGCAGAGACAGAAACAGAGGCGGAGACGGAGCCAGGGACAGAGACGGAGAGAGAGACAGAGACAGAGACAGAGACAGAGACAGAGAAACAGACAGGGAAACAGACAGAGACAGAGACAGAGACGGAGACAGAGACAGAGACAGAGGCATAGACAAAGACAGAGACAGAGACAGAGACACACAGAAAGAGACACGGAGACAGAGACAAGGAGACAGAGACAAAGAGGCAGAGACAAAGAGACAGAGACAAAGAGACGGAGACAGAGAGACGGAGACACAGAGACAGAGGCACAGAGACAGAGACACAGAGACACAGAGACACAGAGACACAGAGACAGAGACTCGGAGACACTGACACAGAGACAGAGACACTAAGACAGAGACACTGAGACAGAGACACAGAGACAGAGACGAAGACAGAGACAAAGACAGAGACAAAAACAGAGACAAGGAGACGGAGATAGAGACAGAGAGACAGACAGAGGCAGAGACAGATGCAGAGGACAGAGGCAGGGACAGAGACAGTGACAGAGACAGAAACAGAGACAGAGACAGAGACAGAGACAGAGACAGAGACAGAGACAGAGACCGAGACAGAGACAGAGACGGAGACAAAGACCGAGACAGAGACAGAGACGGAGACAGAGACAGAGGCGGAGACGGAGCCAGGGACAGAGACGTAGAGAGAGACAGAGACAGAGACAGAGACAGAGACGGAGACAGAGACAGAGACAGAGACAGAGACAGAGACAGAGACAGAGACAGAGACAGAGACAGAGACAGAGGCAGAGACAGAGACGCAGAGACACAGAGACAGAGACACTGAGACAGAGACACTGAGACAGAGACACAGAGACAGAGACGAAGACAGAGTTAAAGACAGAGACAAAAACAGAGACAAGGAGACGGAGACACAGAGACAGAGACACAGAGACAGAGGCACAGAGACACAGAGACAGAGAGACAGAGACAGAGACGCAGAGACAGAGGAACAGAGACAGGGACACAGAGACAGAGACACACAGACAGGGACACAGAGACAAAGACACAGAGACAAAGCCACAGAGACAGAGACAGAGAGACAGAGACACAGAGACAGAGACACAGAGACAGAGACACAGAGACAGAGACACAGAGACAGAGGCACTGAGACAGAGACACGGAGACAGAGACAGTGTCAGAGACACAGACAAAGACAGAGACAGAGACAGAGGCACACAGAAAGAGACACGGAGACAGAGACAAAGGGACAGAGACAAAAGGACAGAGACAAAGAGACAGAGACAAAGAGGCAGAGACGAAGACAGAGATAAAGACAGGGACAAAAACAGAGACAGAGACACAGAGACAGAGGCACAGAGACAGAGACACAGAGACACAGAGACACAGAGACACAGAGACACAGAGACACAGAGACACACAGACAGAGACACACAGACAGAGACACAGAGACAGAGACAGATACAGAGGCAGAGTCAGAGATAGAAACGGAGACAGAGGCAGGGACAGAGACAGAGACAGAGACAGAGACAGAGACAGAGTCAGAGATAGAAACGGAGACAGAGGCAGGGACAGAGACAGAGACAGAGACAGAGACAGAGACAGAGACAGAGACAGAGACAGAGACACAGACAGAGACAGAGGGGCAGGAGACAAAGTCGGAGGCAGAGGTACCGGAGACAAAGACGGAGACAGAGACAGAGATAGAAACGGAGACAGAGGCAGAGACAGAGACAGAGACAGGGACAGCGACAGAGAGAGAGACAGAAACAGAGACAGAGGCAGAAACAGAGGCGGAGACGGAGCCAGGGACAGAGACGGAGAGAGAGACAGAGACAGAGACAGAGACAGAGACAGAGAAACAGACAGGGAAACAGACAGAGACAGAGACAGAGACGGAGACAGAGACAGAGACAGAGGCATAGACAGAGACAGGGACAGAGACAGCGACAGTGACAGGGAGAGGGACAGGGACAGAGACAGAGACAGAGACAGAGACTGAGACAGAGACAGAGACAGAGACAGAGACAGAGACAGAGACATAGAAACATTGGCACAGAGACGGAGACACAGAGACAGAGACACTTAGACAGAGACACGGAGACAGAGACAGAGTCAGAGACAGAGACAAAGACAGAGACAGAGACAGAGACACACAGAAAGAGACACGGAGACAGAGACAAGGAGACAGAGGCAAAGAGGCAGAGACAAAGAGACAGAGACAAAGAGACGGAGACAGAGAGACGGAGACACAGAGATAGAGGCACAGAGACAGAGACACAGAGACACAGAGACACAGAGACACAGAGACAGAAACTCGGAGACACTGACACAGAGACAGAGACACTAAGACAGAGACACTGAGACAGAGACACAGAGACAGAGACGAAGACAGAGACAAAGACAGAGACAAAAACAGAGACAAGGAGACGGAGATAGAGACAGAGACACAGACAGAGGCAGAGACAGATGCAGAGACAGAGGCAGGGACAGAGACAGTGACAGAGACAGAAACAGAGACAGAGACAGATACAGAGACAGAGACAGAGACAGAGACAGAGACAGAGACCGAGACAGAGACAGAGACGGAGACAAAGACCGAGACAGAGACAGAGACGGAGACAGAGACAGAGGCGGAGACGGAGCCAGGGACAGAGACGGAGAGAGAGACAGAGACAGAGACAGAGACAGAGACGGAGACAGAGACAGAGACAGAGACAGAGACAGAGACAGAGACAGAGACAGAGACAGAGACAGAGACAGAGACAGAGACAGAGACAGAGACAGAGACAGAGACAGAGGCAGAGAGAGAGACAGAAACAGAGACAGAGACAGAAACAGAGGCGGAGACGGAGCCAGGGACAGGGACGGAGAGAGAGACAGAGACAGAGACAGAGACAGAGACAGAGAAACAGACAGGGAAACAGACAGAGACAGAGACAGAGACGGAGACAGAGACAGAGACAGAGGCATAGACAGAGACAGGGACAGAGACAGAGACAGAGACAGAGACAGAGACAGAGACAGAGACAGAGACAGAGACAGAGACAGAGACAGAGACAGAGACAGAGACAGAGGCAGAAACAGAGACGGAGACAAAGACCGAGACAGAGACAGAGACGGAGACAGAGACAGAGGCGGAGACGGAGCCAGGGGCAGAGACGGAGAGAGAGACAGAGACAGAGACAGAGACAGAGACAGAGACAGAGACAGAGACAGAGACAGAGACAGAGACAGAGACAGAGACAGAGACAGAGACAGAGACAGAGACAGAGACAGAGACAGAGACAGAGACAGAGACAGAGACAGGGACAGAGACAGACGCAGAGACAGAGACACAGAGACAGAGACACTGAGACAGAGACACTGAGACAGAGACACTGAGACAGAGACACAGAGACAGAGACGAAGACAGAGATAAAGACAGAGACAAAAACAGAGACAAGGAGACGGAGACACGGAGACAGAGACACAGAGACAGAGGCACAGAGACACAGAGACAGAGAGACAGAGACAGAGACGCAGAGACAGAGGAACAGAGACAGAGACACAGAGACACAGAGACACAGAGACACAGGGACAGAGACTCGGAGACAGGGACACAGAGACAGAGACACACAGACAGAGACACAGAGACAAAGACACAGAGACAAAGCCACAGAGACAGAGACACAGAGACAGAGACACAGAGACAGAGTCACTGAGACAGAGACACGGAGACAGAGACAGTGTCAGAGACACAGACAAAGACAGAGACAGAGACAGAGACAGAGACAGAGACAGAGACAGAGACAGAGACAGAGACAGAGACGGAGGCAGAGACAGAGACAAAGACAGAGACAGAGACAGGGACAGAGACAGAGACAGAGACAGAGACAGAGACAGAGACAGAGACAGAGACAGAGACAGAGACAGAGACTGAGACAGAGACAGAGACAGAGACAGAGACATAGAGTCATAGGCATGGAGGCAGAGATGCAGAGACAGAGACAAGGAGACAGAGACAGAGACAGAGACAGAGACAGAGACAGATACAGAGACAGAGACACAGAGACAGAGACGAAGACAGAGATAAAGACAGAGACAAAAACAGAGACAAGGAGACGGAGACACGGAGACAGAGACTCAGAGACAGAGGCACAGAGACACAGAGACAGAGAGACAGAGACAGAGACGCAGAGACAGAGCAAAAGAGACAGAGACACAGAGACACAGAGACACAGAGACACAGAGACACAGAGACAGAGACTCGGAGACAGGGACACAGAGACAGACACACACAGACAGAGACACAGAGACAAAGACACAGAGACAAATCCATAGAGACAGAGACACAGAGACAGAGACACAGAGACAGAGACACAGAGACAGAGACACAGAGACAGAGACACAGAGACAGAGACACAGAGACAGAGACACACAGACAGAGACGAAGACAGAGATAAAGACAGAGACAAAAACAGAGACAAGGAGACGGAGACACAGAGACAGAGACTCAGAGACAGAGGCACAGAGACACAGAGACAGAGAGACAGAGACAGAGACGCAGAGACAGAGCAAAAGAGACAGAGACACAGAGACACAGAGACACAGAGACACAGAGACAGAGACTCGGAGACAGGGACACAGAGACAGACACACACAGACAGAGACACAAAGACAAAGACACAGAGACAAATCCATAGAGACAGAGACACAGAGACAGAGACACAGAGACAGAGACACACAGACAGAGACGAAGACAGAGATAAAGACAGAGACAAAAACAGAGACAAGGAGACGGAGATAGAGACAGAGACACAGACAGAGGCAGAGACAGATGCAGAGACAGAGGCAGGGACAGAGACAGTGACAGAGACAGAAACAGAGACAGAGACAGATACAGAGACAAAGACAGAGACAGAGACAGAGACCGAGACAGAGACAGAGACGGAGACAAAGACCGAGACAGAGACAGAGACGGAGACAGAGACAGAGGCGGAGACGGAGCCAGGGACAGAGACGGAGAGAGAGACAGAGACAGAGACAGAGACAGAGACGGAGACAGAGACAGAGACAGAGACAGAGACAGAGACAGAGACAGAGACAGAGACAGAGACAGAGACAGAGGCAGAGACAGAGACACAGAGACAGAGACACTGAGACAGAGACACTGAGACAGAGACACAGAGACAGAGACGAAGACAGAGTTAAAGGCAGAGACAAAAACAGAGACAAGGAGACGGAGACACAGAGACAGAGACACAGAGACAGAGGCACAGAGACACAGAGACAGAGAGACAGAGACAGAGACGCAGAGACAGAGGAACAGAGACAGGGACACAGAGACAGAGACACACAGACAGGGACACAGAGACAAAGACACAGAGACAAAGCCACAGAGACAGAGACAGAGAGACAGAGACACAGAGACAGAGACACAGAGGCAGAGACACAGAGACAGAGACACAGAGACAGAGGCACTGAGACAGAGACACGGAGACAGAGACAGTGTCAGAGACACAGACAAAGACAGAGACAGAGACAGAGACACACAGAAAGAGACACGGAGACAGAGACAAAGGGACAGAGACAAAAGGACAGAGACAAAGAGACAGAGACAAAGAGGCAGAGACGAAGACAGAGATAAAGAGACAGAGACAAACAGACAGAGACAAAGAGACAGAGACAAAGAGACAGAGACAAAGATACAGAGACAAAGAGACAGAGACAAAGAGACAGAGACAAAGACAGAGACAGAGACAGAGACACACAGAAAGAGACACACAGACTGAGGAACACAGACAGAGACAAAGACAGATACAAAAACAGAGACACAGAGACAGAGACAGACACGGAGACTGAGACAGAGACAGAGACAGAGACAGAGACAGAGACAGAGACAGAGACAGAGACAGAGACAGAGGCAGGGACAGAGACAGAGACAGAGACAGAGACAGAGACAGAGACAGAGTCAGAGATAGAAACGGAGACAGAGGCAGGGACAGAGACAGAGACAGAGACAGAGACAGAGACAGAGACAGAGACAGAGACAGAAACAGAGACAGAGACTGAGGCAGAGACAGAGACAGAGACAGAGACAGAGACTGAGACAGAGACAGAGACAGAGACAGAGACAGAGACATAGAGACATAGGCACGGAGGCAGAGATGCAGAGACAGAGACAAAGAATCAGAGGCAGAGACACACAGACAGAGACCCAGAGACACAGACAGAGACACAGATGGAGACAGAGACGGAGGCAGAGTCAAAGACAGAGGCAGAGACAGAGCCAGGGACGGAGACAGAGACAGAGACTGAGGGAGAGACAGAGACAGAGACAGAGACACAGACAGAGACAGAGACAGAGACAGAGGGAGAGACAGCGACAGAGACAGCGACAGAGACAGAAACGGAGGCAGAGGCAGAGACAGAGACAGAGACAGAGACAGAGACAGAGACAGAGGCAGAGACAGAGACAGAGAGAGAGACGGAGACAGAGACAGAGACTGAGACGGAGACAGAGACAGCGGCAGAGACAGGGACGGAGACAGAGACAGGGACACAGACAGAGACAGAGACAGAGACAGAGACAGAGAGAGAGACAGAGACAGAGACAGAGACAGAGACAGAGACAGAGACAGAGACAGAGACAGAGACAGAAACAGAGACAGAGACAGATACGCGGACAGAGACAGAGGCAGAGACAGAGACAGAGAGAGAGACGGAGACAGAGACAGAGACTGAGACGGAGACAGAGACAGCGGCAGAGACAGGGACGGAGACAGAGACAGAGACAGAGACAGAGACAGAGACAGAGACAGAGACAGAGACAGAGACAGAGACAGAGGCAGAGACAGAACCAGGGACAGAGACGGAGACAGAGACAGAGGGAGAGACAGGGACAGAGACAGAGACAGAAACAGAGACAGAGACAGATACGCGGACTGAGACAGAGGCAGAGACGGAGACAGAGAGAGAGACGGAGACAGAGACAGAGACTGAGACGGAGACAGAGACAGCGGCAGAGACAGGGACGGAGACAGAGACAGGGACACAGCCAGAGACAGAGACAGAGACAGAGACAGAGACAGAGACAGAGACAGAGACAGAGACAGAGACAGAGACAGAGACAGAGACAGAGACAGAGACAGAGACAGAGACAGAGACAGAGACAGAGACAGAGACAGAGACAGAGACAGAAACAGAGACAGAGACAGATACGCGGACAGAGACAGAGGCAGAGACGAGACGGAGACAGAGACGGAGACAAAGACCGAAACAGAGACAGAGACGGAGACAGAGGCAGAGACAGAGCCAGGGACAGAGACGGAGACAGAGACAGAGGGAGAGACAGCGACAGAGACAGAGACAGAAACAGAGACAGAGACAGATACGCGGACAGAGACAGAGGCAGAGACAGAGACAGAGAGAGAGACGGAGACAGAGACAGAGACTGAGACGGAGACAGAGACAGCGGCAGGGACAGGGACGGAGACAGAGACAGGGACACAGACAGAGCGAGAGACAGTGACAGAGGCAAAGACAGAGACAGAAACAGAAACAGAGACAGAGAAATATACGCGGACAGAGACAGAGGCAGAGACAGAGACGGAGACAAAGACCGAGACAGAGACAGAGACAGACATAGAGACAGAGACAGAGATAGAGACAGAGACAGAGACAGAGACAGAGACAGAGACAGAGACAGAGACAGAGACAGATACGGAGACAGAGGGAGAGACAGCGACAGAGACAGAGACAGAGACAGAGACAGAGACAGAGACAGAGACAGAGACAGAGGCAGAGACAGAGACAGAGACAGAGACAGAGACAGAGACGGAGACAGAGACAGAGTCACAGACAGAGACACAGACAGAGACAGAGACAGAGACAGAGACAGAGACAGAGACAGAGACAGAGACAGAGACAGAGACAGAGACAGAGACAGAGACAGAGACAGAGACAGAGGCAGAGACAGAGACAGAGACAGAGACAGAGACAGGGACGGAGACAGAGACGGAGACAGAGGCAGAGACAGAGCCAGGGACAGAGACAGAGACAGAGACTGAGGGAGAGACAGCGACAGAGACAGAGACAGAGACAGAGACAGAGACAGATACGGGGACAGAGACAGAGGCAGAGACAGCAACAGAGGCAGAGACAGAGACACAGACACAGACAGATACAGAGACAGAGACGGAGATGGAGACAGAGACAGAGACAGAGACAGAGACGGAGACAGAGAGGGAGACAAAGACCGAGACAGAGACAGAGACGGAGACAGAGGCAGAGACAGAGCCAGGGACAGAGACGGAGACAGAGACAGAGGGAGAGACAGCGACAGAGACAGAGACAGAAACAGAGACAGAGTCATATACGCGGACAGAGACCGAGGCAGAAACAGAGACAGACAGAGAGACGGAGACAGAGACAGAGACTGAGACGGAGACAGAGACAGCGGCAGAGACAGGGACGGAGACAGAGACAGAGACACAGACAGAGACAGAGACAGAGACAGTGACTGAGGCAGAGACAGAGACAGAGACAGAGACAGAGACAGAGACAGAGACTGAGGGAGAGACAGCGACAGAGACAGAGACAGATACAGACACAGAGACAGAGGCAGAGACAGAGACAGAAACAGAGACAGATACAGATACGCGGACAGAGACAGAGGCAGAGACAGAGACAGAGAGAGAGACGGAGACAGAGACAGATACTGAGACGGAGACAGAGACAGCGGCAGAGACAGGGACGGAGACAGAGACAGAGACACAGACAGAGACAGAGACAGAGGCAGAGACAGAGACAGAGACAGAGACAGAGACAGAGACAGAGACAGAGACAGAGACAGAGACGGAGACAGAGACGGAGACAAAGACCGAGACAGAGACGGAGACAGAGGCAGAGACAGAGCCAGGGACAGAGACGGAGACAGAGACAGAGGGAGAGACAGGGACAGAGACAGAGACGGAAACAGAGACAGAGACACATACGCGGACAGAGACAGAGGCAGAGACAGAGACAGAGAGAGAGACGGAGACAGAGACAGAGACTGAGACGGAGACAGAGACAGCGGCAGAGACAGGGACGGAGACAGAGACAGGGACACAGACAGAGACAGAGACAGAGACAGAGACAGAGAGAGAGACAGAGACAGAGACAGAGACAGAGACAGAGACAGAGACAGAGACAGAAACAGAGACAGAGACAGATACGCGGACAGAGACAGAGGCAGAGACAGGGACAGAGAGAGAGACGGAGACAGAGACAGAGACTGAGACGGAGACAGCGACAGCGGCAGAGACAGGGACGGAGACAGAGACAGAGACAGAGACAGAGACAGAGACAGAGACAGAGACAGAGACAGAGACAGAGACGGAGACAGAGACAGAGACAGAGACAGAGACAGAGACAGAGACAGAGACAGAGACAGAGACGGAGACAGAAACAGAGACAGAGGCAGGGACAGAGCCAGGGACAGAGACGGAGACAGAGACTGAGGGAGAGACAGCGACAGAGACAGAGACAGATACAGACACAGAGACAGAGACAGAGACAGAGACAGAGACAGAGACAGAAACAGAGACAGAGACAGATACGCGGACAGAGACAGAGGCAGAGACAGAGACAGAGAGAGAGACGGAGACAGAGACAGAGACTGAGACGGAGACAGAGACAGCGGCAGAGACGGAGACAGAGGCAGAGACAGAGCCATGGACAGAGACAGAGACAGAGACAGAGGGAGAGACAGCGACAGAGACAGAGACAGAGACAGAGACAGAGACAGAGAGAGAGACAGAGACAGAGACAGAGACGGAGACAGATACAGAGACAGAGGCATAGACAGAGACAGAGACAGAGTCAGCGACAGGGACAAGGAGAGGGACAGGGACAGAGACAGAGGCAGAGACAGAGACAGAGACAGAGACAGAGACAGAGACAGAGACAGAGACAGAGACAGAGACAGAGACAGAGACGGAGGCAGAGACAGAGACACAGACAGAGACAGAGAATGAGACAGAGTCAGAGGCAGAGACAGAGACAGAGAAAGAGACAGTGACAGAGGCAGAGACTGAGACTGACACCGAGACAGAGACAGAAACAGAGACAGAAACAGATACACGGACAGAGACAGAGGCAGAGACAGAGACAGAGACAGAGACAGAGAAAAAGACAAAGACAGAGACAGACATAGAGACAGAGACAGAGACAGAGACAGAGACAGAGACAGAGACAGAGACAGAGACAGAGACAGAGACAGATACAGAGACGGAGGGAGAGACAGCGACAGAGACAGAGACAGAGACAGAGACAGAGACAGAGACAGAGACAGAGACAGAGACGGAGACAGAGGCAGAGACAGAGCCATGGACAGAGACAGAGACAGAGACAGAGGGAGACACAGCGACAGAGACAGAGATAGAGACAGAGACAGAGACAGAGACAGAGACAGAGGCAGAGACAGAGACAGAGACGGAGACAGAGACAGAGACAGAGACAGAGACAGAGACAGAGACAGAGACAGAGACAGAGACAGAGACAGAGGCAGAGACAGAGACAGAGACAGAGACAGAGACAGAGGCAGAGGCAGAGACAGAGACAGAGACAGATGCAGAGACAGGGACAGAGACGGAGACGGAGGCAGAGACAGAGCCGGGGACAGAGACAGAGACAGAGACTGAGGGAGAGACAGCGACAGAGGCAGAGACAGAGACACAGACACAGACAGATACAGAGACAGAGACGGAGATAGAGACAGAGACAGAAACAGAGACAGAGACAGATACGCGGACAGAGACAGAGGCAGAGACAGAGACAGAGAGAGAGACGGAGACAAAGACCGAGACAGAGACAGAGACAGAGACAGAGACAGAGACAGAGACAGAGACAGAGTCAGAGACAGAGACACAGACAGAGACAGAGACGGAGATAGAGACAGAGACAGAGACAGAGACGGAGACAGAGGCAGAGACAGAGCCAGGGACAGAGACAGAGACAGAGACAGAGACAGAGACAGAGGGAGAGACAGCGACAGAGACAGAGACACATTCGGAGACAGAAACAGAGACAGAGACAGAGACAGGGACAGAGACAGAGACAGAGACAAAGACAGAGACAGAGACAGAGACAGAGACAGAGACAGAGACAGAGACAGAGACACGGACAGAGACAGAGACAGAGACTGAGACAGAGGCAGAGACAGAGACAGATACAGAGACAGGGACAGAGACAGAGACAGAGACAGAGACAGCGACAGGGACAAGCGGAGGGACAGGGACAGAGACAGAGGCAGAGACAGAGACGGAGACAGATGCGGAGACAGAGACAGAGACAGAGACAGAGACAGAGTCAGAGACAGAGGCAGAGACAGAGACAGAGACAGATACGGAGACAGAGACAGAGACAGAGACAGAGACAGAGACAGAGTCAGAGACAGAGACAGATACCGAGACAGAGACAGAGACAGAGACAGAGACAGAGACACAGACAGAGACAGAGACAGAGACAGAGACACAGACAGAGACAGAGACAGAGACGGAGACAGAGGCAGAGACAGAGACAAAGACAGAGACAGAGACAGAGACAGAGACAGAGACAGAGACAGAGACAGAGGGAGAGACAGAGACAGAGACAGAGACAGAGACAGAGACAGAGACAGAGAGAGAGACAGAGACAGAGACAGAGACGGAGACAGAGGCAGAGACAGAGACAGAGACAGAGACAGAGACAGAGACAGAGACAGAGACAGAGACAGAGACAGAGACAGAGATAGAGACAGAGACAGAGACAGAGACAGAGACAAAGACAGAGACAGAGACAGAGACAGAGGCAGAGTCTCAGACAGAGAAAGAGACAGAGACAGAGACAGAGACACATACGGAGACAGAAACAGAGTCAGAGACAGAGACAGAGACAGAGGCAGAGACAGAGACAGAGGCAGAGACAGAGTCGGAGACAGTGACTGAGACAGAGACAGAGACAGAGACAGAGACAGAGATGGAGACAAAGACCCAGACAGACGCAGAGACTGAGACACAGGCAGAGACAGAGACAGAGACAGTGACAGAGACAGAGACAGAGACAGAGACTGAGACAGAGACAGAGGCAGAGACAAAGACAGAGACAGAGACAGAGACAGATACCGAGACAGAGACAGAGACAGAG
Organism: Megachile willughbiella; assembly: GCA_945859595.2. Lineage (NCBI taxonomy): Eukaryota > Metazoa > Arthropoda > Insecta > Hymenoptera > Megachilidae > Megachile > Megachile willughbiella. Next base: position 755,961 of record CAMAOD020000293.1, read on the forward strand.
ACAGAGACACAGACAGAGACGGAGACAGAGACACAGACAGAGACAGAGACAGAGACGGAGACAGAGGCAGGGACAGAGACAGAGACAGAGGGAGAGACAGCGGCAGAGACAGAGACAGAGACAGAGACAGAGACAGAGACAGTGACTGAGGCAGAGACAGAGACAGAGACAGAGACAGAGACAGAGACAGAGACAGAGACTGAGGGAGAGACAGCGACAGAGACAGAGACAGATACAGACACAGAGACAGAGGCAGAGACAGAGACAGAAACAGAGACAGAGACAGATACGCGGACAGAGACAGAGGCAGAGACAGAGACAGAGAGAGAGACGGAGACAGAGACAGATACTGAGACGTAGACAGAGACAGCGGCAGAGACAGGGACGGAGACAGAGACAGAGACACAGACAGAGACAGAGACAGAGGCAGAGACAGAGACAGAGACAGAGACAGAGACAGAGACAGAGACAGAGACAGAGACAGAGACGGAGACAGAGACGGAGACAAAGACCGAGACAGAGACGGAGACAGAGGCAGAGACAGAGCCAGGGACAGAGACGGAGACAGAGACAGAGGGAGAGACAGGGACAGAGACAGAGACAGAAACAGAGACAGAGACAGATACGCGGACAGAGACAGAGGCAGAGACAGAGACACAGAGAGAGACGGAGACAGAGACAGAGACTGAGACGGAGACAGAGACAGCGGCAGAGACAGGGACGGAGACAGAGACAGGGACACAGACAGAGACAGAGACAGAGACAGAGACAGAGACAGAGAGAGAGACAGAGACAGAGACAGAGACAGAGACAGAGACAGAGACAGAAACAGAGACAGAGACAGATACGCGGACAGAGACAGAGGCAGGGACAGAGACAGAGAGAGAGACGGAGACAGAGACAGAGACTGAGACGGAGACAGCGACAGCGGCAGAGACAGGGACGGAGACAGAGACAGAGACAGAGACAGAGACAGAGACAGAGACAGAGACAGAGACAGAGACAGAGACAGAGACAGAGACAGAGACAGAGACAGAGACAGAGACGGAGACAGAGACAGAGGCATAGACAGAGACAGAGACAGAGTCAGCGACAGGGACAAGGAGAGGGACAGGGACAGAGACAGAGGCAGAGGCAGAGACAGAGACAGAGACAGAGACAGAGACAGAGACAGAGACAGAGACGGAGGCAGAGACAGAGACACAGACAGAGACAGAGACTGAGACAGAGTCAGAGGCAGAGACAGAGACAGAGAAAGAGACAGTGACAGAGGCAGAGACTGAGACTGACACCGAGACAGAGACAGAAACAGAGACAGAGACAGATACACGGACAGAGACAGAGGCAGAGACAGGGACAGAGACAGAGACAGAGAAAAAGACAGAGACAGAGACAGACATAGAGACAGAGACAGAGACAGAGACAGAGACAGAGACAGAGACAGAGACAGATACAGAGACAGAGGGAGAGACAGCGACAGAGACAGAGACAGAGACAGAGACAGAGACAGAGACAGAGACAGAGACAGAGACAGAGACGGAGACGGAGACAGAGGCAGAGACAGAGCCATGGACAGAGACAGAGACAGAGACAGAGGGAGACACAGCGACAGAGACAGAGATAGAGGCAGAGACAGAGACAGAGACAGAGACAGAGGCAGAGACAGAGACAGAGACAGAGACGGAGACAGAGACAGAGACAGAGACAGAGACAGAGACAGAGACAGAGACAGAGACAGAGACAGAGACAGAGACAGAGGCAGAGACAGAGACAGAGACAGAGACAGAGACAGAGGCAGAGGCAGAGACAGAGACAGAGACAGATGCAGAGACAGGGACAGAGACGGAGACGGAGGCAGAGACAGAGCCAGGGACAGAGACAGAGACAGAGACTGAGGGAGAGACAGCGACAGAGGCAGAGACAGAGACACAGACACAGACAGATACAGAGACAGAGGGAGAGACAGAGACAGAGACAGAGACAGAGACAGAGACAGAGACAGAGAGAGAGACAGAGACAGAGACAGAGACGGAGACAGAGGCAGAGACAGAGACAGAGACAGAGACAGAGACAGAGACAGAGACAGAGACAGAGACAGAGACAGAGACAGAGATAGAGACAGAGACAGAGACAGAGACAAAGACAGAGACAGAGACAGAGACAGAGGCAGAGTCTCAGACAGAGAAAGAGACAGAGACAGAGACAGAGACACATACGGAGACAGAAACAGAGACAGAGACAGAGACAGAGACAGAGGCAGAGACAGAGACAGAGGCAGAGACAGAGTCGGAGACAGTGACTGAGACAGAGACAGAGACAGAGACAGAGACAGAGACGGAGACAAAGACCCAGACAGACGCAGAGACTGAGACACAGGCAGAGACAGAGACAGAGACAGTGACAGAGACAGAGACAGAGACAGAGACTGAGACAGAGACAGAGGCAGAGACAAAGACAGAGACAGAGACAGAGACAGATACCGAGACAGAGACAGAGACAGAGACAGAGACACAGACAGAGACACAGACAGAGACAGAGACAGAGACACAGACAGAGACAGAGGCAGAGACGGAGACAGAGACAGAGGCAGAGACAGAGAAACAGACAGAGAAACAGACGGAGACAGAGACAGAGACGGAGACAGAGGCAGAGACAGAGACAGAGACAGAGACAGAGGGAGAGACAGCGACAGAGACAGCGACAGAGACAGAGACAGAGACAGAGACAGAGACAGAGACAGGGACAGAGACAGAGACAGAGACAGAGACAGAGACAGAGACAGAGACAGATACAGAGACAGGGACAGAGACAGAGACAGAGACAGAGACAGCGACAGGGACAAGCGGAGGGACAGGGACAGAGACAGAGGCAGAGACAGAGACGGAGACAGAGACAGAGACAGAGACACAGACAGAGACAGAGACAGAGACACAGACAGAGACAGAGACAGAGACAGGGACGGAGACAGAGGCAGAGACAGAGACTGAGACAGAGACAGAGACAGAGACAGAGGGAGAGACAGCGACAGAGACAGAGACAGAGACAGAGACAGAGACAGAGACAGAGACAGAGACAGAGACAGAGACAGAGACAGAGGCAGAGACAGAGACAGAGACAGAGACACAGACACAGACACAGACAGAGACAGAGACAGGGACAGAGACAGAGACAGAGACAGATACAGAGACAGGGACAGAGACAGAGACACAGACAGAGACAGAGACAGAGACGGAGACAGAGGCAGAGACAGAGATAAAGACAGAGACAGAGACAGAGACAGAGACAGAGACAGAGACAGAGGGAGAGACAGAGACAGAGACAGAGACAGAGACAGAGACAGAGACAGAGAGAGAGACAGAGACAGAGACAGAGACGGAGACGGAGGCAGAGACAGAGACAGATACAGAGACAGAGACAGATACAGAGACAGAGACAGAGACACAGACAGAGACAGAGACAGAGACACAGACAGAGACAGAGACAGAGACAGAGACGGAGACAGAGGCAGAGACAGAGACTGAGACAGAGACAGAGACAGAGACAGAGGGAGAGACAGCGACAGAGACAGCGACAGAGACAGAGACAGAGACAGAGACAGAGACAGAGACAGAGACAGAGACAGGGACAGAGACAGAGACAGAGACAGAGACAGAGACAGAGACAGAGACAGATACAGAGACAGGGACAGAGACAGAGACAGAGACAGAGACAGAGACAGCGACAGGGACAAGCGGAGGGACAGGGACAGAGACAGAGGCAGAGACAGAGACGGAGACAGAGACAGAGACAGAGACACAGACAGAGACAGATACAGAGACACAGACAGAGACAGAGACAGAGACAGAGACGGAGACAGAGGCAGAGACAGAGACAGAGAGAGAGACAGAGACAGAGACAGAGTCAGAGACATAGGCACGGAGGCAGAGATGCAGAGACAGAGACAAGGAGACAGAGACAGAGACAGAGACACAGAGACATAGGCACGGATGCAGAGAAACTGATACAGAGACAAAGAGACAGAGGCAGAGACAGAGACAGAGACACAGACAGAGACAGATACAGAGACACAGACAGAGACAGAGACAGAGACAGAGACGGAGACAGAGGCAGAGACAGAGACTGAGACAGAGACAGAGACAGAGACAGAGGGAGAGACAGCGACAGAGACAGAGACAGAGACAGAGACAGAGACAGAGACAGAGACAGAGACAGAGACAGAGACAGAGACAGAGACAGAGACAGAGACAGAGACAGAGACACAGACAGAGACAGAGACAGAGACGGAGACAGAGGCAGAGACAGAGACTGAGACAGAGACAGAGACAGAGACAGAGGGAGAGACAGCGACAGAGACAGAGACAGAGAGAGAGACAGAGACAGAGACAGAGACAGAGACAGAGACAGAGACAGAGACAGAGACAGAGACAGAGACAGAGACAGAGACAGAGACAGAGACAGAGACAGAGACAGAGACAGAGACAGAGACAGAGACAGAGACAGAGACAGAGACAGAGACAGAGGCAGAAACAGAGACAGAGACAGAGACAGAGACAGAGACAGAGACAGAGACAGAGACAGAGACAGAGACAGAGACAGAGACAGAGAGAGAGACAGAGACAGAGACAGAGTCAGAGACATAGGCACGGAGGCAGAGATGCAGAGACAGAGACAAGGAGACAGAGACAGAGACAGAGACACAGAGACATAGGCACGGATGCAGAGAAACTGATACAGAGACAAAGAGACAGAGGCAGAGACACTCAGACAGAGACCCAGAGACAGAGACCCAGAGACAGGGACAGAGACACAGACGGAGACAGAGACGGAGGCAGAGACAGAGACAGAGATAGAAAGAGAGACAGAGACAGAGACAGAGATGGAGACGGAGACGGAGACGGAGACGGAGACAGAGATAGAGACAGAGACAGAGACAGAGGCAGAGACGGAGGCAGAGGCAGAGACAGCGGCAGGGACAGAGACAGAGACAGAGACAGAACCAGAGACAGAGACAGATACGGGGACAGAGTCAGAGGCAGAGACAGAGACAGAGACAAAGACAGAGACAGAGGTAGAGACAGAGACAGGGAGAGAGACGGAGACAGAGACAGAGACTGAGACGGATACAGAGACAGCGGCAGAGACAGGGACGGAGACAGAGACAGAGACACAGACAGAGACAGAGACAGAGACAGAGACAGGGACAGAGACAGGGACAGAGACAGAGACTGAGACAGAGACAGAGACGGAGACAAAGACCGAGACAGAGATAGAGACGGAGGCAGAGGCAGAGACAGAGCCAGGGACGGAGACAAAGACATAGACAGAGGGAGAGACAGCGACAGAGACAGAGACAGAGAGAGAGACGGAGACAGAGACTGAGACTGAGACGGAGACAGAGACAGCGGCAGAGACAGGGACGGAGACAGAGACAGAGACACAGACAGAGACAGAGACAGGGACAGAGACAGAGACAGAGACAGAGTCTGAGACAGAGACAGAGACAGAGACAGAGACAGAGACAGAGACGGAGACAGAGGCAGAGACAGAGCCAGGGACAGAGACAGAGACAGAGACAGAGACAGAGACAGAGACAGAGACAGAGACAGAGACAGAGACAGAGACGGAGGCAAAGACCGAGACAGAGGCAGAGACACAGACAGAGGCAGAGACAGAGACAGAGACAGAGACAGAGACGGAGGCAAAGACCGAGACAGAGGCAGAGACACAGACAGAGGCAGAGACAGAGACAGAGACAGAGACAGAGACAGAGACAGAGACAGAGAAAGAGACAGAGACGGAGACAAGGACCGAGGCAGAGATAGAGACGGAGACAGAGTCAGAGACAGAGCCAGGGACGGAGACAAAGACAGAGACAGAGACAGAGACAGAGACAGAGACAGAGACAGAGACAGAGACAGAGACAGAGACAGAGACAGAGACAGAGACAGAGACAGAGACAGAGACAGAGACAGAGACAGAGACAGAGACAGAGACAGAGACAGAGACAGAGACAAAGACAGAGACAGAGACAGAGACAGAGGCAGAGTCTCAGACAGAGACAGAGACAGAGACAGAGACAGAGACAGAGACAGAGACAGAGACAGAGACAGAGACAGAGACAGAGACAGAGATAGAGACAGAGACAGAGACAGAGACAGAGGCAGAGAAGGAGACAGAGACAGAGACAGAGACAGAGACAGAGACAGAGAGAGAGACAGAGACAGAGACAGAGAAACAGACAGAGAAACAGACAGAGACAGAGACAGAGACGGAGACAGAGGCAGAGACAGACACAGAGACAGAGACAGAGACAGAGACAGAGACAGAGTCGGAGACAGTGACTGAGACAGAGACGGAGACAGAGACAGAGACTGAGACGGAGACAGAGACAGCGGCAGAGACAGGGACGGAGACAGAGACAGAGACACAGACAGAGACAGAGACAGAGACAGAGACAGGGACAGAGACAGAGACAGAGACAGAGTCTGAGACAGAGACAGAGACAGAGACAGAGACAGAGACAGAGACGGAGACAGAGGCAGAGACAGAGCCAGGGACAGAGACAGAGACAGAGACAGAGACAGAGACAGAGACAGAGACAGAGACACAGACAGAGACAGAGACACAGACGGAGACAGAGACAGAGACGGAGACAGAGGCAGAGACAGAGACTGAGACAGAGACTGAGACGGAGACAGAGGGAGAGACAGCGACAGAGACAGAGACAGAGACAGAGGCAGAGTCTCAGACAGAGACAGAGACAGAGCCAGGGACAGAGACAGAGACAGAGACAGAGACAGAGACAGAGACAGAGACAGAGACAGAGACAGAGACAGAGACAGAGACAGAGACAGAGAGAGAGACAGAGACAGAGACAGAGACAGAGACGGAGGCAATGACCGAGACAGAGGCAGAGACACAGACAGAGACAGAGACAGAGACAGAGACAGAGACAGAGAGGGAGGCAAAGACCGAGACAGAGGCAGAGACACAGACAGAGGCAGAGACAGAGACAGAGACAGAGGCAGAGACAGAGAAAGAGACAGAGACGGAGACAAAGACCGAGACAGAGATAGAGACGGAGACAGTGACTGAGACAGAGACGGAGACAGATACAGAGACTGAGACGGAGACAGAGACAGCGGCAGAGACAGGGAGGGAGACAGAGACAGAGACACAGACAGAGACAGAGACAGAGATAGAGACAGGGACAGAGACAGAGACAGAGACAGAGTCTGAGACAGAGACAGAGACAGAGACAGAGACAGAGACAGAGACGGAGACAGAGGCAGAGACAGAGCCAGGGACAGAGACAGAGACAGAGACAGAGACAGAGACAGAGACAGAGACAGAGACAGAGACAGAGACAGAGACAGAGACAGAGAGAGAGACAGAGACAGAGACGGAGGCAATGACCGAGACAGAGGCAGAGACACAGACAGAGACAGAGACAGAGACAGAGACAGAGACAGAGAGGGAGGCAAAGACCGAGACAGAGGCAGAGACACAGACAGAGGCAGAGACAGAGACAGAGACAGAGGCAGAGACAGAGAAAGAGACAGAGACGGAGACAAAGACCGAGACAGAGATAGAGACGGAGACAGAGGCAGTGACAGAGCCAGGGACGGAGACAAAGGCAGAGACAGAGGGAGAGACAGCGACAGAGACAGAGACAGAGACGGAGACAGAGACAGAGACAGGGACAGAGACAGAGACAGAGACAGAGACAGAGACAGAGACAGAGACAGAGACAGAGACAGAGATAGAGGCAGAGACAGAGACAGAGACAGAGACAGAGAAGGAGACAGAGACAGAGACAGAGACAGAGGGAGAGACAGAGACAGAGACAGAGACAGAGACAGAGAAACAGACAGAGAAACAGGCAGAGACAGAGACAGAGACGGAGACAGAGGCAGAGACAGAGACAGAGGCAGAGACAGAGACAGAGACAGAGTCGGAGACAGTGACTGAGACAGAGACAGAGGCAGAGACAGAGACAGAGACGGAGACAAAGACCGAGATTGCCGCAGAGACTGAGACACAGGCAGAGACAGAGACAGAGACAGTGACAGAGACAGAGACAGAGTCAGAGACTGAGACAGAGACAGAGACAGAGACAGAGACAAAGACAGAGACAGAGACAGAGACAGATACAGAGACAGAGACAGAGACAGAGACAGAGACACAGACAGAGACAGAGACAGGGACACAGACAGAGACAGAGACAGAGACGGAGACAGAGGCAGAGACAGAGACTGAGACAGAGACAGAGACAGAGGGAGAGACAGCGACAGAGACAGAGACAGAGACAGAGACAGAGACAGGGACAGAGACTGAGACAGAGACTGAGACAGAGACAGAGACAGAGACAGAGACAGAGACAGAGGCAGAGTCTCAGACAGAGACAGAGACAGAGACAGAGACAGAGACAGAGACAGAGACAGAGACAGAGACAGAGACAGAGACAGAGACAGAGACAGAGACAGAGACAGAGACAGAGATAGAGACAGAGACAGAGACAGAGACAGAGACAGAGACGGAGACAGAGGCAGAGACAGAGGCAGGGACAGAGACAGAGACAGAGACAGAACCAGAGACAGAGACAGATACGGGGACAGAGACAGATACGGGGACAGAGACAGAGACAGAGACAGAGACAGAGACAGAGACAGAGACAGAGACAGAGACAGAGAGAGAGACAGAGAGAGAGACAGAGACAGAGACAGAGTCAGAGACATAGGCACGGAGGCAGAGACACAGAGACAGAGACACAGAGACAGAGACACAGAGACAGAGGCACAGAGACAAAGAAACAGAGACAAAGACACAGAGACAGAGACACAGAGACAGAGACACAGGGACAGAGACAGAGACACAGAGACAGAGACAGAGAGACAGAGACACAGAGACAGAGACATAGAGAACAGAGACACAGAGACAGAGACACAGAAACAGCGACACTGAGACAGAGACACAGAGACAGAGACACAGAGACAGAGGCACAGAGACAGAGACACAGAGATACAGAGACACAGAGACAGAGACTCGGAAACAGAGACACAGAGACAGAGACACAGAGACAGAGACACAGAGACACAGAGACAGAGCCTCGGAGACAGGGACACAGAGACAGAGACACACAGACAGAGACACAGAGGCAAAGACACAGAGACAAAGACACAGAGACAGAGACACAGAGACAGAGACATAGTGACAGAGACACAGAGACAGAGACACAGAGACAGAGACAGAGAGACAGAGGCACAGAGACAGAGACACAGAGACAGAGACACTGAGACAGAGACACGGAGACACAGAGACACAGAGACAGAGATTCGGAGACAGGGACACAGAGACAGAGATACACAGACAGAGACACAGAGGCAGAGACACAGATACAGAGACACAGATACAGAGACACAGATACAGAGACAGTGTCAGAGATAGAAACGGAGACAGAGGCAGGGACAGAGGCAGACACAGATACAGAGACAGAGTCAGAGATAGAAACGGAGACAGTGGCAGGGACAGAGACACAGAGACAGAGACACAGAGACAAAGACACAGAGACAGACACACACAGCCTGAGGTACACAGACAGAGACAAAGCCAGATACAAAAACAGAGACAAAGAGACGGGGACACAGAGACAGAGACACACAGACAGAGGCACAGAGACAGAGACACAGAGACACAGAAATACAGAGACAGAGACTCGGAGACAGAGACACAGAGACAGAGACACTGAGACAGAGACACAGAAACAGAGACGAAGGCAGAGATAAAGACAGAGACAAAAACAGAGACAAGGAGACGGAGACACAGAGACAGAGACACAGAGACAGAGGCACAGAGACAGAGACAGAGACACCGAGACATAGACACAGAGACAGAGACACAGAGACAGCGACACAGACACACAGACAGAGACAGAGACACAGAGACAGAGACAGAGTCAGAGACAGAGACAAAGACAGAAACACTGAGACACTGAGACACAGGAACAGAAACACAGAGATAGAGACACAGGGACAGAGACAGAGACAAGGAGACGGAGGCACAGAGACAGAGCCACAGAGACAGAGGCACAGAGACAATGACAGAGACACCGAGACATAGACACAGAGACAGAGACACAGAGACAGAGACACAGAGACACAGAGACAGAGACACAGAGACAGAGACAGAGAGACAGAGGCACGGAGACAGAGACACAGGGACAGAGACACAGAGACAGAGACACAGAGACAGAGACACAGAGACAGAGGCACAGAGACAGAGGCACAGAGACAGAGACAGAGAGACAGAGGGACAGAGGGACAAAGACACACACACAGAGACACAGACACGGAGGCAGAGTCAGCGAGGGAGACAAAGAGACAGAGAAGCAGAGACAGAGACACAGGGTGAGAGACACACAGACAGAGACACAGAGACAGAGGTACAGTTACGGAGACAGAGTCAGAGATAGAAACGGAGACAGAGACAGACAGAGACAGAAACATGGCAGGGACAGAGACAAAGACAGAGAACGAGGCAGAGACAGAGACAGAGACAGAGACAGAGACAGAGACAGAGACAGAGACAGAGACAGAGACAGAGACAGAGACAGAGACAGAGACAGAGACAGAGACAGAGACAGAGACAGAGACAGAGACAGAGACAGAGACAGAGACAGAGACAGAGACAGAGACAGAGACAGAGACAGAGACAGAGACAGAGACAGGGACAGAGACAGAGGCAGAGACAGAGACACAGAGACAGAGACACTGAGACACAGACACTGAGACGGAGACACTGAGACAGAGACACAGAGACAGAGACGAAGACAGAGATAAAGACAGAGACAAAAACAGAGACAAGGAGACGGAGACCCGGAGACAGAGACACAGAGACAGAGGCACAGAGACACAGAGACAGAGAGACAGAGACAGAGACGCAGAGACAGAGGCACTGAGACAGAGACACGGAGACAGAGACAGAGTCAGAGATTGAAACGGAGACAGAGGCAGGGACAGAGACAGAGACAGAGACAGAGTCAGAGATAGAAACGGAGACAGAGGCAGGGACAGAGACAGAGACAGAGACAGAGACAGAGACAGAGACAGAGACAGAGGCAGAGACAGAGACAGAAACAGAGACGGAAACAAAGACCGAGCCAGGGACAGAGACGGAGAGAGAGACAGAGACAGAGACAGAGAAACAGACAGGGAAACAGACAGAAACAGAGACAGAGACGGAGACAGAGACAGAGACAGAGGCATAGACAGAGACAGGGACAGAGACAGCGACAGTGACAGGGAGAGGGACAGGGACAGAGACAGAGACAGAGACAGAGGCATAGACAGAGACAGGGACAGAGGCAGCGACAGTGACAGGGAGAGGGACAGGGACAGAGACAGAGACAGAGACAGAGACAGACACTGAGACAGAGACAGAGACAGAGACAGAGACATAGAAACATAGGCACAGACACAGAGACACAGAGACAGAGACACTTAGACAGAGACACGGAGACAGAGACAGAGTCAGAGACAGAGACAGAGACAGAGACAGAGACAGAGACAGAGACAGAGACAGAGACAGAGACAGAGACAGAGACAGAGACAGAGACAGAGACAGAGACAGAGACAGAGACAGAGACAGAGACAGAGACAGAGGCAGAAACAGAGACGGAGACAAAGACCGAGACAGAGACCGAGACGGAGACAGAGACAGAGGCGGAGACGGAGCCAGGGGCAGAGACGGAGAGAGAGACAGAGACAGAGACAGAGACAGAGACAGAGACAGAGACAGAGACAGAGACAGAGACAGAGAAAGAGACAGAGACAGAGACAGATACAGAGACAGAGACAGAGACAGAGACAGAGACAGAGACAGAGACAGGGACAGAGACAGAGGCAGAGACAGAGACACAGAGACAGAGACACTGAGACAGAGACACTGAGACAGAGACACTGAGACAGAGACACAGAGACAGAGACGAAGACAGAGATAAAGACAGAGACAAAAACAGAGACAAGGAGACGGAGACACGGAGACAGAGACACAGAGACAGAGGCACAGAGACACAGAGACAGAGAGACAGAGACAGAGACGCAGAGACAGAGGAACAGAGACAGAGACACAGAGACACAGAGACACAGAGACACAGAGACACAGAGACACAGAGACAGAGACTCGGAGACAGGGACACAGAGACAGAGACACACAGACAGAGACACAGCGACAAAGACACAGAGACAAAGCCACAGAGACAGAGACACAGAGACAGAGACACAGACCGAGGAAGACACAGAGACAGATACAGAGATAGAGACAGAGACACAGACAGAGACAGAGGGGCAGGAGACAAAGTCGGAGGCAGAGGTACCGGAGACAAAGACGGAGACAAGGTCGGAGACAAAGGCGGAGACAGAGACAGAGACGGGGACAGAGACAGAGACAGAGACAGGGACAGCGACAGAGAGAGAGAGACAGAAACAGAGACAGAGACAGAAACAGAGGCGGAGACGGAGCCAGGGACAGAGACGGAGAGAGAGACAGAGACAGAGACAGAGACAGAGACAGAGAAACAGACAGGGAAACAGACAGAGACAGAGACAGAGACGGAGACAGAGACAGAGACAGAGGCATAGACAGAGACAGGGACAGAGACAGAGACAGAGACAGAGACAGAGACAGAGACAGAGACAGAGACAGAGACAGAGACAGAGACAGAGACAGAGACAGAGACAGAGACAGAGACAGGGACAGAGACAGAGGCAGAGACAGAGACACAGAGACAGAGACACTGAGACAGAGACACTGAGACAGAGACACTGAGACAGAGACACTGAGACAGAGACACTGAGACAGAGACACAGAGACAGAGACGAAGACAGAGATAAAGACAGAGACAAAAACAGAGACAAGGAGACGGAGACACGGAGACAGAGACACAGAGACAGAGGCACAGAGACACAGAGACAGAGAGACAGAGACAGAGACGCAGAGACAGAGGAACAGAGACAGAGACACAGAGACACAGAGACACAGAGACAGAGACTCGGAGACAGGGACACAGAGACAGAGACACACAGACAGAGTCACAGAGACAAAGACACAGAGACAAAGCCACAGAGACAGAGACACAGAGACAGAGACAGAGACAGAGACAGAGACAGAGACAGAGACAGAGACAGAGACAGAGACAGAGACAGAGACAGAGACGGAGGCAGAGACAGAGACAAAGACAGAGACAGAGACAGAGACAGAGACAGAGACAGAGACAGAGACAGAGACAGAGACAGAGACAGAGACAGAGACAGAGACAGAGACGGAGACAGAGACAGAGGCGGAGACGGAGCCAGGGGCAGAGACGGAGAGAGAGACAGAGACAGAGACAGAGACAGAGACAGAGACAGAGACAGAGACAGAGACAGAGACAGAGACAGAGACAGAGACAGAGACAGAGACAGAGACAGAGACGGAGACAGAGTCAGAGATAGAAACGGAGACAGAGGCAGGGACAGAGACAGAGACAGAGACAGAGACAGAGACAGAGACAGAGACAGAGACAGAGACAGAGACAGAGACTGAGGCAGAGACAGAGACAGAGACAGAGACAGAGACTGAGACAGAGACAGAGACAGAGACAGAGACAGAGACATAGAGACATAGGCACGGAGGCAGAGATGCAGAGACAGAGACAAAGAATCAGAGGCAGAGACACAGAGGCAGAGACACAGAGACAGAGACACAGAGACAGAGGCACTGAGACAGAGACACGGAGACAGAGACAGTGTCAGAGACACAGACAAAGACAGAGACAGAGACAGAGACACACAGAAAGAGACACGGAGACAGAGACAAAGGGACAGAGACAAAAGGACAGAGACAAAGAGACAGAGACAAAGAGGCAGAGACGAAGACAGAGATAAAGAGACAGAGACAAACAGACAGAGACAAAGAGACAGAGACAAAGAGACAGAGACAAAGATACAGAGACAAAGAGACAGAGACAAAGAGACAGAGACAAAGACAGAGACAGAGACAGAGACACACAGAAAGAGACACACAGACTGAGGAACACAGACAGAGACAAAGACAGATACAAAAACAGAGACACAGAGACAGAGACAGACACGGAGACTGAGACAGAGACAGAGACAGAGACAGAGACAGAGACAGAGACAGAGACAGAGACAGAGACAGAGGCAGGGACAGAGACAGAGACAGAGACAGAGACAGAGACAGAGACAGAGTCAGAGATAGAAACGGAGACAGAGGCAGGGACAGAGACAGAGACAGAGACAGAGACAGAGACAGAGACAGAGACAGAGACAGAGACAGAGACAGAGACTGAGGCAGAGACAGAGACAGAGACAGAGACAGAGACTGAGACAGAGACAGAGACAGAGACAGAGACAGAGACATAGAGACATAGGCACGGAGGCAGAGATGCAGAGACAGAGACAAAGAATCAGAGGCAGAGACACACAGACAGAGACCCAGAGACACAGACAGAGACACAGATGGAGACAGAGACGGAGGCAGAGTCAAAGACAGAGGCAGAGACAGAGCCAGGGACGGAGACAGAGAATGAGACTGAGGGAGAGACAGAGACAGAGACAGAGACACAGACAGAGACAGAGACAGAGACAGAGGGAGAGACAGCGACAGAGACAGCGACAGAGACAGAAACGGAGGCAGAGGCAGAGACAGAGACAGAGACAGAGACAGAGACAGAGACAGAGGCAGAGACAGAGACAGAGAGAGAGACGGAGACAGAGACAGAGACTGAGACGGAGACAGAGACAGCGGCAGAGACAGGGACGGAGACAGAGACAGGGACACAGACAGAGACAGAGACAGAGACAGAGACAGAGAGAGAGACAGAGACAGAGACAGAGACAGAGACAGAGACAGAGACAGAGACAGAGACAGAGACAGAAACAGAGACAGAGACAGATACGCGGACAGAGACAGAGGCAGAGACAGAGACAGAGAGAGAGACGGAGACAGAGACAGAGACTGAGACGGAGACAGAGACAGCGGCAGAGACAGGGACGGAGACAGAGACAGAGACAGAGACAGAGACGGAGACAGAGACAGAGACAGAGACAGAGACAGAGACAGAGGCAGAGACAGAGCCAGGGACAGAGACGGAGACAGAGACAGAGGGAGAGACAGGGACAGAGACAGAGACAGAAACAGAGACAGAGACAGATACGCGGACTGAGACAGAGGCAGAGACGGAGACAGAGAGAGAGACGGAGACAGAGACAGAGACTGAGACGGAGACAGAGACAGCGGCAGAGACAGGGACGGAGACAGAGACAGGGACACAGCCAGAGACAGAGACAGAGACAGAGACAGAGACAGAGACAGAGACAGAGACAGAGACAGAGACAGAGACAGAGACAGAGACAGAGACAGAGACAGAGACAGAGACAGAGACAGAGACAGAGACAGAGACAGAGACAGAAACAGAGACAGAGACAGATACGCGGACAGAGACAGAGGCAGAGACGAGACGGAGACAGAGACGGAGACAAAGACCGAAACAGAGACAGAGACGGAGACAGAGGCAGAGACAGAGCCAGGGACAGAGACGGAGACAGAGACAGAGGGAGAGACAGCGACAGAGACAGAGACAGAAACAGAGACAGAGACAGATACGCGGACAGAGACAGAGGCAGAGACAGAGACAGAGAGAGAGACGGAGACAGAGACAGAGACTGAGACGGAGACAGAGACAGCGGCAGGGACAGGGACGGAGACAGAGACAGGGACACAGACAGAGCGAGAGACAGTGACAGAGGCAAAGACAGAGACAGAAACAGAAACAGAGACAGAGAAATATACGCGGACAGAGACAGAGGCAGAGACAGAGACGGAGACAAAGACCGAGACAGAGACAGAGACAGACATAGAGACAGAGACAGAGATAGAGACAGAGACAGAGACAGAGACAGAGACAGAGACAGAGACAGAGACAGAGACAGAGACAGATACGGAGACAGAGGGAGAGACAGCGACAGAGACAGAGACAGAGACAGAGACAGAGACAGAGACAGAGACAGAGACAGAGGCAGAGACAGAGACAGAGACAGAGACAGAGACAGAGACGGAGACAGAGACAGAGTCACAGACAGAGACACAGACAGAGACAGAGACAGAGACAGAGACAGAGACAGAGACAGAGACAGAGACAGAGACAGAGACAGAGACAGAGACAGAGACAGAGACAGAGGCAGAGACAGAGACAGAGACAGAGACAGAGACAGGGACGGAGACAGAGACGGAGACAGAGGCAGAGACAGAGCCAGGGACAGAGACAGAGACAGAGACTGAGGGAGAGACAGCGACAGAGACAGAGACAGAGACAGAGACAGAGACAGATACGGGGACAGAGACAGAGGCAGAGACAGCAACAGAGGCAGAGACAGAGACACAGACACAGACAGATACAGAGACAGAGACGGAGATGGAGACAGAGACAGAGACAGAGACAGAGACGGAGACAGAGAGGGAGACAAAGACCGAGACAGAGACAGAGACGGAGACAGAGGCAGAGACAGAGCCAGGGACAGAGACGGAGACAGAGACAGAGGGAGAGACAGCGACAGAGACAGAGACAGAAACAGAGACAGAGTCATATACGCGGACAGAGACCGAGGCAGAAACAGAGACAGACAGAGAGACGGAGACAGAGACAGAGACTGAGACGGAGACAGAGACAGAGACAGAGACAGAGACAGAGACAGAGACGGAGACAGAGGCAGAGACAGAGCCATGGACAGAGACAGAGACAGAGACAGAGGAAGACACAGCGACAGAGACAGAGATAGAGACAGAGACAGAGACAGAGACAGAGACAGAGGCAGAGACAGAGACAGAGACGGAGACAGAGACAGAGACAGAGACAGAGACAGAGACAGAGACAGAGACAGAGACAGAGACAGAGACAGAGGCAGAGACAGAGACAGAGACAGAGACAGAGACAGAGGCAGAGGCAGAGACAGAGACAGAGACAGATGCAGAGACAGGGACAGAGACGGAGACGGAGGCAGAGACAGAGCCGGGGACAGAGACAGAGACAGAGACTGAGGGAGAGACAGCGACAGAGGCAGAGACAGAGACACAGACACAGACAGATACAGAGACAGAGACGGAGATAGAGACAGGGACAGAAACAGAGACAGAGACAGATACGCGGACAGAGACAGAGGCAGAGACAGAGACAGAGAGAGAGACGGAGACAAAGACCGAGACAGAGACAGAGACAGAGACAGAGACAGAGACAGAGACAGAGTCAGAGACAGAGACACAGACAGAGACAGAGACGGAGATAGAGACAGAGACAGAGACAGAGACGGAGACAGAGGCAGAGACAGAGCCAGGGACAGAGACAGAGACAGAGACAGAGACAGAGACAGAGGGAGAGACAGCGACAGAGACAGAGACACATTCGGAGACAGAAACAGAGACAGAGACAGAGACAGGGACAGAGACAGAGACAGAGACAAAGACAGAGACAGAGACAGAGACAGAGACAGAGACAGAGACAGAGACAGAGACACGGACAGAGACAGAGACAGAGACTGAGACAGAGGCAGAGACAGAGACAGATACAGAGACAGGGACAGAGACAGAGACAGAGACAGAGACAGCGACAGGGACAAGCGGAGGGACAGGGACAGAGACAGAGGCAGAGACAGAGACGGAGACAGATGCGGAGACAGAGACAGAGACAGAGACAGAGACAGAGTCAGAGACAGAGGCAGAGACAGAGACAGAGACAGATACGGAGACAGAGACAGAGACAGAGACAGAGACAGAGACAGAGTCAGAGACAGAGACAGATACCGAGACAGAGACAGAGACAGAGACAGAGACAGAGACACAGACAGAGACAGAGACAGAGACAGAGACACAGACAGAGACAGAGACAGAGACGGAGACAGAGGCAGAGACAGAGACAAAGACAGAGACAGAGACAGAGACAGAGACAGAGACAGAGACAGAGACAGAGGGAGAGACAGAGACAGAGACAGAGACAGAGACAGAGACAGAGACAGAGAGAGAGACAGAGACAGAGACAGAGACGGAGACACAGGCAGAGACAGAGACAGAGACAGAGACAGAGACAGAGACAGAGACAGAGACAGAGACAGAGACAGAGACAGAGATAGAGACAGAGACAGAGACAGAGACAGAGACAAAGACAGAGACAGAGACAGAGACAGAGGCAGAGTCTCAGACAGAGAAAGAGACAGAGACAGAGACAGAGACACATACGGAGACAGAAACAGAGTCAGAGACAGAGACAGAGACAGAGGCAGAGACAGAGACAGAGGCAGAGACAGAGTCGGAGACAGTGACTGAGACAGAGACAGAGACAGAGACAGAGACAGAGATGGAGACAAAGACCCAGACAGACGCAGAGACTGAGACACAGGCAGAGACAGAGACAGAGACAGTGACAGAGACAGAGACAGAGACAGAGACTGAGACAGAGACAGAGGCAGAGACAAAGACAGAGACAGAGACAGAGACAGATACCGAGACAGAGACAGAGACAGAGACAGAGACACAGACAGAGACGGAGACAGAGACACACACAGAGACAGAGACAGAGACGGAGACAGAGGCAGGGACAGAGACAGAGACAGAGGGAGAGACAGCGGCAGAGACAGAGACAGAGACAGAGACAGAGACAGAGACAGTGACTGAGGCAGAGACAGAGACAGAGACAGAGACAGAGACAGAGACAGAGACAGAGACTGAGGGAGAGACAGCGACAGAGACAGAGACAGATACAGACACAGAGACAGAGGCAGAGACAGAGACAGAAACAGAGACAGAGACAGATACGCGGACAGAGACAGAGGCAGAGACAGAGACAGAGAGAGAGACGGAGACAGAGACAGATACTGAGACGTAGACAGAGACAGCGGCAGAGACAGGGACGGAGACAGAGACAGAGACACAGACAGAGACAGAGACAGAGGCAGAGACAGAGACAGAGACAGAGACAGAGACAGAGACAGAGACAGAGACAGAGACAGAGACAGAGACGGAGACAGAGACGGAGACAAAGACCGAGACAGAGACGGAGACAGAGGCAGAGACAGAGCCAGGGACAGAGACGGAGACAGAGACAGAGGGAGAGACAGGGACAGAGACAGAGACAGAAACAGAGACAGAGACAGATACGCGGACAGAGACAGAGGCAGAGACAGAGACAGAGAGAGAGACGGAGACAGAGACAGAGACTGAGACGGAGACAGAGACAGCGGCAGAGACAGGGACGGAGACAGAGACAGGGACACAGACAGAGACAGAGACAGAGACAGAGACAGAGAGAGAGACAGAGACAGAGACAGAGACAGAGACAGAGACAGAGACAGAAACAGAGACAGAGACAGATACGCGGACAGAGACAGAGGCAGGGACAGAGACAGAGAGAGAGACGGAGACAGAGACAGAGACTGAGACGGAGACAGCGACAGCGGCAGAGACAGGGACGGAGACAGAGACAGAGACAGAGACAGAGACAGAGACAGAGACAGAGACAGAGACAGAGACAGAGACAGAGACAGAGACAGAGACAGAGACAGAGACAGAGACAGAGACGGAGACAGAGACAGAGGCATAGACAGAGACAGAGACAGAGTCAGCGACAGGGACAAGGAGAGGGACAGGGACAGAGACAGAGGCAGAGGCAGAGACAGAGACAGAGACAGAGACAGAGACAGAGACAGAGACAGAGACGGAGGCAGAGACAGAGACACAGACAGAGACAGAGACTGAGACAGAGTCAGAGGCAGAGACAGAGACAGAGAAAGAGACAGTGACAGAGGCAGAGACTGAGACTGACACCGAGACAGAGACAGAAACAGAGACAGAGACAGATACACGGACAGAGACAGAGGCAGAGACAGGGACAGAGACAGAGACAGAGAAAAAGACAGAGACAGAGACAGACATAGAGACAGAGACAGAGACAGAGACAGAGACAGAGACAGAGACAGAGACAGATACAGAGACAGAGGGAGAGACAGCGACAGAGACAGAGACAGAGACAGAGACAGAGACAGAGACAGAGACAGAGACAGAGACAGAGACGGAGACAGAGGCAGAGACAGAGCCATGGACAGAGACAGAGACAGAGACAGAGGGAGACACAGCGACAGAGACAGAGATAGAGGCAGAGACAGAGACAGAGACAGAGACAGAGGCAGAGACAGAGACAGAGACAGAGACGGAGACAGAGACAGAGACAGAGACAGAGACAGAGACAGAGACAGAGACAGAGACAGAGACAGAGACAGAGGCAGAGACAGAGACAGAGACAGAGACAGAGACAGAGGCAGAGGCAGAGACAGAGACAGAGACAGATGCAGAGACAGGGACAGAGACGGAGACGGAGGCAGAGACAGAGCCAGGGACAGAGACAGAGACAGAGACTGAGGGAGAGACAGCGACAGAGGCAGAGACAGAGACACAGACACAGACAGATACAGAGACAGAGGGAGAGACAGAGACAGAGACAGAGACAGAGACAGAGACAGAGACAGAGAGAGAGACAGAGACAGAGACAGAGACGGAGACAGAGGCAGAGACAGAGACAGAGACAGAGACAGAGACAGAGACAGAGACAGAGACAGAGACAGAGACAGAGACAGAGATAGAGACAGAGACAGAGACAGAGACAGAGACAAAGACAGAGACAGAGACAGAGACAGAGGCAGAGTCTCAGACAGAGAAAGAGACAGAGACAGAGACAGAGACACATACGGAGACAGAAACAGAGACAGAGACAGAGACAGAGACAGAGGCAGAGACAGAGACAGAGGCAGAGACAGAGTCGGAGACAGTGACTGAGACAGAGACAGAGACAGAGACAGAGACAGAGACGGAGACAAAGACCCAGACAGACGCAGAGACTGAGACACAGGCAGAGACAGAGACAGAGACAGTGACAGAGACAGAGACAGAGACAGAGACTGAGACAGAGACAGAGGCAGAGACAAAGACAGAGACAGAGACAGAGACAGATACCGAGACAGAGACAGAGACAGAGACAGAGACACAGACAGAGACAGAGACAGAGACACAGACAGAGACAGAGGCAGAGACAGAGAAACAGACAGAGAAACAGACGGAGACAGAGACAGAGACGGAGACAGAGGCAGAGACAGAGACAGAGACAGAGACAGAGGGAGAGACAGCGACAGAGACAGCGACAGAGACAGAGACAGAGACAGAGACAGAGACAGAGACAGGGACAGAGACAGAGACAGAGACAGAGACAGAGACAGAGACAGAGACAGATACAGAGACAGGGACAGAGACAGAGACAGAGACAGAGACAGCGACAGGGACAAGCGGAGGGACAGGGACAGAGACAGAGGCAGAGACAGAGACGGAGACAGAGACAGAGACAGAGACACAGACAGAGACAGAGACAGAGACACAGACAGAGACAGAGACAGAGACAGGGACGGAGACAGAGGCAGAGACAGAGACTGAGACAGAGACAGAGACAGAGACAGAGGGAGAGACAGCGACAGAGACAGAGACAGAGACAGAGACAGAGACACAGACAGAGACAGAGACAGGGACAGAGACAGAGACAGAGACAGATACAGAGACAGGGACAGAGACAGAGACACAGACAGAGACAGAGACAGAGACGGAGACAGAGGCAGAGACAGAGATAAAGACAGAGACAGAGACAGAGACAGAGACAGAGACAGAGACAGAGGGAGAGACAGAGACAGAGACAGAGACAGAGACAGAGACAGAGAGAGAGACAGAGACAGAGACAGAGACGGAGACGGAGGCAGAGACAGAGACAGATACAGAGACAGAGACAGATACAGAGACAGAGACAGAGACACAGACAGAGACAGAGACAGAGACACAGACAGAGACAGAGACAGAGACAGAGACGGAGACAGAGGCAGAGACAGAGACTGAGACAGAGACAGAGACAGAGACAGAGGGAGAGACAGCGACAGAGACAGCGACAGAGACAGAGACAGAGACAGAGACAGAGACAGAGACAGAGACAGAGACAGGGACAGAGACAGAGACAGAGACAGAGACAGAGACAGAGACAGAGACAGATACAGAGACAGGGACAGAGACAGAGACAGAGACAGAGACAGAGACAGCGACAGGGACAAGCGGAGGGACAGGGACAGAGACAGAGGCAGAGACAGAGACGGAGACAGAGACAGAGACAGAGACACAGACAGAGACAGATACAGAGACACAGACAGAGACAGAGACAGAGACAGAGACGGAGACAGAGGCAGAGACAGAGACAGAGAGAGAGACAGAGACAGAGACAGAGTCAGAGACATAGGCACGGAGGCAGAGATGCAGAGACAGAGACAAGGAGACAGAGACAGAGACAGAGACACAGAGACATAGGCACGGATGCAGAGAAACTGATACAGAGACAAAGAGACAGAGGCAGAGACACTCAGACAGAGACCCAGAGACAGAGACCCAGAGACAGGGACAGAGACACAGACGGAGACAGAGACGGAGGCAGAGACAGAGACAGAGATAGAAAGAGAGACAGAGACAGAGACAGAGACAGGGACAGAGACAGAGGCAGAGACAGAGACACAGAGACAGAGACACTGAGACACAGACACTGAGACGGAGACACTGAGACAGAGACACAGAGACAGAGACGAAGACAGAGATAAAGACAGAGACAAAAACAGAGACAAGGAGACGGAGACCCGGAGACAGAGACACAGAGACAGAGGCACAGAGACACAGAGACAGAGAGACAGAGACAGAGACGCAGAGACAGAGGCACTGAGACAGAGACACGGAGACAGAGACAGAGTCAGAGATTGAAACGGAGACAGAGGCAGGGACAGAGACAGAGACAGAGACAGAGTCAGAGATAGAAACGGAGACAGAGGCAGGGACAGAGACAGAGACAGAGACAGAGACAGAGACAGAGACAGAGACAGAGGCAGAGACAGAGACAGATACAGAGACGGAAACAAAGACCGAGCCAGGGACAGAGACGGAGAGAGAGACAGAGACAGAGACAGAGAAACAGACAGGGAAACAGACAGAAACAGAGACAGAGACGGAGACAGAGACAGAGACAGAGGCATAGACAGAGACAGGGACAGAGACAGCGACAGTGACAGGGAGAGGGACAGGGACAGAGACAGAGACAGAGACAGAGGCATAGACAGAGACAGGGACAGAGGCAGCGACAGTGACAGGGAGAGGGACAGGGACAGAGACAGAGACAGAGACAGAGACAGACACTGAGACAGAGACAGAGACAGAGACAGAGACATAGAAACATAGGCACAGACACAGAGACACAGAGACAGAGACACTTAGACAGAGACACGGAGACAGAGACAGAGTCAGAGACAGAGACAGAGACAGAGACAGAGACAGAGACAGAGACAGAGACAGAGACAGAGACAGAGACAGAGACAGAGACAGAGACAGAGACAGAGACAGAGACAGAGACAGAGACAGAGACAGAGACAGAGGCAGAAACAGAGACGGAGACAAAGACCGAGACAGAGACCGAGACGGAGACAGAGACAGAGGCGGAGACGGAGCCAGGGGCAGAGACGGAGAGAGAGACAGAGACAGAGACAGAGACAGAGACAGAGACAGAGACAGAGACAGAGACAGAGACAGAGAAAGAGACAGAGACAGAGACAGATACAGAGACAGAGACAGAGACAGAGACAGAGACAGAGACAGAGACAGAGACAGGGACAGAGACAGAGGCAGAGACAGAGACACAGAGACAGAGACACTGAGACAGAGACACTGAGACAGAGACACTGAGACAGAGACACAGAGACAGAGACGAAGACAGAGATAAAGACAGAGACAAAAACAGAGACAAGGAGACGGAGACACGGAGACAGAGACACAGAGACAGAGGCACAGAGACACAGAGACAGAGAGACAGAGACAGAGACGCAGAGACAGAGGAACAGAGACAGAGACACAGAGACACAGAGACACAGAGACACAGAGACACAGAGACAGAGACTCGGAGACAGGGACACAGAGACAGAGACACACAGACAGAGACACAGCGACAAAGACACAGAGACAAAGCCACAGAGACAGAGACACAGAGACAGAGACACAGACCGAGGAAGACACAGAGACAGATACAGAGATAGAGACAGAGACACAGACAGAGACAGAGGGGCAGGAGACAAAGTCGGAGGCAGAGGTACCGGAGACAAAGACGGAGACAAGGTCGGAGACAAAGGCGGAGACAGAGACAGAGACGGGGACAGAGACAGAGACAGAGACAGGGACAGCGACAGAGAGAGAGACAGAAACAGAGACAGAGACAGAAACAGAGGCGGAGACGGAGCCAGGGACAGAGACGGAGAGAGAGACAGAGACAGAGACAGAGACAGAGACAGAGAAACAGACAGGGAAACAGACAGAGACAGAGACAGAGACGGAGACAGAGACAGAGACAGAGGCATAGACAGAGACAGGGACAGAGACAGAGACAGAGACAGAGACAGAGACAGAGACAGAGACAGAGACAGAGACAGAGACAGAGACAGAGACAGAGACAGAGACAGAGACAGAGACAGAGACAGAGACAGGGACAGAGACAGAGGCAGAGACAGAGACACAGAGACAGAGACACTGAGACAGAGACACTGAGACAGAGACACTGAGACAGAGACACTGAGACAGAGACACAGAGACAGAGACGAAGACAGAGATAAAGACAGAGACAAAAACAGAGACAAGGAGACGGAGACACGGAGACAGAGACACAGAGACAGAGGCACAGAGACACAGAGACAGAGAGACAGAGACAGAGACGCAGAGACAGAGGAACAGAGACAGAGACACAGAGACACAGAGACACAGAGACAGAGACTCGGAGACAGGGACACAGAGACAGAGACACACAGACAGAGTCACAGAGACAAAGACACAGAGACAAAGCCACAGAGACAGAGACACAGAGACAGAGACAGAGACAGAGACAGAGACAGAGACAGAGACAGAGACAGAGACAGAGACAGAGACAGAGACAGAGACAGAGACGGAGGCAGAGACAGAGACAAAGACAGAGACAGAGACAGGGACAGAGACAGAGACAGAGACAGAGACAGAGACAGAGACAGAGACAGAGACAGAGACAGAGACAGAGACAGAGACAGAGACGGAGACAGAGACAGAGGCGGAGACGGAGCCAGGGGCAGAGACGGAGAGAGAGACAGAGACAGAGACAGAGACAGAGACAGAGACAGAGACAGAGACAGAGACAGAGACAGAGACAGAGACAGAGACAGAGACAGAGACAGAGACAGAGACGGAGACAGAGTCAGAGATAGAAACGGAGACAGAGGCAGGGACAGAGACAGAGACAGAGACAGAGACAGAGACAGAGACAGAGACAGAGACAGAGACAGAGACAGAGACTGAGGCAGAGACAGAGACAGAGACAGAGACAGAGACTGAGACAGAGACAGAGACAGAGACAGAGACAGAGACATAGAGACATAGGCACGGAGGCAGAGATGCAGAGACAGAGACAAAGAATCAGAGGCAGAGACACAGAGGCAGAGACACAGAGACAGAGACACAGAGACAGAGGCACTGAGACAGAGACACGGAGACAGAGACAGTGTCAGAGACACAGACAAAGACAGAGACAGAGACAGAGACACACAGAAAGAGACACGGAGACAGAGACAAAGGGACAGAGACAAAAGGACAGAGACAAAGAGACAGAGACAAAGAGGCAGAGACGAAGACAGAGATAAAGAGACAGAGACAAACAGACAGAGGCAAAGAGACAGAGACAAAGAGACAGAGACAAAGATACAGAGACAAAGAGACAGAGACAAAGAGACAGAGACAAAGACAGAGACAGAGACAGAGACACACAGAAAGAGACACACAGACTGAGGAACACAGACAGAGACAAAGACAGATACAAAAACAGAGACACAGAGACAGAGACAGACACGGAGACTGAGACAGAGACAGAGACAGAGACAGAGACAGAGACAGAGACAGAGACAGAGACAGAGACAGAGGCAGGGACAGAGACAGAGACAGAGACAGAGACAGAGACAGAGACAGAGTCAGAGATAGAAACGGAGACAGAGGCAGGGACAGAGACAGAGACAGAGACAGAGACAGAGACAGAGACAGAGACAGAGACAGAGACAGAGACAGAGACTGAGGCAGAGACAGAGACAGAGACAGAGACAGAGACTGAGACAGAGACAGAGACAGAGACAGAGACAGAGACATAGAGACATAGGCACGGAGGCAGAGATGCAGAGACAGAGACAAAGAATCAGAGGCAGAGACACACAGACAGAGACCCAGAGACACAGACAGAGACACAGATGGAGACAGAGACGGAGGCAGAGTCAAAGACAGAGGCAGAGACAGAGCCAGGGACGGAGACAGAGACAGAGACTGAGGGAGAGACAGAGACAGAGACAGAGACACAGACAGAGACAGAGACAGAGACAGAGGGAGAGACAGCGACAGAGACAGCGACAGAGACAGAAACGGAGGCAGAGGCAGAGACAGAGACAGAGACAGAGACAGAGACAGAGACAGAGGCAGAGACAGAGACAGAGAGAGAGACGGAGACAGAGACAGAGACTGAGACGGAGACAGAGACAGCGGCAGAGACAGGGACGGAGACAGAGACAGGGACACAGACAGAGACAGAGACAGAGACAGAGACAGAGAGAGAGACAGAGACAGAGACAGAGACAGAGACAGAGACAGAGACAGAGACAGAGACAGAGACAGAAACAGAGACAGAGACAGATACGCGGACAGAGACAGAGGCAGAGACAGAGACAGAGAGAGAGACGGAGACAGAGACAGAGACTGAGACGGAGACAGAGACAGCGGCAGAGACAGGGACGGAGACAGAGACAGAGACAGAGAAAGAGACGGAGACAGAGACAGAGACAGAGACAGAGACAGAGACAGAGGCAGAGACAGAGCCAGGGACAGAGACGGAGACAGAGACAGAGGGAGAGACAGGGACAGAGACAGAGACAGAAACAGAGACAGAGACAGATACGCGGACTGAGACAGAGGCAGAGACGGAGACAGAGAGAGAGACGGAGACAGAGACAGAGACTGAGACGGAGACAGAGACAGCGGCAGAGACAGGGACGGAGACAGAGACAGGGACACAGCCAGAGACAGAGACAGAGACAGAGACAGAGACAGAGACAGAGACAGAGACAGAGACAGAGACAGAGACAGAGACAGAGACAGAGACAGAGACAGAGACAGAGACAGAGACAGAGACAGAGACAGAGACAGAGACAGAGACAGAGACAGAAACAGAGACAGAGACAGATACGCGGACAGAGACAGAGGCAGAGACGAGACGGAGACAGAGACGGAGACAAAGACCGAAACAGAGACAGAGACGGAGACAGAGGCAGAGACAGAGCCAGGGACAGAGACGGAGACAGAGACAGAGGGAGAGACAGCGACAGAGACAGAGACAGAAACAGAGACAGAGACAGATACGCGGACAGAGACAGAGGCAGAGACAGAGACAGAGAGAGAGACGGAGACAGAGACAGAGACTGAGACGGAGACAGAGACAGCGGCAGGGACAGGGACGGAGACAGAGACAGGGACACAGACAGAGCGAGAGACAGTGACAGAGGCAAAGACAGAGACAGAAACAGAAACAGAGACAGAGAAATATACGCGGACAGAGACAGAGGCAGAGACAGAGACGGAGACAAAGACCGAGACAGAGACAGAGACAGACATAGAGACAGAGACAGAGATAGAGACAGAGACAGAGACAGAGACAGAGACAGAGACAGAGACAGAGACAGAGACAGATACGGAGACAGAGGGAGAGACAGCGACAGAGACAGAGACAGAGACAGAGACAGAGACAGAGACAGAGACAGAGACAGAGGCAGAGACAGAGACAGAGACAGAGACAGAGACAGAGACGGAGACAGAGACAGAGTCACAGACAGAGACACAGACAGAGACAGAGACAGAGACAGAGACAGAGACAGAGACAGAGACAGAGACAGAGACAGAGACAGAGACAGAGACAGAGACAGAGACAGAGGCAGAGACAGAGACAGAGACAGAGACAGAGACAGGGACGGAGACAGAGACGGAGACAGAGGCAGAGACAGAGCCAGGGACAGAGACAGAGACAGAGACTGAGGGAGAGACAGCGACAGAGACAGAGACAGAGACAGAGACAGAGACAGATACGGGGACAGAGACAGAGGCAGAGACAGCAACAGAGGCAGAGACAGAGACACAGACACAGACAGATACAGAGACAGAGACGGAGATGGAGACAGAGACAGAGACAGAGACAGAGACGGAGACAGAGAGGGAGACAAAGACCGAGACAGAGACAGAGACGGAGACAGAGGCAGAGACAGAGCCAGGGACAGAGACGGAGACAGAGACAGAGGGAGAGACAGCGACAGAGACAGAGACAGAAACAGAGACAGAGTCATATACGCGGACAGAGACCGAGGCAGAAACAGAGACAGACAGAGAGACGGAGACAGAGACAGAGACTGAGACGGAGACAGAGACAGCGGCAGAGACAGGGACGGAGACAGAGACAGAGACACAGACAGAGACAGAGACAGAGACAGTGACTGAGGCAGAGACAGAGACAGAGACAGAGACAGAGACAGAGACAGAGACTGAGGGAGAGACAGCGACAGAGACAGAGACAGATACAGACACAGAGACAGAGGCAGAGACAGAGACAGAAACAGAGACAGATACAGATACGCGGACAGAGACAGAGGCAGAGACAGAGACAGAGAGAGAGACGGAGACAGAGACAGATACTGAGACGGAGACAGAGACAGCGGCAGAGACAGGGACGGAGACAGAGACAGAGACACAGACAGAGACAGAGACAGAGGCAGAGACAGAGACAGAGACAGAGACAGAGACAGAGACAGAGACAGAGACAGAGACAGAGACGGAGACAGAGACGGAGACAAAGACCGAGACAGAGACGGAGACAGAGGCAGAGACAGAGCCAGGGACAGAGACGGAGACAGAGACAGAGGGAGAGACAGGGACAGAGACAGAGACGGAAACAGAGACAGAGACACATACGCGGACAGAGACAGAGGCAGAGACAGAGACAGAGAGAGAGACGGAGACAGAGACAGAGACTGAGACGGAGACAGAGACAGCGGCAGAGACAGGGACGGAGACAGAGACAGGGACACAGACAGAGACAGAGACAGAGACAGAGACAGAGAGAGAGACAGAGACAGAGACAGAGACAGAGACAGAGACAGAGACAGAGACAGAAACAGAGACAGAGACAGATACGCGGACAGAGACAGAGGCAGAGACAGGGACAGAGAGAGAGACGGAGACAGAGACAGAGACTGAGACGGAGACAGCGACAGCGGCAGAGACAGGGACGGAGACAGAGACAGAGACAGAGACAGAGACAGAGACAGAGACAGAGACAGAGACAGAGACAGAGACGGAGACAGAGACAGAGACAGAGACAGAGACAGAGACAGAGACAGAGACAGAGACAGAGACGGAGACAGAAACAGAGACAGAGGCAGAGACAGAGCCAGGGACAGAGACGGAGACAGAGACTGAGGGAGAGACAGCGACAGAGACAGAGACAGATACAGACACAGAGACAGAGACAGAGACAGAGACAGAGACAGAGACAGAAACAGAGACAGAGACAGATACGCGGACAGAGACAGAGGCAGAGACAGAGACAGAGAGAGAGACGGAGACAGAGACAGAGACTGAGACGGAGACAGAGACAGCGGCAGAGACGGAGACAGAGGCAGAGACAGAGCCATGGACAGAGACAGAGACAGAGACAGAGGGAGAGACAGCGACAGAGACAGAGACAGAGACAGAGACAGAGACAGAGAGAGAGACAGAGACAGAGACGGAGACAGATACAGAGACAGAGGCATAGACAGAGACAGAGACAGAGTCAGCGACAGGGACAAGGAGAGGGACAGGGACAGAGACAGAGGCAGAGACAGAGACAGAGACAGAGACAGAGACAGAGACAGAGACAGAGACAGAGACAGAGACAGAGACAGAGACAGAGACGGAGGCAGAGACAGAGACACAGACAGAGACAGAGAATGAGACAGAGTCAGAGGCAGAGACAGAGACAGAGAAAGAGACAGTGACAGAGGCAGAGACTGAGACTGACACCGAGACAGAGACAGAAACAGAGACAGAAACAGATACACGGACAGAGACAGAGGCAGAGACAGAGACAGAGACAGAGACAGAGAAAAAGACAAAGACAGAGACAGACATAGAGACAGAGACAGAGACAGAGACAGAGACAGAGACAGAGACAGAGACAGAGACAGAGACAGATACAGAGACGGAGGGAGAGACAGCGACAGAGACAGAGACAGAGACAGAGACAGAGACAGAGACAGAGACAGAGACGGAGACAGAGGCAGAGACAGAGCCATGGACAGAGACAGAGACAGAGACAGAGGGAGACACAGCGACAGAGACAGAGATAGAGACAGAGACAGAGACAGAGACAGAGACAGAGGCAGAGACAGAGACAGAGACGGAGACAGAGACAGAGACAGAGACAGAGACAGAGACAGAGACAGAGACAGAGACAGAGACAGAGACAGAGGCAGAGACAGAGACAGAGACAGAGACAGAGACAGAGGCAGAGGCAGAGACAGAGACAGAGACAGATGCAGAGACAGGGACAGAGACGGAGACGGAGGCAGAGACAGAGCCGGGGACAGAGACAGAGACAGAGACTGAGGGAGAGACAGCGACAGAGGCAGAGACAGAGACACAGACACAGACAGATACAGAGACAGAGACGGAGATAGAGACAGGGACAGAAACAGAGACAGAGACAGATACGCGGACAGAGACAGAGGCAGAGACAGAGACAGAGAGAGAGACGGAGACAAAGACCGAGACAGAGACAGAGACAGAGACAGAGACAGAGACAGAGACAGAGACAGAGTCAGAGACAGAGACACAGACAGAGACAGAGACGGAGATAGAGACAGAGACAGAGACAGAGACGGAGACAGAGGCAGAGACAGAGCCAGGGACAGAGACAGAGACAGAGACAGAGACAGAGACAGAGGGAGAGACAGCGACAGAGACAGAGACACATTCGGAGACAGAAACAGAGACAGAGACAGAGACAGGGACAGAGACAGAGACAGAGACAAAGACAGAGACAGAGACAGAGACAGAGACAGAGACAGAGACAGAGACAGAGACACGGACAGAGACAGAGACAGAGACTGAGACAGAGGCAGAGACAGAGACAGATACAGAGACAGGGACAGAGACAGAGACAGAGACAGAGACAGCGACAGGGACAAGCGGAGGGACAGGGACAGAGACAGAGGCAGAGACAGAGACGGAGACAGATGCGGAGACAGAGACAGAGACAGAGACAGAGACAGAGTCAGAGACAGAGGCAGAGACAGAGACAGAGACAGATACGGAGACAGAGACAGAGACAGAGACAGAGACAGAGACAGAGTCAGAGACAGAGACAGATACCGAGACAGAGACAGAGACAGAGACAGAGACAGAGACACAGACAGAGACAGAGACAGAGACAGAGACACAGACAGAGACAGAGACAGAGACGGAGACAGAGGCAGAGACAGAGACAAAGACAGAGACAGAGACAGAGACAGAGACAGAGACAGAGACAGAGACAGAGGGAGAGACAGAGACAGAGACAGAGACAGAGACAGAGACAGAGACAGAGAGAGAGACAGAGACAGAGACAGAGACGGAGACAGAGGCAGAGACAGAGAGAGAGACAGAGACAGAGACAGAGACAGAGACAGAGACAGAGACAGAGACAGAGACAGAGATAGAGACAGAGACAGAGACAGAGACAGAGACAAAGACAGAGACAGAGACAGAGACAGAGGCAGAGTCTCAGACAGAGAAAGAGACAGAGACAGAGACAGAGACACATACGGAGACAGAAACAGAGTCAGAGACAGAGACAGAGACAGAGGCAGAGACAGAGACAGAGGCAGAGACAGAGTCGGAGACAGTGACTGAGACAGAGACAGAGACAGAGACAGAGACAGAGATGGAGACAAAGACCCAGACAGACGCAGAGACTGAGACACAGGCAGAGACAGAGACAGAGACAGTGACAGAGACAGAGACAGAGACAGAGACTGAGACAGAGACAGAGGCAGAGACAAAGACAGAGACAGAGACAGAGACAGATACCGAGACAGAGACAGAGACAGAGACAGAGACACAGACAGAGACGGAGACAGAGACACAGACAGAGACAGAGACAGAGACGGAGACAGAGGCAGGGACAGAGACAGAGACAGAGGGAGAGACAGCGGCAGAGACAGAGACAGAGACAGAGACAGAGACAGAGACAGTGACTGAGGCAGAGACAGAGACAGAGACAGAGACAGAGACAGAGACAGAGACAGAGACTGAGGGAGAGACAGCGACAGAGACAGAGACAGATACAGACACAGAGACAGAGGCAGAGACAGAGACAGAAACAGAGACAGAGACAGATACGCGGACAGAGACAGAGGCAGAGACAGAGACAGAGAGAGAGACGGAGACAGAGACAGATACTGAGACGTAGACAGAGACAGCGGCAGAGACAGGGACGGAGACAGAGACAGAGACACAGACAGAGACAGAGACAGAGGCAGAGACAGAGACAGAGACAGAGACAGAGACAGAGACAGAGACAGAGACAGAGACAGAGACAGAGACAGAGACGGAGACAGAGACGGAGACAAAGACCGAGACAGAGACGGAGACAGAGGCAGAGACAGAGCCAGGGACAGAGACGGAGACAGAGACAGAGGGAGAGACAGGGACAGAGACAGAGACAGAAACAGAGACAGAGACAGATACGCGGACAGAGACAGAGGCAGAGACAGAGACAGAGAGAGAGACGGAGACAGAGACAGAGACTGAGACGGAGACAGAGACAGCGGCAGAGACAGGGACGGAGACAGAGACAGGGACACAGACAGAGACAGAGACAGAGACAGAGACAGAGAGAGAGACAGAGACAGAGACAGAGACAGAGACAGAGACAGAGACAGAAACAGAGACAGAGACAGATACGCGGACAGAGACAGAGGCAGGGACAGAGACAGAGAGAGAGACGGAGACAGAGACAGAGACTGAGACGGAGACAGCGA
This sequence comes from Megachile willughbiella, assembly GCA_945859595.2. Lineage (NCBI taxonomy): Eukaryota > Metazoa > Arthropoda > Insecta > Hymenoptera > Megachilidae > Megachile > Megachile willughbiella. The sequence continues at coordinate 789,212 of CAMAOD020000293.1, forward strand.
CAGCGGCAGAGACAGGGACGGAGACAGAGACAGAGACAGAGACAGAGACAGAGACAGAGACAGAGACAGAGACAGAGACAGAGACAGAGACAGAGACAGAGACAGAGACAGAGACAGAGACAGAGACGGAGACAGAGACAGAGGCATAGACAGAGACAGAGACAGAGTCAGCGACAGGGACAAGGAGAGGGACAGGGACAGAGACAGAGGCAGAGGCAGAGACAGAGACAGAGACAGAGACAGAGACAGAGACAGAGACAGAGACGGAGGCAGAGACAGAGACACAGACAGAGACAGAGACTGAGACAGAGTCAGAGGCAGAGACAGAGACAGAGAAAGAGACAGTGACAGAGGCAGAGACTGAGACTGACACCGAGACAGAGACAGAAACAGAGACAGAGACAGATACACGGACAGAGACAGAGGCAGAGACAGGGACAGAGACAGAGACAGAGAAAAAGACAGAGACAGAGACAGACATAGAGACAGAGACAGAGACAGAGACAGAGACAGAGACAGAGACAGAGACAGAGACAGAGACAGAGACAGAGACAGAGACAGAGACAGAGACAGAGACAGAGACAGAGACAGAGACAGAGACAGAGACAGAGACAGAGACAGAGACAAAGACAGAGACAGAGACAGAGACAGAGGCAGAGTCTCAGACAGAGACAGAGACAGAGACAGAGACAGAGACAGAGACAGAGACAGAGACAGAGACAGAGACAGAGACAGAGACAGAGATAGAGACAGAGACAGAGACAGAGACAGAGGCAGAGAAGGAGACAGAGACAGAGACAGAGACAGAGACAGAGACAGAGAGAGAGACAGAGACAGAGACAGAGAAACAGACAGAGAAACAGACAGAGACAGAGACAGAGACGGAGACAGAGGCAGAGACAGACACAGAGACAGAGACAGAGACAGAGACAGAGACAGAGTCGGAGACAGTGACTGAGACAGAGACGGAGACAGAGACAGAGACTGAGACGGAGACAGAGACAGCGGCAGAGACAGGGACGGAGACAGAGACAGAGACACAGACAGAGACAGAGACAGAGACAGAGACAGGGACAGAGACAGAGACAGAGACAGAGTCTGAGACAGAGACAGAGACAGAGACAGAGACAGAGACAGAGACGGAGACAGAGGCAGAGACAGAGCCAGGGACAGAGACAGAGACAGAGACAGAGACAGAGACAGAGACAGAGACAGAGACACAGACAGAGACAGAGACACAGACGGAGACAGAGACAGAGACGGAGACAGAGGCAGAGACAGAGACTGAGACAGAGACTGAGACGGAGACAGAGGGAGAGACAGCGACAGAGACAGAGACAGAGACAGAGGCAGAGTCTCAGACAGAGACAGAGACAGAGCCAGGGACAGAGACAGAGACAGAGACAGAGACAGAGACAGAGACAGAGACAGAGACAGAGACAGAGACAGAGACAGAGACAGAGACAGAGACGGAGACAGAAACAGAGACAGAGGCAGAGACAGAGCCAGGGACAGAGACGGAGACAGAGACTGAGGGAGAGACAGCGACAGAGACAGAGACAGAGACAGAGAGGGAGGCAAAGACCGAGACAGAGGCAGAGACACAGACAGAGGCAGAGACAGAGACAGAGACAGAGGCAGAGACAGAGAAAGAGACAGAGACGGAGACAAAGACCGAGACAGAGATAGAGACGGAGACAGTGACTGAGACAGAGACGGAGACAGAGACAGAGACTGAGACGGAGACAGAGACAGCGGCAGAGACAGGGAGGGAGACAGAGACAGAGACACAGACAGAGACAGAGACAGAGATAGAGACACGGACAGAGACAGAGACAGAGACAGAGTCTGAGACAGAGACAGAGACAGAGACAGAGACAGAGACAGAGACGGAGACAGAGGCAGAGACAGAGCCAGGGACAGAGACAGAGACAGAGACAGAGACAGAGACAGAGACAGAGACAGAGACAGAGACAGAGACAGAGACAGAGGCAGAGAGAGAGACAGAGACAGAGACAGAGACAGAGACGGAGGCAATGACCGAGACAGAGGCAGAGACACAGACAGAGACAGAGACAGAGACAGAGACAGAGACAGAGAGGGAGGCAAAGACCGAGACAGAGGCAGAGACACAGACAGAGGCAGAGACAGAGACAGAGACAGAGGCAGAGACAGAGAAAGAGACAGAGACGGAGACAAAGACCGAGACAGAGATAGAGACGGAGACAGAGGCAGTGACAGAGCCAGGGACGGAGACAAAGGCAGAGACAGAGGGAGAGACAGCGACAGAGACAGAGACAGAGACGGAGACAGAGACAGAGACAGGGACAGAGACAGAGACAGAGACAGAGACAGAGACAGAGACAGAGACAGAGACAGAGACAGAGATAGAGGCAGAGACAGAGACAGAGACAGAGACAGAGAAGGAGACAGAGACAGAGACAGAGACAGAGGGAGAGACAGAGACAGAGACAGAGAAACAGACAGAGAAACAGGCAGAGACAGAGACAGAGACGGAGACAGAGGCAGAGACAGAGACAGAGGCAGAGACAGAGACAGAGACAGAGTCGGAGACAGTGACTGAGACAGAGACAGAGGCAGAGACAGAGACAGAGACGGAGACAAAGACCGAGATTGCCGCAGAGACTGAGACACAGGCAGAGACAGAGACAGAGACAGTGACAGAGACAGAGACAGAGTCAGAGACTGAGACAGAGACAGAGACAGAGACAGAGACAAAGACAGAGACAGAGACAGAGACAGATACAGAGACAGAGACAGAGACAGAGACAGAGACACAGACAGAGACAGAGACAGGGACACAGACAGAGACAGAGACAGAGACGGAGACAGAGGCAGAGACAGAGACTGAGACAGAGACAGAGACAGAGGGAGAGACAGCGACAGAGACAGAGACAGAGACAGAGACAGAGACAGGGACAGAGACTGAGACAGAGACTGAGACAGAGACAGAGACAGAGACAGAGACAGAGACAGAGGCAGAGGCAGAGTCTCAGACAGAGACAGAGACAGAGACAGAGACAGAGACAGAGACAGAGATAGAGGCAGAGACAGAGACAGAGACAGAGACAGAGAAGGAGACAGAGACAGAGACAGAGACAGAGGGAGAGACAGAGACAGAGACAGAGACAGAGACAGAGAAACAGACAGAGAAACAGGCAGAGACAGAGACAGAGACGGAGACAGAGGCAGAGACAGAGACAGAGGCAGAGACAGAGACAGAGACAGAGTCGGAGACAGTGACTGAGACAGAGACAGAGGCAGAGACAGAGACAGAGACGGAGACAAAGACCGAGATTGCCGCAGAGACTGAGACACAGGCAGAGACAGAGACAGAGACAGTGACAGAGACAGAGACAGAGTCAGAGACTGAGACAGAGACAGAGACAGAGACAGAGACAAAGACAGAGACAGAGACAGAGACAGATACAGAGACAGAGACAGAGACAGAGACAGAGACACAGACAGAGACAGAGACAGGGACACAGACAGAGACAGAGACAGAGACGGAGACAGAGGCAGAGACAGAGACTGAGACAGAGACAGAGACAGAGGGAGAGACAGCGACAGAGACAGAGACAGAGACAGAGACAGAGACAGGGACAGAGACTGAGACAGAGACTGAGACAGAGACAGAGACAGAGACAGAGACAGAGACAGAGGCAGAGGCAGAGTCTCAGACAGAGACAGAGACAGAGACAGAGACAGAGACAGAGACAGAGACAGAGACAGAGACAGAGACAGAGACAGAGACAGAGACAGAGACAGAGACAGAGACAGAGATAGAGACAGAGACAGAGACAGAGACAGAGACAGAGACGGAGACAGAGGCAGAGACAGAGGCAGGGACAGAGACAGAGACAGGGACAGAACCAGAGACAGAGACAGATACGGGGACAGAGACAGATACGGGGACAGAGACAGAGACAGAGACAGAGACAGAGACAGAGACAGAGACAGAGACAGAGACAGAGAGAGAGACAGAGAGAGAGACAGAGACAGAGACAGAGTCAGAGACATAGGCACGGAGGCAGAGACACAGAGACAGAGACACAGAGACAGAGACACAGAGACAGAGGCACAGAGACAAAGAAACAGAGACAAAGACACAGAGACAGAGACACAGAGACAGAGACACAGGGACAGAGACAGAGACACAGAGACAGAGACAGAGAGACAGAGACACAGAGACAGAGACATAGAGAACAGAGACACAGAGACAGAGACACAGAAACAGCGACACTGAGACAGAGACACAGAGACAGAGACACAGAGACAGAGGCACAGAGACAGAGACACAGAGATACAGAGACACAGAGACAGAGACTCGGAAACAGAGACACAGAGACAGAGACACAGAGACAGAGACACAGAGACACAGAGACAGAGCCTCGGAGACAGGGACACAGAGACAGAGACACACAGACAGAGACACAGAGGCAAAGACACAGAGACAAAGACACAGAGACAGAGACACAGAGACAGAGACATAGTGACAGAGACACAGAGACAGAGACACAGAGACAGAGACAGAGAGACAGAGGCACAGAGACAGAGACACAGAGACAGAGACACTGAGACAGAGACACGGAGACACAGAGACACAGAGACAGAGATTCGGAGACAGGGACACAGAGACAGAGATACACAGACAGAGACACAGAGGCAGAGACACAGATACAGAGACACAGATACAGAGACACAGATACAGAGACAGTGTCAGAGATAGAAACGGAGACAGAGGCAGGGACAGAGGCAGACACAGATACAGAGACAGAGTCAGAGATAGAAACGGAGACAGTGGCAGGGACAGAGACACAGAAACAGAGACACAGAGACAAAGACACAGAGACAGACACACACAGCCTGAGGTACACAGACAGAGACAAAGCCAGATACAAAAACAGAGACAAAGAGACGGGGACACAGAGACAGAGACACACAGACAGAGGCACAGAGACAGAGACACAGAGACACAGAAATACAGAGACAGAGACTCGGAGACAGAGACACAGAGACAGAGACACTGAGACAGAGACACAGAAACAGAGACGAAGGCAGAGATAAAGACAGAGACAAAAACAGAGACAAGGAGACGGAGACACAGAGACAGAGACACAGAGACAGAGGCACAGAGACAGAGACAGAGACACCGAGACATAGACACAGAGACAGAGACACAGAGACAGCGACACAGACACACAGACAGAGACAGAGACACAGAGACAGAGACAGAGTCAGAGACAGAGACAAAGACAGAAACACTGAGACACTGAGACACAGGAACAGAAACACAGAGATAGAGACACAGGGACAGAGACAGAGACAAGGAGACGGAGGCACAGAGACAGAGACACAGAGACAGAGGCACAGAGACAATGACAGAGACACCGAGACATAGACACAGAGACAGAGACACAGAGACAGAGACACAGAGACACAGAGACAGAGACACAGAGACAGAGACAGAGAGACAGAGGCACGGAGACAGAGACACAGGGACAGAGACACAGAGACAGAGACACAGAGACAGAGACACAGAGACAGAGGCACAGAGACAGAGGCACAGAGACAGAGACAGAGAGACAGAGGGACAGAGGGACAAAGACACACACACAGAGACACAGACACGGAGGCAGAGTCAGCGAGGGAGACAAAGAGACAGAGAAGCAGAGACAGAGACACAGGGTGAGAGACACACAGACAGAGACACAGAGACAGAGGTACAGTTACGGAGACAGAGTCAGAGATAGAAACGGAGACAGAGACAGACAGAGACAGAAACATGGCAGGGACAGAGACAAAGACAGAGAACGAGGCAGAGACAGAGACAGAGACAGAGACAGAGACAGAGACAGAGACAGAGACAGAGACAGAGACAGAGACAGAGACAGAGACAGAGACAGAGACAGAGACAGAGACAGAGACAGAGACAGAGACAGAGACAGAGACAGAGACAGAGACAGAGACAGAGACAGAGACAGAGACAGAGACAGAGACAGAGACAGAGACAGAGACAGAGACAGAGACAGGGACAGAGACAGAGGCAGAGACAGAGACACAGAGACAGAGACACTGAGACACAGACACTGAGACAGAGACACTGAGACAGAGACACAGAGACAGAGACGAAGACAGAGATAAAGACAGAGACAAAAACAGAGACAAGGAGACGGAGACCCGGAGACAGAGACACAGAGACAGAGGCACAGAGACACAGAGACAGAGAGACAGAGACAGAGACGCAGAGACAGAGGCACTGAGACAGAGACACGGAGACAGAGACAGAGTCAGAGATTGAAACGGAGACAGAGGCAGGGACAGAGACAGAGACAGAGACAGAGTCAGAGATAGAAACGGAGACAGAGGCAGGGACAGAGACAGAGACAGAGACAGAGACAGAGACAGAGACAGAGACAGAGGCAGAGACAGAGACAGAAACAGAGACGGAAACAAAGACCGAGCCAGGGACAGAGACGGAGAGAGAGACAGAGACAGAGACAGAGAAACAGACAGGGAAACAGACAGAAACAGAGACAGAGACGGAGACAGAGACAGAGACAGAGGCATAGACAGAGACAGGGACAGAGACAGCGACAGTGACAGGGAGAGGGACAGGGACAGAGACAGAGACAGAGACAGAGGCATAGACAGAGACAGGGACAGAGGCAGCGACAGTGACAGGGAGAGGGACAGGGACAGAGACAGAGACAGAGACAGAGACAGACACTGAGACAGAGACAGAGACAGAGACAGAGACATAGAAACATAGGCACAGACACAGAGACACAGAGACAGAGACACTTAGACAGAGACACGGAGACAGAGACAGAGTCAGAGACAGAGACAGAGACAGAGACAGAGACAGAGACAGAGACAGAGACAGAGACAGAGACAGAGACAGAGACAGAGACAGAGACAGAGACAGAGACAGAGACAGAGACAGAGACAGAGACAGAGACAGAGGCAGAAACAGAGACGGAGACAAAGACCGAGACAGAGACCGAGACGGAGACAGAGACAGAGGCGGAGACGGAGCCAGGGGCAGAGACGGAGAGAGAGACAGAGACAGAGACAGAGACAGAGACAGAGACAGAGACAGAGACAGAGACAGAGACAGAGAAAGAGACAGAGACAGAGACAGATACAGAGACAGAGACAGAGACAGAGACAGAGACAGAGACAGAGACAGAGACGGGGACAGAGACAGAGACAGAGACAGGGACAGCGACAGAGAGAGAGACAGAAACAGAGACAGAGACAGAAACAGAGGCGGAGACGGAGCCAGGGACAGAGACGGAGAGAGAGACAGAGACAGAGACAGAGACAGAGACAGAGAAACAGACAGGGAAACAGACAGAGACAGAGACAGAGACGGAGACAGAGACAGAGACAGAGGCATAGACAGAGACAGGGACAGAGACAGAGACAGAGACAGAGACAGAGACAGAGACAGAGACAGAGACAGAGACAGAGACAGAGACAGAGACAGGGACAGAGACAGAGGCAGAGACAGAGACACAGAGACAGAGACACTGAGACAGAGACACTGAGACAGAGACACTGAGACAGAGACACTGAGACAGAGACACAGAGACAGAGACGAAGACAGAGATAAAGACAGAGACAAAAACAGAGACAAGGAGACGGAGACACGGAGACAGAGACACAGAGACAGAGGCACAGAGACACAGAGACAGAGAGACAGAGACAGAGACGCAGAGACAGAGGAACAGAGACAGAGACACAGAGACACAGAGACACAGAGACAGAGACTCGGAGACAGGGACACAGAGACAGAGACACACAGACAGAGTCACAGAGACAAAGACACAGAGACAAAGCCACAGAGACAGAGACACAGAGACAGAGACAGAGACAGAGACAGAGACAGAGACAGAGACAGAGACAGAGACAGAGACAGAGACAGAGACAGAGACAGAGACGGAGGCAGAGACAGAGACAAAGACAGAGACAGAGACAGGGACAGAGACAGAGACAGAGACAGAGACAGAGACAGAGACAGGGACAGAGACAGAGACAGAGACAGAGACAGAGACGGAGACAGAGACAGAGGCGGAGACGGAGCCAGGGGCAGAGACGGAGAGAGAGACAGAGACAGAGACAGAGACAGAGACAGAGACAGAGACAGAGACAGAGACAGAGACAGAGACAGAGACAGAGACAGAGACAGAGACAGAGACGGAGACAGAGACAGAGGCATAGACAGAGACAGAGACAGAGTCAGCGACAGGGACAAGGAGAGGGACAGGGACAGAGACAGAGGCAGAGGCAGAGACAGAGACAGAGACAGAGACAGAGACAGAGACAGAGACAGAGACAGAGACAGAGACAAAGACGGAGGCAGAGACAGAGACACAGACAGAGACAGAGACTGAGACAGAGTCAGAGGCAGAGACAGAGACAGAGAAAGAGACAGTGACAGAGGCAGAGACTGAGACTGACACCGAGACAGAGACAGAAACAGAGACAGAGACAGATACACGGACAGAGACAGAGGCAGAGACAGGGACAGAGACAGAGACAGAGAAAAAGACAGAGACAGAGACAGACATAGAGACAGAGACAGAGACAGAGACAGAGACAGAGACAGAGACAGAGACAGAGACAGATACAGAGACAGAGGGAGAGACAGCGACAGAGACAGAGACAGAGACAGAGACAGAGACAGAGACAGAGACAGAGACAGAGACGGAGACAGAGGCAGAGACAGAGCCATGGACAGAGACAGAGACAGAGACAGAGGGAGACACAGCGACAGAGACAGAGATAGAGACAGAGACAGAGACAGAGACAGAGACAGAGGCAGAGACAGAGACAGAGACGGAGACAGAGACAGAGACAGAGACAGAGACAGAGACAGAGACAGAGACAGAGACAGAGACAGAGACAGAGACAGAGGCAGAGACAGAGACAGAGACAGAGACAGAGACAGAGGCAGAGGCAGAGACAGAGACAGAGACAGATGCAGAGACAGGGACAGGGACAGAGACGGAGACGGAGGCAGAGACAGAGCCAGGGACAGAGACAGAGACAGAGACTGAGGGAGAGACAGCGACAGAGGCAGAGACAGAGACACAGACACAGACAGATACAGAGACAGAGGGAGAGACAGAGACAGAGACAGAGACAGAGACAGAGACAGAGAGAGAGACAGAGACAGAGACAGAGACGGAGACAGAGGCAGAGACATAGACAGAGACAGAGACAGAGACAGAGACAGAGACAGAGACAGAGACAGAGACAGAGATAGAGACAGAGACAGAGACAGAGACAGAGACAAAGACAGAGACAGAGACAGAGACAGAGGCAGAGTCTCAGACAGAGAAAGAGACAGAGACAGAGACAGAGACACATACGGAGACAGAAACAGAGACAGAGACAGAGACAGAGACAGAGGCAGAGACAGAGACAGAGGCAGAGACAGAGTCGGAGACAGTGACTGAGACAGAGACAGAGAAAAAGACAGAGACAGAGACAGACATAGAGACAGAGACAGAGACAGAGACAGAGACAGAGACAGAGACAGAGACAGATACAGAGACAGAGGGAGAGACAGCGACAGAGACAGAGACAGAGACAGAGACAGAGACAGAGACAGAGACAGAGACAGAGACAGAGACGGAGACAGAGGCAGAGACAGAGCCATGGACAGAGACAGAGACAGAGACAGAGGGAGACACAGCGACAGAGACAGAGATAGAGACAGAGACAGAGACAGAGACAGAGACAGAGGCAGAGACAGAGACAGAGACGGAGACAGAGACAGAGACAGAGACAGAGACAGAGACAGAGACAGAGACAGAGACAGAGACAGAGACAGAGACAGAGGCAGAGACAGAGACAGAGACAGAGACAGAGACAGAGACAGAGGCAGAGGCAGAGACAGAGACAGAGACAGATGCAGAGACAGGGACAGGGACAGAGACGGAGACGGAGGCAGAGACAGAGCCAGGGACAGAGACAGAGACAGAGACTGAGGGAGAGACAGCGACAGAGGCAGAGACAGAGACACAGACACAGACAGATACAGAGACAGAGGGAGAGACAGAGACAGAGACAGAGACAGAGACAGAGACAGAGAGAGAGACAGAGACAGAGACAGAGACGGAGACAGAGGCAGAGACATAGACAGAGACAGAGACAGAGACAGAGACAGAGACAGAGACAGAGACAGAGACAGAGACAGAGATAGAGACAGAGACAGAGACAGAGACAGAGACAAAGACAGAGACAGAGACAGAGACAGAGGCAGAGTCTCAGACAGAGAAAGAGACAGAGACAGAGACAGAGACACATACGGAGACAGAAACAGAGACAGAGACAGAGACAGAGACAGAGGCAGAGACAGAGACAGAGGCAGAGACAGAGTCGGAGACAGTGACTGAGACAGAGACAGAGACAGAGACGGAGACAGAGACGGAGACAAAGACCCAGACAGACGCAGAGACTGAGACACAGGCAGAGACAGAGACAGAGACAGTGACAGAGACAGAGACAGAGACAGAGACTGAGACAGAGACAGAGGCAGAGACAAAGACAGAGACAGAGACAGAGACAGATACCGAGACAGAGACAGAGACAGAGACAGAGACACAGACAGAGGCAGAGACAGAGACACAGACAGAGACAGAGACAGAGACGGAGACAGAGGCAGAGACAGAGACTGAGACAGAGACAGAGACAGAGACAGAGGGAGAGACAGCGACAGAGACAGCGACAGAGACAGAGACAGAGACAGAGACAGAGGCAGAGACAGGGACAGAGACAGAGACTGAGGGAGAGACAGCGACAGAGACAGAGACAGATACAGACACAGAGACAGAGGCAGAGACAGAGACAGAAACAGAGACAGAGACAGAGACGGAGAGAGAGACGGAGACAGAGACAGATACTGAGACGGAGACAGAGACAGCGGCAGAGACAGGGACGGAGACAGAGACAGAGACACAGACAGAGACAGAGACAGAGGCAGAGACAGAGACAGAGACAGAGACAGAGACAGAGACAGAGACAGAGACAGAGACAGAGACAGAGACAGAGACAGAGACAGAGACGGAGACAAAGACCGAGACAGAGACGGAGACAGAGGCAGAGACAGAGCCAGGGACAGAGACGGAGACAGAGACAGAGGGAGAGACAGGGACAGAGACAGAGACAGAAACAGAGACAGAGACAGATACGCGGACAGAGACAGAGGCAGAGACAGAGACAGAGAGAGAGACGGAGACAGAGACAGAGACTGAGACGGAGACAGAGACAGCGGCAGAGACAGGGACGGAGACAGAGACAGGGACACAGACAGAGACAGAGACAGAGACAGAGACAGAGAGAGAGACAGAGACAGAGACAGAGACAGAGACAGAGACAGAGACAGAAACAGAGACAGAGACAGAGACAGAGACAGAGAGAGAGACAGAGACAGAGACAGAGACGGAGACAGAGGCAGAGACAGAGACAGAGACAGAGACAGAGACAGAGACAGAGACAGAGACAGAGACAGAGATAGAGACAGAGACAGAGACAGAGAGAGAGACAAAGACAGGGACAGAGACAGAGACAGAGGCAGAGTCTCAGACAGAGAAAGAGACAGAGACAGAGACAGAGGCACATACGGAGACAGAAACAGAGACAGAGACAGAGACAGAGACAGAGGCAGAGACAGAGACAGAGGCAGAGACAGAGTCGGAGACAGTGACTGAGACAGAGACAGAGACAGAGACAGAGACAGAGACGGAGACAAAGACCCAGACAGACGCAGAGACTGAGACACAGGCAGAGACAGAGACAGAGACAGTGACAGAGACAGAGACAGAGACAGAGACTGAGACAGAGACAGAGGCAGAGACAAAGACAGAGACAGAGACAGAGACAGATACCGAGACAGAGACAGAGACAGAGACAGAGACACAGAGAGAGACAGAGACAGAGACACAGACAGAGACAGAGACAGAGACGGAGACAGAGGCAGAGACAGAGACTGAGAGAGAGACAGAGACAGAGACAGAGGGAGAGACAGCGACAGAGACAGCGACAGAGACAGAGACAGAGACAGAGACAGAGGCAGAGACAGGGACAGAGACAGAGACAGAGACGGAGACAGAGACAGAGACAGAGACAGATACAGAGACAGGGACAGAGACAGAGACAGAGACAGAGACAGCGACAGGGACAAGCGGAGGGACAGGGACAGAGACAGAGGCAGAGACAGAGACGGAGACAGAGACAGAGACAGAGACACAGACAGAGACAGAGACAGAGACAGAGACAGAGACAGAGGCAGAGTCTCAGACAGAGACAGAGACAGAGACAGAGACAGAGACAGAGACAGAGACAGAGACAGAGACAGAGACAGAGACAGAGATAGAGACAGAGACAGAGACAGAGACAGAGACAGAGAAGGAGACAGAGACAGAGACAGAGACAGAGACAGAGACAGAGAGAGAGACAGAGACAGAGACAGAGGCAGAGACAGAGAAACAGACAGAGAAACAGACGGAGACAGAGACAGAGACGGAGACGGAGGCAGAGATAGAGACAGAGACAGAGACAGAGACAGAGACAGAGACAGAGACAGAGACAGAGACAGAGACAGAGACAGAGACAGAGACAGAGACAGAGACAGAGACAGAGACAGAGACAGAGACAGAGACAAAGACAGAGACAGAGACAGAGACAGAGGCAGAGTCTCAGACAGAGAAAGAGACAGAGGCAGAGGCAGAGACACATACGGAGACAGAGACAGAGACAGAGACAGAGACAGAGACAGAGACAGAGACAGAGACAGAGACAGAGACAGAGACAGAGACAGAGACAGAGACAGAGACAGAGACGGAGACAAAGACCGAGACAGAGACGGAGACAGAGGCAGAGACAGAGCCAGGGACAGAGACGGAGACAGAGACAGAGGGAGAGACAGGGACAGAGACAGAGACAGAAACAGAGACAGAGACAGGTACGCGGACAGAGACAGAGGCAGAGACAGAGACAGAGAGAGAGACGGAGACAGAGACAGAGACTGAGACGGAGACAGAGACAGCGGCAGAGACAGGGACGGAGACAGAGACAGGGACACAGACAGAGACAGAGACAGAGACAGAGACAGAGACAGAGAGAGAGACAGAGACAGAGACAGAGACAGAGACAGAGACAGAGACAGAGACAGAAACAGAGACAGAGACAGAGACAGAGACAGAGAGAGAGACAGAGACAGAGACAGAGACGGAGACAGAGGCAGAGACAGAGACAGAGACAGAGACAGAGACAGAGACAGAGACAGAGACAGAGACAGAGATAGAGACAGAGACAGAGACAGAGACAGAGACAAAGACAGAGACAGAGACAGAGACAGAGGCAGAGTCTCAGACAGAGAAAGAGACAGAGACAGAGACAGAGACACATACGGAGACAGAAACAGAGACAGAGACAGAGACAGAGACAGAGGCAGAGACAGAGACAGAGGCAGAGACAGAGTCGGAGACAGTGACTGAGACAGAGACAGAGACAGAGACAGAGACAGAGACGGAGACAAAGACCCAGACAGACGCAGAGACTGAGACACAGGCAGAGACAGAGGCAGAGACAGGGACAGAGACAGAGACAGAGACGGAGACAGAGACAGAGACAGAGACAGAGACAGAGACAGAGACAGAGACAGAGATAGAGACAGAGACAGAGACAGAGACAGAGACAGAGAAGGAGACAGAGACAGAGACAGAGACAGAGACAGAGACAGAGAGAGAGACAGAGACAGAGACAGAGGCAGAGACAGAGAAACAGACAGAGAAACAGACGGAGACAGAGACAGAGACGGAGACAGAGGCAGAGATAGAGACAGAGACAGAGACAGAGACAGAGACAGAGACAGAGACAGAGACAGAGACAGAGACAGAGACAGAGACAGAGACAGAGACAGAGACAGAGACAGAGACAGAGACAAAGACAGAGACAGAGACAGAGACAGAGGCAGAGTCTCAGACAGAGAAATAGACAGAGGCAGAGACAGAGACACATACGGAGACAGAAACAGAGACAGAGACAGAGACAGAGACAGAGACAGAGGCAGAGACAGAGACAGAGACAGAGTCGGAGACAGTGACTGAGACAGAGACAGAGACAGAGACTGAGACGGAGACAAAGACCGAGACACACGCAGAGACTGAGACACAGGCAGAGACAGAGACAGAGACAGTGACAGAGACAGAGACAGAGACAGAGACTGAGACAGAGACAGAGACAGAGACAGAGACAGGGACAGAGACAGAGGCAGAGACAGAGACAGAGGCAGAGACAGAGTCGGAGACAGTGACTGAGACAGAGACAGAGACAGAGACAGAGACAGAGACGGAGACAAAGACCCAGACAGACGCAGAGACTGAGACACAGGCAGAGACAGAGACAGAGACAGTGACAGAGACAGAGACAGAGACAGAGACTGAGACAGAGACAGAGGCAGAGACAAAGACAGAGACAGAGACAGAGACAGATACCGAGACAGAGACAGAGACAGAGACAGAGACACAGACAGAGACAGAGACAGAGACACAGACAGAGACAGAGGCAGAGACGGAGACAGAGACAGAGGCAGAGACAGAGAAACAGACAGAGAAACAGACGGAGACAGAGACAGAGACGGAGACAGAGGCAGAGACAGAGACAGAGACAGAGACAGAGGGAGAGACAGCGACAGAGACAGCGACGGAGACAGAGACAGAGACAGAGACAGAGACAGAGACAGAGACAGAGACAGAGACAGAGACAGAGACAGGGACAGAGACAGAGACAGAGACAGAGACAGAGACAGAGACAGAGACAGAGACAGATACAGAGACAGGGACAGAGACAGAGACAGAGACAGAGACAGCGACAGGGACAAGCGGAGGGACAGGGACAGAGACAGAGGCAGAGACAGAGACGGAGACAGAGACAGAGACAGAGACACAGACAGAGACAGAGACAGAGACACAGACAGAGACAGAGACAGAGACAGAGACGGAGACAGAGGCAGAGACAGAGACTGAGACAGAGACAGAGACAGAGACAGAGGGAGAGACAGCGACAGAGACAGAGACAGAGACAGAGACAGAGACAGAGACAGAGACAGAGTCAGAGACAGAGACAGAGACAGAGACAGAGACAGAGACGGAGACAGAGACAGAGACAGAGACACAGACAGAGACAGATACAGAGACACAGACAGAGACAGAGACAGAGACAGAGACGGAGACAGAGGCAGAGACAGAGACAGAGAGAGAGACAGAGACAGAGACAGAGTCAGAGACATAGGCACGGAGGCAGAGATGCAGAGACAGAGACAAGGAGACAGAGACAGAGACAGAGACACAGAGACATAGGCACGGATGCAGAGAAACTGATACAGAGACAAAGAGACAGAGGCAGAGACACTCAGACAGAGACCCAGAGACAGAGACCCAGAGACAGGGACAGAGACACAGACGGAGACAGAGACGGAGGCTGAGACAGAGACAGAGATAGAAAGAGAGACAGAGACAGAGACAGAGATGGAGACGGAGACGGAGACGGAGACGGAGACAGAGATAGAGACAGAGACAGAGACAGAGGCAGAGACGGAGACAGAGGCAGAGACAGAGGCAGGGACAGAGACAGAGACAGAGACAGAACCAGAGACAGAGACAGATACGGGGACAGAGACAGAGGCCGAGACAGAGACAGAGACAGAGACAGAGACAAAGACAGAGACAGAGGTAGAGACAGAGACAGAGAGAGAGACGGAGACAGAGACAGAGACTGAGACGGATACAGAGACAGCGGCAGAGACAGGGACGGAGACAGAGACAGAGACACAGACAGAGACAGAGACAGAGACAGAGACAGGGACAGAGACAGGGACAGAGACAGAGACTGAGACAGAGACAGAGACGGAGACAAAGACCGAGACAGAGATAGAGACGGAGACAGAGGCAGAGACAGAGCCAGGGACGGAGACAAAGACAGAGACAGAGGGAGAGACAGCGACAGAGACAGCGACAGAGACAGAGACAGAGACAGAGACAGAGACAGAGACAGAGACAGGGACAGAGACAGAGACAGAGACAGAGACAGAGACAGATACAGAGACAGGGACAGAGACAGAGACAGAGACAGAGACAGCGACAGGGACAAGCGGAGGGACAGGGACAGAGACAGAGGCAGAGACAGAGACGGAGACAGAGACAGAGACAGAGACACAGACAGAGACAGATACAGAGACACAGACAGAGACAGAGACAGAGACAGAGACGGAGACAGAGGCAGAGACAGAGACTGAGACAGAGACAGAGACAGAGACAGAGGGAGAGACAGCGACAGAGACAGAGACAGAGACAGAGACAGAGACAGAGACAGAGACAGAGACAGAGACAGAGACAGAGACAGAGACAGAGACAGAGACAGAGACAGAGACAGAGACACAGACAGAGACAGAGACAGAGACGGAGACAGAGGCAGAGACAGAGACTGAGACAGAGACAGAGACAGAGACAGAGGGAGAGACAGCGACAGAGACAGAGACAGAGACAGAGACAGAGACAGAGACAGAGACAGAGACAGAGACAGAGACAGAGACAGAGACAGAGACAGAGACAGAGACAGAGACAGAGACAGAGGCAGAGACAGATACGGGGACAGAGACAGAGGCAGAGACAGAGACAGAGACAAAGACAGAGACAGAGGTAGAGACAGAGACAGAGAGAGAGACGGAGACAGAGACAGAGACTGAGACGGATACAGAGACAGCGGCAGAGACAGGGACGGAGACAGAGACAGAGACACAGACAGAGACAGAGACAGAGACAGAGACAGGGACAGAGACAGGGACAGAGACAGAGACTGAGACAGAGACAGAGACGGAGACAAAGACCGAGACAGAGATAGAGACGGAGGCAGAGGCAGAGACAGAGCCAGGGACGGAGACAAAGACAGAGACAGAGGGAGAGACAGCGACAGAGACAGAGACAGAGAGAGAGACGGAGACAGAGACTGAGACTGAGACGGAGACAGAGACAGCGGCAGAGACAGGGACGGAGACAGAGACAGAGACACAGACAGAGACAGAGACAGAGACAGAGACAGAGACAGAGACAGAGTCTGAGACAGAGACAGAGACAGAGACAGAGACAGAGACAGAGACGGAGACAGAGGCAGAGACAGAGCCAGGGACAGAGACAGAGACAGAGACAGAGACAGAGACAGAGACAGAGACAGAGACAGAGACAGAGACAGAGACGGAGGCAAAGACCGAGACAGAGGCAGAGACACAGACAGAGGCAGAGACAGAGACAGAGACAGAGACAGAGACGGAGGCAAAGACCGAGACAGAGGCAGAGACACAGACAGAGGCAGAGACAGAGACAGAGACAGAGACAGAGACAGAGACAGAGAAAGAGACAGAGACGGAGACAAAGACCGAGGCAGAGATAGAGACGGAGACAGAGGCAGAGACAGAGCCAGGGACGGAGACAAAGACAGAGACAGAGACAGAGACAGAGACAGAGACAGAGACAGAGACAGAGACAGAGACAGAGACAGAGACAGAGACAGAGACAGAGACAGAGACAGAGACAGAGACAGAGACAGAGACAGAGACAGAGACAGAGACAGAGACAGAGACAGAGACAGAGACAGAGACAGAGACAGAGACAGAGACAGAGACAAAGACAGAGACAGAGACAGAAACAGAGGCAGAGTCTCAGACAGAGACAGAGACAGAGACAGAGACAGAGACAGAGACAGAGACAGAGACAGAGACAGAGACAGAGACAGAGACAGAGACAGAGATAGAGACAGAGACAGAGACAGAGACAGAGACAGAGAAGGAGACAGAGACAGAGACAGAGACAGAGACAGAGACAGAGAGAGAGACAGAGACAGAGACAGAGAAACAGACAGAGAAACAGACAGAGACAGAGACAGAGACGGAGACAGAGGCAGAGACAGACACAGAGACAGAGACAGAGACAGAGACAGAGACAGAGACAGAGACAGAGACAGAGACAGAGACAGAGACAGAGACAGAGACAGAGACAGAGACAGAGACAGCGACAGAGACAGAGACAGAGACAGAGACAGAGGCAGAGACAGAGACAGAGACAGAGACAGAGACAGAGACAGAGACAGAGACAGAGACAGAGACAGAGACAGAGACAGAGACAGAGACAAAGACATAGACAGAGACAGAGACAGAGGCAGAGTCTCAGGCAGAGAAAGAGACAGAGACAGAGACAGAGACACATACGGAGACAGAAACAGAGACAGAGACAGAGACAGAGGCAGAGACAGAGACAGAGACAGAGACAGAGACACAGACAGAGACAGAGACAGAGACACAGACAGAGACAGAGACAGAGACGGAGACAGAGGCAGAGACAGAGACTGAGACAGAGACTGAGACGGAGACAGAGGGAGAGACAGCGACAGAGACAGAGACAGAGACAGAGGCAGAGTCTCAGACAGAGACAGAGACAGAGACAGAGACAGAGACAGAGACAGAGACAGAGACAGAGACAGAGACAGAGACAGAGACAAAGACAGAGAAACAGACAGAGAAACAGACAGAGACAGAGGCAGAGACAGAGACAGAGACAGAGTCGGAGACAGTGACTGAGACAGAGACGGAGACAGAGACAGAGACTGAGACGGAGACAGAGACAGCGGCAGAGACAGGGACGGAGACAGAGACAGAGACACAGACAGAGACAGAGACAGAGACAGAGACAGGGACAGAGACAGAGACAGAGACAGAGTCTGAGACAGAGACAGAGACAGAGACAGAGACAGAGACAGAGACAGAGACGGAGACAGAGGCAGAGACAGAGCCAGGGACAGAGACAGAGACAGAGACAGAGACAGAGACAGAGACAGAGACAGAGACAGAGACAGAGACAGAGACAGAGACAGAGATAGAGACAGAGACAGAGACAGAGACAGAGACAGAGAAGGAGACAGAGACAGAGACAGAGACAGAGACAGAGACAGAGAGAGAGACAGAGACAGAGACAGAGGCAGAGACAGAGAAACAGACAGAGAAACAGACGGAGACAGAGACAGAGACGGAGACAGAGGCAGAGATAGAGACAGAGACAGAGACAGAGACAGAGACAGAGACAGAGACAGAGACAGAGACAGAGACAGAGACAGAGACAGAGACAGAGACAGAGACAGAGACAGAGACAGAGACAAAGACAGAGACAGAGACAGAGACAGAGGCAGAGTCTCAGACAGAGAAAGAGACAGAGGCAGAGACAGAGACACATACGGAGACAGAAACAGAGACAGAGACAGAGACAGAGACAGAGACAGAGGCAGAGACAGAGACAGAGACAGAGTCGGAGACAGTGACTGAGACAGAGACAGAGACAGAGACAGAGACGGAGACAAAGACCGAGACACACGCAGAGACTGAGACACAGGCAGATACAGAGACAGAGACAGTGACAGAGACAGAGACAGAGACAGAGACTGAGACAGAGACAGAGACAGAGACAGAGACAGGGACAGAGACAGAGACAGAGACAGAGACAGAGACAGAGACAGAGACAGAGACAGAGACAGATACAGAGACAGAGACAGAGACAGAGATAGAGACAGAGACAGAGACAGAGACAGAGACAGAGACAGAGACAGAGACAGAGACGGAGGCAAAGACCGAGACAGAGGCAGAGACACAGACAGAGGCAGAGACAGAGACAGAGACAGAGACAGAGACGGAGGCAAAGACCGAGACAGAGGCAGAGACACAGACAGAGGCAGAGACAGAGACAGAGACAGAGACAGAGACAGAGACAGAGAAAGAGACAGAGACGGAGACAAAGACCGAGGCAGAGATAGAGACGGAGACAGAGGCAGAGACAGAGCCAGGGACGGAGACAAAGACAGAGACAGAGACAGAGACAGAGACAGAGACAGAGACAGAGACAGAGACAGAGACAGAGACAGAGACAGAGACAGAGACAGAGACAGAGACAGAGACAGAGACAGAGACAGAGACAGAGACAGAGACAGAGACAGAGACAGAGACAGAGACAGAGACAGAGACAGAGACAGAGACAGAGACAGAGACAAAGACAGAGACAGAGACAGAAACAGAGGCAGAGTCTCAGACAGAGACAGAGACAGAGACAGAGACAGAGACAGAGACAGAGACAGAGACAGAGACAGAGACAGAGACAGAGACAGAGACAGAGATAGAGACAGAGACAGAGACAGAGACAGAGACAGAGAAGGAGACAGAGACAGAGACAGAGACAGAGACAGAGACAGAGAGAGAGACAGAGACAGAGACAGAGAAACAGACAGAGAAACAGACAGAGACAGAGACAGAGACGGAGACAGAGGCAGAGACAGACACAGAGACAGAGACAGAGACAGAGACAGAGACAGAGACAGAGACAGAGACAGAGACAGAGACAGAGACAGAGACAGAGACAGAGACAGAGACAGAGACAGCGACAGAGACAGAGACAGAGACAGAGACAGAGGCAGAGACAGAGACAGAGACAGAGACAGAGACAGAGACAGAGACAGAGACAGAGACAGAGACAGAGACAGAGACAGAGACAGAGACAAAGACATAGACAGAGACAGAGACAGAGGCAGAGTCTCAGGCAGAGAAAGAGACAGAGACAGAGACAGAGACACATACGGAGACAGAAACAGAGACAGAGACAGAGACAGAGGCAGAGACAGAGACAGAGACAGAGACAGAGACACAGACAGAGACAGAGACAGAGACACAGACAGAGACAGAGACAGAGACGGAGACAGAGGCAGAGACAGAGACTGAGACAGAGACTGAGACGGAGACAGAGGGAGAGACAGCGACAGAGACAGAGACAGAGACAGAGGCAGAGTCTCAGACAGAGACAGAGACAGAGACAGAGACAGAGACAGAGACAGAGACAGAGACAGAGACAGAGACAGAGACAGAGACAGAGACAAAGACAGAGAAACAGACAGAGAAACAGACAGAGACAGAGGCAGAGACAGAGACAGAGACAGAGTCGGAGACAGTGACTGAGACAGAGACGGAGACAGAGACAGAGACTGAGACGGAGACAGAGACAGCGGCAGAGACAGGGACGGAGACAGAGACAGAGACACAGACAGAGACAGAGACAGAGACAGAGACAGGGACAGAGACAGAGACAGAGACAGAGTCTGAGACAGAGACAGAGACAGAGACAGAGACAGAGACAGAGACAGAGACGGAGACAGAGGCAGAGACAGAGCCAGGGACAGAGACAGAGACAGAGACAGAGACAGAGACAGAGACAGAGACAGAGACAGAGACAGAGACAGAGACAGAGACAGAGACAGAGATAGAGACAGAGACAGAGACAGAGACAGAGACAGAGAAGGAGACAGAGACAGAGACAGAGACAGAGACAGAGACAGAGAGAGAGACAGAGACAGAGACAGAGGCAGAGACAGAGAAACAGACAGAGAAACAGACGGAGACAGAGACAGAGACGGAGACAGAGGCAGAGATAGAGACAGAGACAGAGACAGAGACAGAGACAGAGACAGAGACAGAGACAGAGACAGAGACAGAGACAGAGACAGAGACAGAGACAGAGACAGAGACAGAGACAGAGACAAAGACAGAGACAGAGACAGAGACAGAGGCAGAGTCTCAGACAGAGAAAGAGACAGAGGCAGAGACAGAGACACATACGGAGACAGAAACAGAGACAGAGACAGAGACAGAGACAGAGACAGAGGCAGAGACAGAGACAGAGACAGAGTCGGAGACAGTGACTGAGACAGAGACAGAGACAGAGACAGAGACGGAGACAAAGACCGAGACACACGCAGAGACTGAGACACAGGCAGATACAGAGACAGAGACAGTGACAGAGACAGAGACAGAGACAGAGACTGAGACAGAGACAGAGACAGAGACAGAGACAGAGACAGGGACAGAGACAGAGACAGAGACAGAGACAGAGACAGAGACAGAGACAGAGACAGAGACAGATACAGAGACAGAGACAGAGACAGAGATAGAGACAGAGACAGAGACAGAGACAGAGACAAAGACAGAGACAGAGACAGAGACAGAGGCAGAGTCTCAGACAGAGAAAGAGACAGAGACAGAGACAGAGACACATACGGAGACAGAAACAGAGACAGAGACAGAGACAGAGACAGAGGCAGAGACAGAGACAGAGGCAGAGACAGAGTCGGAGACAGTGACTGAGACAGAGACAGAGACAGAGACAGAGACAGAGACAGAGACGGAGACAAAGACCCAGACAGACGCAGAGACTGAGACACAGGCAGAGACAGAGACAGAGACAGTGACAGAGACAGAGACAGAGACAGAGACTGAGACAGAGACAGAGGCAGAGACAAAGACAGAGACAGAGACAGAGACAGATACCGAGACAGAGACAGAGACAGAGACAGAGACAGAGACACAGACAGAGACAGAGACAGAGACACAGACAGAGACAGAGGCAGAGACGGAGACAGAGACAGAGGCAGAGACAGAGAAACAGACAGAGAAACAGACGGAGACAGAGACAGAGACGGAGACAGAGGCAGAGACAGAGACAGAGACAGAGACAGAGGGAGAGACAGCGACAGAGACAGCGACAGAGACAGAGACAGAGACAGAGACAGAGACAGAGACAGAGACAGAGACAGAGACAGGGACAGAGACAGAGACAGAGACAGAGACAGAGACAGAGACAGAGACAGATACAGAGACAGGGACAGAGACAGAGACAGAGACAGAGACAGCGACAGGGACAAGCGGAGGGACAGGGACAGAGACAGAGGCAGAGACAGAGACGGAGACAGAGACAGAGACAGAGACACAGACAGAGACAGAGACAGAGACAGAGACGGAGACAGAGGCAGAGACAGAGACTGAGACAGAGACAGAGACAGAGACAGAGGGAGAGACAGCGACAGAGACAGAGACAGAGACAGAGACAGAGACAGAGACAGAGACAGAGTCAGAGACAGAGACAGAGACAGAGACAGAGACAGAGACAGAGACACAGACACAGACACAGACAGAGACAGAGACAGAGACAGAGACAAAGACAGAGACAGAGACAGAGACAGAGGCAGAGACAGGGACAGAGACAGAGACAGAGACAAAGACAGAGACAGAGACAGAGACAGAGACAGATACAGAGACAGGGACAGAGACAGAGACAGAGACAGATACAGAGACAGGGACAGAGACAGAGACACAGACAGAGACAGAGACAGAGACGGAGACAGAGGCAGAGACAGAGATAAAGACAGAGACAGAGACAGAGACAGAGACAGAGACAGAGACAGAGACACAGACAGAGACAGAGACAGAGACGGAGACAGAGGCAGAGACAGAGACTGAGACAGAGACAGAGACAGAGACAGAGGGAGAGACAGCGACAGAGACAGCGACAGAGACAGAGACAGAGACAGAGACAGAGACAGAGACAGAGACAGAGACAGGGACAGAGACAGAGACAGAGACAGAGACAGAGACAGAGACAGAGACAGAGACAGATACAGAGACAGGGACAGAGACAGAGACAGAGACAGAGACAGCGACAGGGACAAGCGGAGGGACAGGGACAGAGACAGAGGCAGAGACAGAGACGGAGACAGAGACAGAGACAGAGACACAGACAGAGACAGATACAGAGACACAGACAGAGACAGAGACAGAGACAGAGACGGAGACAGAGGCAGAGACAGAGACAGAGAGAGAGACGAAGACAGAGACAGAGTCAGAGACATAGGCACGGAGGCAGAGATGCAGAGACAGAGACAAGGAGACAGAGACAGAGACAGAGACACAGAGACATAGGCACGGATGCAGAGAAACTGATACAGAGACAAAGAGACAGAGGCAGAGACACTCAGACAGAGACCCAGAGACAGAGACCCAGAGACAGGGACAGAGACACAGACGGAGACAGAGACGGAGGCAGAGACAGAGACAGAGATAGAAAGAGAGACAGAGACAGAGACAGAGATGGAGACGGAGACGGAGACGGAGACGGAGACAGAGATAGAGATAGAGACAGAGACAGAGACAGAGGCAGAGACGGAGACAGAGGCAGAGACAGAGGCAGGGACAGAGACAGAGACAGAGACAGAACCAGAGACAGAGACAGATACGGGGACAGAGACAGAGGCCGAGACAGAGACAGAGACAGAGACAGAGACAAAGACAGAGACAGAGGTAGAGACAGAGACAGAGAGAGAGACGGAGACAGAGACAGGGACAGAGACAGAGACAGAGACAGAGTCTGAGACAGAGACAGAGACAGAGACAGAGACAGAGACAGAGACGGAGACAGAGGCAGAGACAGAGCCAGGGACAGAGACAGAGACAGAGACAGAGACAGAGACAGAGACAGAGACAGAGACAGAGACAGAGACAGAGACGGAGGCAAAGACCGAGACAGAGGCAGAGACACAGACAGAGGCAGAGACAGAGACAGAGACAGAGACAGAGACGGAGGCAAAGACCGAGACAGAGGCAGAGACACAGACAGAGGCAGAGACAGAGACAGAGACAGAGACAGAGACAGAGACAGAGAAAGAGACAGAGACGGAGACAAAGACCGAGGCAGAGATAGAGACGGAGACAGAGGCAGAGACAGAGCCAGGGACGGAGACAAAGACAGAGACAGAGACAGAGACAGAGACAGAGACAGAGACAGAGACAGAGACAGAGACAGAGACAGAGACAGAGACAGAGACAGAGACAGAGACAGAGACAGAGACAGAGACAGAGACAGAGACAGATACAGAGACAGAGACAGAGACAGAGACAGAGACAGAGACGGAGGCAAAGACCGAGACAGAGGCAGAGACACAGACAGAGACAGAGACAGAGACAGAGACAGAGACAGAGAGGGAGGCAAAGACCGAGACAGAGGCAGAGACACAGACAGAGGCAGAGACAGAGACAGAGACAGAGGCAGAGACAGAGAAAGAGACAGAGACGGAGACAAAGACCGAGACAGAGATAGAGACGGAGACAGAGGCAGTGACAGAGCCAGGGACGGAGACAAAGGCAGAGACAGAGGGAGAGACAGCGACAGAGACAGAGACAGAGACGGAGACAGAGACAGGGACAGAGACAGAGACAGAGACAGAGACAGAGACAGAGACAGAGACAGAGACAGAGACAGAGACAGAGATAGAGGCAGAGACAGAGACAGAGACAGAGACAGAGAAGGAGACAGAGACAGAGACAGAGACAGAGGGAGAGACAGAGACAGAGACAGAGACAGAGACAGAGAAACAGACAGAGAAACAGGCAGAGACAGAGACAGAGACGGAGACAGAGGCAGAGACAGAGACAGAGGCAGAGACAGAGACAGAGACAGAGTCGGAGACAGTGACTGAGACAGAGACAGAGGCAGAGACAGAGACAGAGACGGAGACAAAGACCGAGATTGACGCAGAGACTGAGACACAGGCAGAGACAGAGACAGAGACAGTGACAGAGACAGAGACAGAGTCAGAGACTGAGACAGAGACAGAGACAGAGGCAGAGACAAAGACAGAGACAGAGACAGAGACAGATACAGAGACAGAGACAGAGACAGAGACAGAGACACAGACAGAGACAGAGACAGGGACACAGACAGAGACAGAGACAGAGACGGAGACAGAGGCAGAGACAGAGACTGAGACAGAGACAGAGACAGAGACAGAGGGAGAGACAGCGACAGAGACAGAGACAGAGACAGAGACAGAGACAGGGACAGATACAGAGACAGAGACTGAGACAGAGACAGAGACAGAGACAGAGACAGAGACAGAGACAGAGACAGAGACAGAGACAGAGACAGAGATAGAGACAGAGACAGAGACAGAGACAGAGACAGAGACGGAGACAGAGGCAGAGACAGAGGCAGGGACAGAGACAGAGACAGAGACAGAACCAGAGACAGAGACAGATACGGGGACAGAGACAGATACGGGGACAGAGACAGAGACAGAGACAGAGACAGAGACAGAGACAGAGACAGAGACAGAGACAGAGACAGAGACAGAGAGAGAGACAGAGACAGAGACAGAGTCAGAGACATAGGCACGGAGGCAGAGACACAGAGACAGGGACACAGAGACAGAGACACAGAGACAGAGGCACAGAGACAAAGACACAGAGACAAAGACACAGAGACAGAGACACAGAGACAGAGACACAGTGACAGAGACAGAGACACAGAGACAGAGACAGAGAGACAGAGACACAGAGACAGAGACATAGAGAACAGAGACACAGAGACAGAGACACAGAAACAGCGACGCAGAGACAGAGACACAGAGACAGAGGCACAGAGACAGAGACACAGATATACAGAGACACAGAGACAGAGACTCGGAAACAGAGACACAGAGACAGAGACACAGAGACAGAGACACAGAGACACAGAGACAGAGCCTCGGAGACAGGGACACAGAGACAGAGACACACAGACAGAGACACAGAGGCAAAGACACAGAGACAAAGACACAGAGACAGAGACACAGAGACAGAGACATAGTGACAGAGACACAGAGACAGAGACACAGAGACAGAGACAGAGAGACAGAGGCACAGAGACAGAGACACAGAGACAGAGACACTGAGACAGAGACACGGAGACACAGAGACACAGAGACAGAGATTCGGAGACAGGGACACAGAGACAGAGATACACAGACAGAGACACAGAGGCAGAGACACAGATACAGAGACACAGATACAGAGACACAGATACAGAGACAGTGTCAGAGATAGAAACGGAGACAGAGGCAGGGACAGAGGCAGACACAGATACAGAGACAGAGTCAGAGATAGAAACGGAGACAGTGGCAGGGACAGAGACACAGAAACAGAGACACAGAGACAAAGACACAGAGACAGACACACACAGCCTGAGGTACACAGACAGAGACAAAGCCAGATACAAAAACAGAGACAAAGAGACGGGGACACAGAGACAGAGACACACAGACAGAGGCACAGAGACAGAGACACAGAGACACAGAAATACAGAGACAGAGACTCGGAGACAGAGACACAGAGACAGAGACACTGAGACAGAGACACAGAAACAGAGACGAAGGCAGAGATAAAGACAGAGACAAAAACAGAGACAAGGAGACGGAGACACAGAGACAGAGACACAGAGACAGAGGCACAGAGACAGAGACAGAGACACCGAGACATAGACACAGAGACAGAGACACAGAGACAGCGACACAGACACACAGACAGAGACAGAGACACAGAGACAGAGGCACAGAGACAATGACAGAGACACCGAGACATAGATACAGAGACAGAGACACAGAGACAGAGACACAGAGACACAGAGACAGAGACACAGAGACAGAGACAGAGAGACAGAGGCACGGAGACAGAGACACAGGGACAGAGACACAGAGACAGAGACACAGAGACAGAGACACAGAGACAGAGGCACAGAGACAGAGGCACAGAGACAGAGACGGAGAGACAGAGGGACAGAGGGACAAAGACACACACACAGAGACACAGACACGGAGGCAGAGTCAGCGAGGGAGACAAAGAGACAGAGAAGCAGAGACAGAGACACAGGGTGAGAGACACACAGACAGAGACACAGAGACAGAGGTACAGTTACGGAGACAGAGTCAGAGATAGAAACGGAGACAGAGACAGACAGAGACAGAGACATGGCAGGAACAGAGACAAAGACAGAGAACGAGGCAGAGACAGAGACAGAGACAGAGACAGAGACAGAGACAGAGACAGAGACAGAGACAGAGACAGAGACAGAGACAGAGACAGAGACAGAGACAGAGACAGAGACAGAGACAGAGACAGAGACAGAGACAGAGACAGAGACAGGGACAGAGACAGAGGCAGAGACAGAGACACAGAGACAGAGACACTGAGACAGAGACACTGAGACAGAGACACTGAGACAGAGACACAGAGACAGAGACGAAGACAGAGATAAAGACAGAGACAAAAACAGAGACAAGGAGACGGAGACACGGAGACAGAGACACAGAGACAGAGGCACAGAGACACAGAGACAGAGAGACAGAGACAGAGACGCAGAGACAGAGGCACTGAGACAGAGACACGGAGACAGAGACAGAGTCAGAGATTGAAACGGAGACAGAGGCAGGGACAGAGACAGAGACAGAGACAGAGTCAGAGATAGAAACGGAGACAGAGGCAGGGACAGAGACAGAGACAGAGACAGAGACAGAGACAGAGACAGAGACAGAGGCAGAGACAGAGACAGAAACAGAGACGGAAACAAAGACCGAGCCAGGGACAGAGACGGAGAGAGAGACAGAGACAGAGACAGAGAAACAGACAGGGAAACAGACAGAAACAGAGACAGAGACGGAGACAGAGACAGAGACAGAGGCATAGACAGAGACAGGGACAGAGGCAGCGACAGTGACAGGGAGAGGGACAGGGACAGAGACAGAGAGAGAGACAGAGACAGACACTGAGACAGAGACAGAGACAGAGACAGAGACATAGAAACATAGGCACAGACACAGAGACACAGAGACAGAGACACTTAGACAGAGACACGGAGACAGAGACAGAGTCAGAGACAGAGACAGAGACAGAGACAGAGACAGAGACAGAGACAGAGACAGAGACAGAGACAGAGACAGAGACAGAGACAGAGACAGAGACAGAGACAGAGACAGAGACAGAGACAGAGACAGAGACAGAGACAGAGACAGAGACAGAGGCAGAAACAGAGACGGAGACAAAGACCGAGACAGAGACCGAGACGGAGACAGAGACAGAGGCGGAGACGGAGCCAGGGGCAGAGACGGAGAGAGAGACAGAGACAGAGACAGAGACAGAGACAGAGACAGAGACAGAGACAGAGACAGAGACAGAGACAGAGACAGAGACAGATACAGAGACAGAGACAGAGACAGAGACAGAGACAGAGACAGAGACAGAGACAGAGACAGGGACAGAGACAGAGGCAGAGACAGAGACACAGAGACAGAGACACTGAGACAGAGACACTGAGACAGAGACACTGAGACAGAGACACAGAGACAGAGACGAAGACAGAGATAAAGACAGAGACAAAAACAGAGACAAGGAGACGGAGACACGGAGACAGAGACACAGAGACAGAGGCACAGAGACACAGAGACAGAGAGACAGAGACAGAGACGCAGAGACAGAGGAACAGAGACAGAGACACAGAGACAAAGACACAGAGACAAAGACACAGAAACAGAGACACAGAGACAGAGGAACAGAGACAGAGACACAGAGACACAGAGACACAGAGACACAGAGACAGAGACTCGGAGACAGGGACACAGAGACAGAGACACACAGACAGAGACACAGAGACAAAGACACAGAGACCAAGCCATAGAGACAGAGACACAGATACAGAGACACAGAGACAGAGACACAGAGACAGAGACACAGAGACAGAGACACAGAGACAGAGACAGAGAGTCAGAGTCACAGAGACAGAGACATAGAGAACAGAGACACAGAGACAGAGACACAGAGACAGAGACGCAGAGACAGAGACACAGAGTCTGAGACACACAGACAGAGACGAAGACAGAGATAAAGACAGAGACAAAAACAGAGACAAGGAGACGGAGACACAGAGACAGAGACACAGAGACAGAGACACAGAGACAGAGGCACAGAGACACAGAGACAGAGACTCGGAGACAGGGACACAGAGACAGAGACACACAGACAGAGACACAGAGACAAAGACACAGAGACAAAAGACACAGAAACAGAGACACAGAGACAGAGACACAGAGACAGAGACACAGAGACAGAGACAGAGAGGCAGAGACAGAGAGACAGAGACATAGAGAATAGAGACACAGAGACAGGGACACAGAGACAGAGACGCAGAGACAGAGACACAGAGACAGTGACACAGAGTCTGACACACACAGACAGAGACGAAGACAGAGATAAAGACAGAGACAAAAACAGAGACAAGGAGACGGAGACACAGAGACAGGGACACAGAGACAGAGGCACAGAGACACAGATACAGAGACTCGGAGACAGAGACACAGAGACAGAGACACACAGACAGAGACACAGAGACAAAGACACACAGACAAAGACACAGAAACAGAGACACAGAGACAGAGACACAGAGACAGAGACACAGAGACAGAGACACAGAGACAGAGACAGAGAGGCAGAGACACAGAGACAGTGACATAGAGAACAGAGACACAGAAACAGAGACACAGAGACAGAGACACAGAGACAGAGACGCAGAGACAGAGACACAGAGACGGAGACACAGAGTCTGAGACACACAGACAGAGACAGAGTCTGAGACACACAGACAGAGACAGAGTCTGAGACACACAGACAGAGACAGAGTCAGATACAGAGACAAAGACAGAGACAGAGGCACAGAGACACAGAAACAGAGACACAGAAACAGAGACACAGAAACAGAGACACAGAAACAGAGACACAGAGACAGAGACAAAGACAGAGATAAAGACAGTTACAAAAACAGAGACAGAGACACACAGACAGAGACACAGGGACAAAGACACAGGGACAAAGACACAGAGACAGAGACACAGAGACAGAGACACAGAGACAGAGACACAGAGACAGAGACAGAGAGACAGAGACACAGAGACAGAGACACAGAGTCTGTCACACACAGACAGAGACAGAGTCAGAGACAGGGACAAAGACAGAGACAGAGGCACAGAGACACAGAAACAGAGACACAGAAACAGAGACACAGAGACAGAGACAAAGACAGAGATAAAGACAGATACAAAAACAGAGACAGAGACAAAGACAGAGATAAAGACAGATACAAAAACAGAGACAGAGACACAGAGACAGAGGCACAGAGACAGAGACACAGAGACACAGAGACACAGAGACACAGAGACACAGAGACACAGAGACACAGAGACAGAGACTCGGAGACAGGGACACAGAGACAGAGACACACAGACAGAGACACAGAGACAAAGACACAGGGACAAAGCCACAGAGACACAGAGACAGAGACACGGAGACACAGACACAGAGACAGAGACACAGAGACAGAGACAGAGACAGAGACAGAGAGACAGAGACACAGAGGCAGAGACATAGAGAACAGAGACACAGAGAAAGAGACACGGAGACAGAGACAAGGAGACAGAGACAAAGAGGCAGAGACAAAGAGACAGAGACAAAGAGACAGAGACAAAGAGACAGAGACAAAGAGACAGAGACAAAGAGACAGAGACAAAGAGACAGAGACAAAGAGACAGAGACAAAGATACAGAGACAAAGAGACAGAGACAAAGAGACAGAGACAAAGACAGAGACAGAGACAGAGACACACAGAAAGCGACACACAGACTGAGGAACACAGACAGAGACAAAGACAGATACAAAAACAGAGACACAGAGACAGAGACATAGAGAACAGAGACACAGAGACAGAGGCACAGAGACAGAGACACAGAGACACAGAGACAGAGACACAGAGTCTGAGACACACAGACAGAGACGAAGACAGAGATAAAGACAGAGACAAAAACAGAGGCAAGGAGACGGAGACACAGAGACAGGGACACAGAGACAGAGGCACAGAGACACAGAGACAGAGACTCGGAGACAGGGACACAGAGACAGAGACACACAGACAGAGACACAGAGACAAAGACACAGAGACAAAGACACAGAAACAGAGACACAGAGACAGAGACAAAGACAGAGATAAAGACAGATACAAAAACAGAGACAGAGACACAGAGACAGAGGCACAGAGACAGAGACACAGAGACACAGAGACACAGAGACAGAGACTCGGAGACAGGGACACTGAGACAGAGACACACAGACAGAGACACAGAGACAAAGACACAGGGACAAAGACACAGAGACAGAGACACAGAGACAGAGACACAGAGACAGAGACACAGAGACAGAGACACAGAGACAGAGACACAGAGACAGAGACACAGAGACAGAGACACAGGGACAGTGACAGAGGGACAGAGACACAGAGACAGAGACACAGAGACAGAGACACAGGGACAGTGACAGAGGGACAGAGACACACAGACAGAGACACAGATACGGAGACAGAGTCAGCGACAGAGACAAAGAGACAGAGAAGCAGAGACAGATACACAGAGACAGAGACACAGGGAGAGAGACACACAGACAGAGACACAGAGACGGAGACACAGATACAGAGACAGAGTCAGAGATACAAACGGAGACAGAGACAGAGACACAGAGACAGAGACACAGAGACAGAGACACAGAGACAGAGACACAGAGACAGAGACACAGAGACAGAGACACAGAGACAGAGACGCAGGGACAGAGACACAGAGACAAAGACACAGAAACAGAGACACAGAGACAGAGACACAGAGACAGAGACACAGAGACAGAGACACAGAGTCTGTCACACACAGACAGAGACAGAGTCAGAGACAGAGACAAAGACAGAGACAGAGGCACAGAGACACAGAAACAGAGACACAGAAACAGAGACACAGAGACAGAGACAAAGACAGAGATAAAGACAGATACAAAAACAGAGACAGAGACAAAGACAGAGATAAAGACAGATACAAAAACAGAGACAGAGACACAGAGACAGAGGCACAGAGACAGAGACACAGAGACACAGAGACACAGAGACACAGAGACAGAGACTCGGAGACAGGGACACAGAGACAGAGACACACAGACAGAGACACAGAGACAAAGACACAGGGACAAAGACACAGAGACACAGAGACGGAGACACAGAGACACAGACACAGAGACAGAGACAGAGACAGAGACAGAGACACAGAGACAGAGACAGAGACAGAGAGACAGAGACACAGAGACAGAGACATAGAGAACAGAGACACAGAGAAAGAGACACGGAGACAGAGACAAGGAGACAGAGACAAAGAGGCAGAGACAAAGAGACAGAGACAAAGAGACAGAGACAAAGAGACAGAGACAAAGAGACAGAGACAACGAGACAGAGACAAAGATACAGAGACAAAGAGACAGAGACAAAGAGACAGAGACAAAGACAGAGACAGAGACAGAGACACACAGAAAGAGACACACAGACTGAGGTACACAGACAGAGACAAAGACAGATACAAAAACAGAAACACAGAGACAGAGACATAGAGAACAGAGACACAGAGACAGAGGCACAGAGACAGAGACACAGAGACACAGAGACACAGAGACAGAGACACAGAGTCTGAGACACACAGACAGAGACGAAGACAGAGATAAAGACAGAGACAAAAACAGAGACAAGGAGACGGAGACACAGAGACAGAGACACAGAGACAGAGGCACAGGGACACAGAGACAGAGACTCGGAGACAGGGTCACAGAGACAGAGACACACAGACAGAGACACAGAGACAAAGACACAGAGACAAAGACACAGAAACAGAGACACAGAGACAGAGACACAGAGACAGAGACACAGAGACAGAGACACAGAGACAGAGACACAGAGACAGAGACACAGAGACAGAGACACAGAGACAGAGACACAGAGAGAGAGACACAGAGACAGAGACACAGAGACAGAGACACAGAGACAGAGACAGAGAGGCAGAGACACAGAGACAGAGACACAGAGACAGAGACACAGAGACAGAGACACAGAGACAGAGACACAGAGACAGAGGCACAGAGACACAGCAACAGAGACACAGAAACAGAGACAGAGAGACAGAGACACAGAGACAGAGACAAAGACAGAGATAAAGACAGTTACAAAAACAGAGACAGAGACACACAGACAGAGACACAGGGACAAAGACACAGGGACAAAGACACAGAGACAGAGACACAGAGACAGAGACACAGAGACAGAGACGCAGAGACAGAGACACAGAGACAGAGACACAGAGTCGGTCACACACAGACAGAGACAGAGTCAGAGACAGGGACAAAGACAGAAACAGAGGCACAGAGACACAGAAACAGAGACACAGAAACAGAGACACAGAGACAGAGACAAAGACAGAGATAAAGACAGATACAAAAACAGAGACAGAGACAAAGACAGAGATAAAGACAGATACAAAAACAGAGACAGAGACACAGAGACAGAGGCACAGAGACAGAGACACAGAGACACAGAGACACAGAGACACAGAGACACAGAGACACAGAGACAGAGACTCGGAGACAGGGACACAGAGACAGAGACACACAGACAGAGACACAGAGACAAAGACACAGGGACAAAGACACAGAGACACAGAGACAGAGACACGGAGACACAGACACAGAGACAGAGACACAGAGACAGAGACAGAGACAGAGAGACAGAGACACAGAGGCAGAGACATAGAGAACAGAGACACAGAGAAAGAGACACGGAGACAGAGACACAGAGACAGAGACACAGAGACAGAGACACAGAGACAGAGACACAGGGACAGTGACAGAGGGACAGAGACACAGAGACAGAGACACAGAGACAGAGACACAGGGACAGTGACAGAGGGACAGAGGCACAGAGACAAAGACACAGAAACAGAGACACAGAGACAGAGACACAGAGACAGAGACACAGAGTCTGTCACACACAGACAGAGACAGAGTCAGAGACAGAGACAAAGACAGAGACAGAGGCACAGAGACACAGAAACAGAGACACAGAAACAGAGACACAGAGACAGAGACAAAGACAGAGATAAAGACAGATACAAAAACAGGGACAGAGACAAAGACAGATACAAAAACAGAGACAGAGACACAGAGACAGAGGCACAGAGACAGAGACACAGAGACACAGAGACACAGAGACACAGAGACACAGAGACAGAGACTCGGAGACAGGGACACAGAGACAGAGACACACAGACAGAGACACAGAGACAAAGACACAGGGACAAAGACACAGAGACACAGAGACAGAGACAGAGACACAGAGACAGAGACAGAGACAGAGAGACAGAGACACAGAGACAGAGACATAGAGAACAGAGACACAGAGAAAGAGACACGGAGACAGAGACAAGGAGACAGAGACAAAGAGGCAGAGACAAAGAGACAGAGACAAAGAGACAGAGACAAAGAGACAGAGACAAAGAGACAGAGACAAAGAGACAGAGACAAAGAGACAGAGACAAAGATACAGAGACAAAGAGACAGAGACAAAGAGACAGAGACAAAGACAGAGACAGAGACAGAGACACACAGAAAGAGACACACAGACTGAGGTACACAGACAGAGACAAAGACAGATACAAAAACAGAAACACAGAGACAGAGACATAGAGAACAGAGACACAGAGACAGAGGCACAGAGACAGAGACACAGAGACACAGAGACACAGAGACAGAGACACAGAGTCTGAGACACACAGACAGAGACGAAGACAGAGATAAAGACAGAGACAAAAACAGAGACAAGGAGACGGAGACACAGAGGCAGAGACACAGAGACAGAGACACAGAGACAGAGACACAGAGACAGAGACACAGAGACAGAGACACAGAGACAGAGACACAGAGACAGAGACACAGAGACAGAGACACAGAGACAGAGACACAGAGACAGAGACACAGAGACAGAGACACAGAGACAGAGACACAGAGACAGAGACAGAGAGGCAGAGACACAGAGATAGAGACACAGAGACAGAGACACAGAGACAGAGACACAGAGACAGAGACACAGATACAGGGACACAGAGACGGAGACACAGATACGGAGACAGAGTCAGAGATAGAAACGGAGACAGAGACAGAGACACAGAGACAGAGACACAGAGACAGAGACACAGAGACAGAGACACAGAGACAGAGACACAGAGACAGAGACACAGAGACAGAGACATAAAGACAGAGACACAGAGACAGAGACGCAGAGACAGAGACACAGAGACAGAGACACAGAGTCTGTCACACACAGACAGAGACAGAGTCAGAGACAGGGACGAAGACAGAGACAGAGGCACAGAGACACAGAAACAGAGACACAGAAACAGAGACACAGAGGCAGAGACAAAGACAGAGATAAAGACAGATACAAAAACAGAGACAGAGACAAAGACAGAGATAAAGACAGATACAAAAACAGAGACAGAGACACAGAGACAGAGGCACAGAGACAGAGACACAGAGACACAGAGACACAGAGACACAGAGACACAGAGACACAGAGACACAGAGACACAGAGACAGAGACTCGGAGACAGGGACACAGAGACAGAGACACACAGACAGAGACACAGAGACAAAGACACAGGGACAAAGACACAGAGACACAGAGACAGAGACACGGAGACACAGACACAGAGACAGAGACACAGAGACAGAGACAGAGACAGAGAGACAGAGACACAGAGGCAGAGACATAGAGAACAGAGACACAGAGAAAGAGACACGGAGACAGAGACAAGGAGACAGAGACAAAGAGGCAGAGACAAAGAGACAGAGACAAAGAGACAGAGACAAAGAGACAGAGACAAAGAGACAGAGACAAAGAGACAGAGACAAAGAGACAGAGACAAAGATACAGAGACAAAGAGACAGAGACAAAGAGACAGAGACAAAGACAGAGACAGAGACAGAGACACACAGAAAGAGACACACAGACTGAGGAACACAGACAGAGACAAAGACAGATACAAAAACAGAGACACAGAGACAGAGACATAGAGAACAGAGACACAGAGACAGAGGCACAGAGACAGAGACACAGAGACACAGAGACACAGAGACAGAGACACAAAGTCTGAGACACACAGACAGAGACGAAGACAGAGATAAAGACAGAGACAAAAACAGAGGCAAGGAGACGGAGACACAGAGACAGGGACACAGAGACAGAGGCACAGAGACACAGAGACAGAGACTCGGAGACAGGGACACAGAGACAGAGACACACAGACAGAGACACAGAGACAAAGACACAGAGACAAAGACACAGAAACAGAGACACAGAGACAGAGACAAAGACAGAGATAAAGACAGATACAAAAACAGAGACAGAGACACAGAGACAGAGGCACAGAGACAGAGACACAGAGACACAGAGACACAGAGACAGAGACTCGGAGACAGGGACACTGAGACAGAGACACACAGACAGAGACACAGAGACAAAGACACAGGGACAAAGACACAGAGACAGAGACACAGAGACAGAGACACAGAGACAGAGACACAGAGACAGAGACACAGGGACAGTGACAGAGGGACAGGGACACACAGACAGAGACACAGATACAGAGACACAGATACAGAGACACAGATACAGAGACAGAGTCAGAGATACAAACGGAGACAGAGACAGAGACACAGAGACAGAGACACAGAGACAGAGACACAGAGACAGAGACACAGAGACAGAGACACAGAGACAGAGACACAGAGACAGAGACACAGAGACAGAGACACAGAGACAGAGACGCAGAGACAGAGACACAGAGACAGAGACGCAGAGACAGAGACACAGAGACAGAGACAGAGAGACAGAGACAGAGAGACAGAGACACAGAGACAGAGACACAGAGACAGAGACACAGGGACAGAGACAGAGGGACAGAGACACAGATACGGAGGCAGAGTCAGCGACAGAGGCAAAGAGACAGAGAAGCAGAGACAGAGACACTGCGACAGAGACACAGGGAGAGAGACACACAGACAGAGACATAGAGACGGAGACACAGATACAGAGACAGAGTCAGAGATAGAAACGGAGACAGAGACAGAGACACAGAGACAGAGGCACAGAGACAGAGACACAGAGACAGAGACACTTAGACCGAGACACGGAGACAGTGACAGAGTCAGAGACAGAGACAAAGACAGAGACAGAGACAGAGACACACAGAAAGAGACACGGAGACAGAGACAAGGAGACAGAGACAAAGAGGCAGAGACAAAGAGACAGAGACAAAGAGACAGAGACAAAGAGACAGAGACAAAGAGACAGAGACAAAGAGACAGAGACAAAGAGACAGAGACAAAGAGACAGAGACAAAGATAAAGAGACAAAGAGACAGAGACAAAGACAGAGACAGAGACAGAGACACACAGAAAGAGACACACAGACTGAGGTACACAGACAGAGACAAAGACAGATACAAAAACAGAGACAAAGAGACGGAGACACAGAGACGGAGACACAGAGACAGAGGCACAGAGACAGAGACACAGAGACACAGAGACACCGAGACATAGACACAGAGACAGAGACAGAGTCAGAGACAGAGAAAAAGACAGAAACACAGAGACACAGAGACAGAGAGACAGAGACAGAGACGCAGAGACAGAGGAACAGCGAGAGAGACACAGAGACACAGAGACACAGAGACACAGAGACAGAGACTCGGAGACAGGGACACAGAGACAGAGACACACAGACAGAGACACAGAGACAAAGACACAGAGACAAAGCCACAGAGACAGAGACAGAGAGACAGAGACACAGAGACAGAGACACAGAGACAGAGACACAGAGACAGAGGCACTGAGACAGAGACACGGAGACAGAGACAGTGTCAGAGACACAGACAAAGACAGAGACAGAGACAGAGACACACAGAAAGAGACACGGAGACAGAGACAAAGGGACAGAGACAAAAGGACAGAGACAAAGAGACAGAGACAAAGAGGCAGAGACGAAGACAGAGATAAAGACAGGGACAAAAACAGAGACAGAGACACAGAGACTGAGGCACAGAGACAGAGACACAGAGACACAGAGACACAGAGACACAGAGACACAGAGACACAGAGACACAGAGACAGAGACACACAGACAGAGACACAGAGACAGAGACACAGATACAGAGACAGAGTCAGAGATTGAAACGGAGACAGAGGCAGGGTCAGAGACAGAGACAGAGACAGAGTCAGAGATAGAAACGGAGCCAGAGGCAGGGACAGAGACAGAGACAGAGACAGAGACAGAGACAGAGACAGAGACAGAGACAGAGACAGAGACACAGACAGAGACAGAGACAGAGACAGAGACAGAGACAGAGACAGAGACAGAGACTGAGGCAGAGACAGAGACAGAGACAGAGACAGAGACTGAGACAGAGACAGAGACAGAGACAGAGACAGAGACATAGAGACATAGGCACGGAGGCAGAGAGCAGAGACAGAGACAAAGAGACAGAGGCAGAGACACACAGACAGAGACCCAGAGACAGAGACAGAGACACAGATGGAGACAGAGACGGAGGCAGAGTCAGGGACAGAGGCAGAGACAGAGCCAGGGACGGAGACAGAGACAGAGACTGAGGGAGAGACAGAGACAGAGACAGAGGCACAGACAGAGACAGAGACAGAGACAGAGGGAGAGACAGCGACAGAGACAGCGACAGAGACAGAAACAGAGGCAGAGACAGAGACAGAGACAGAGACAGAGACAGAGACAGAGACAGAGACAGAGACAGAGACAGAGACAGAGACAGAGACAGAGACAGAGACAGAGACAGAGACAGAGACAGAGACAGAGACTGAGACAGAGACAGAGACATAGAGTCATAGGCACGGAGACAGAGATGCAGAGACAGAGACAAGGAGACAGAGACAGAAACAGAGACAGAGACAGAGACAGATACAGAGACAGAGACACAGAGACAGAGACGAAGACAGAGATAAAGACAGAGACGAAAACAGAGACAAGGAGACGGAGACACAGAGACAGAGACTCAGAGACAGAGGCACAGAGACACAGAGACGGAGAGACAGAGACAGAGACGCAGAGACAGACGAACAGAGACAGAGACACAGAGACACAGAGACACAGAGACACAGAGACAGAGACTCGGAGACAGGGACACAGAGACAGAGACACACAGACAGAGACACAGACACAAAGACACAGAGACAAAGCCATAGAGACAGAGACACAGAGACAGAGACACAGAGACAGAGACACAGAGACAGAGACACAGAGACAGAGACACAGAGACAGAGGCACAGAGACAGAGACAGAGAGTCAGAGTCACAGAGACAGAGACATAGAGAACAGAGACACAGAGACAGAGACACAGAGACAGAGACGCAGAGACAGAGACACAGAGACAGAGACACAGAGTCTGAGACACACAGACAGAGACGAAGACAGAGATAAAGACAGAGACAAAAACAGAGACAAGGAGACGGAGACACAGAGACAGAGAAACAGAGACAGAGGCACAGAGACACAGAGACAGAGACTCGGAGACAGGGACACACAGACAGAGACATAGAGACGGAGACACAGATACAGAGACAGAGTCAGAGATAGAAACGGAGACAGAGACAGAGACACAGAGACAGAGGCACAGAGACAGAGACACAGAGACAGAGACACTTAGACCGAGACACGGAGACAGTGACAGAGTCAGAGACAGAGACAAAGACAGAGACAGAGACAGAGACACACAGAAAGAGACACGGAGACAGAGACAAGGAGACAGAGACAAAGACGCAGAGACAAAGAGACAGAGACAAAGAGACAGAGACAAAGAGACAGAGACAAAGAGACAGAGACAAAGAGACAGAGACAAAGAGACAGAGACAAAGAGACAGAGACAAAGAGACAGAGACAAAGAGACAGAGACAAAGAGACAGAGACAAAGAGACAGAGACAAAGAGACAGAGACAAAGATAAAGAGACAAAGAGACAGAGACAAAGACAGAGACAGAGACAGAGACACACAGAAAGAGACACACAGACTGAGGTACACAGACAGAGACAAAGGCAGATACAAAAACAGAGACAAAGAGACGGAGACACAGAGACGGAGACACAGAGACAGAGGCACAGAGACAGAGACACAGAGACAGAGACACAGAGACAGAGACACAGAGACAGAGGCACAGAGACAGAGACAGAGAGTCAGAGTCACAGAGACAGAGACATAGAGAACAGAGACACAGAGACAGAGACACAGAGACAGAGACGCAGAGACAGAGACACAGAGACAGAGACACAGAGTCTGAGACACACAGACAGAGACGAAGACAGAGATAAAGACAGAGACAAGAACAGAGACAAGGAGACGGAGACACAGAGACAGAGACACAGAGACAGAGGCACAGAGACACAGAGACAGAGACTCGGAGACAGGGACACACAGACAGAGACATAGAGACGGAGACACAGATACAGAGACAGAGTCAGAGATAGAAACGGAGACAGAGACAGAGACACAGAGACAGAGACACAGAGACAGAGGCACAGAGACAGAGACAGAGAGTCAGAGTCACAGAGACAGAGACATAGAGAACAGAGACACAGAGACAGAGACACAGAGACAGAGACGCAGAGACAGAGACACAGAGACAGAGACACAGAGTCTGAGACACACAGACAGAGACGAAGACAGAGATAAAGACAGAGACAAAAACAGAGACAAGGAGACGGAGACACAGAGACAGAGACACAGAGACAGAGGCACAGAGACACAGAGACAGAGACTCGGAGACAGGGACACAGAGACAGAGACAC
This sequence comes from Megachile willughbiella, assembly GCA_945859595.2. Lineage (NCBI taxonomy): Eukaryota > Metazoa > Arthropoda > Insecta > Hymenoptera > Megachilidae > Megachile > Megachile willughbiella. The sequence goes on from CAMAOD020000293.1 coordinate 830,728, forward strand.
ACAGACAAAGACACAGAGACAAAGACACAGAAACAGAGACACAGAGACAGAGACACAGAGACAGAGACACAGAGACAGAGACACAGAGACAGAGACAGAGAGGCAGAGACAGAGGTACAGAGACATAGAGAATAGAGACACAGAGACAGGGACACAGAGACAGAGACGCAGAGACAGAGACACAGAGGCAGAGACACAGAGACAGAGACTCGGAGACAGGGACACAGAGACAGAGACACACAGACAGAGACACAGAGACAAAGACACAGGGACAAAGACACAGAGACAGAGACACAGAGACAGAGACACAGAGACAGAGACACAGATACAGAGACAGAGTCAGAGATAGAAACGGAGACAGAGACAGAGACACAGAGACAGAGGCACAGAGACAGAGACACAGAGACAGAGACACTTAGACCGAGACACGGAGACAGAGACAGAGTCAGAGACAGAGACAAAGACAGAGACAGAGACAGAGACACACAGAAAGAGACACGGAGACAGAGACAAGGAGACAGAGACAAAGAGGCAGAGACAAAGAGACAGAGACAAAGAGACAGAGACAAAGAGACAGAGACAAAGAGACAGAGACAAAGAGACAGAGACAAAGAGACAGAGACAAAGAGACAGAGACAAAGATAAAGAGACAAAGAGACAGAGACAAAGACAGAGACAGAGACAGAGACACACAGAAAGAGACACACAGACTGAGGTACACAGACAGAGACAAAGACAGATACAAAAACAGAGACAAAGAGACGGAGACACAGAGACGGAGACACAGAGACAGAGGCACAGAGACAGAGACACAGAGACACAGAGACACCGAGACATAGACACAGAGACAGAGACAGAGTCAGAGACAGAGAAAAAGACAGAAACACAGAGACACAGAGACAGAGAGACAGAGACAGAGACGCAGAGACAGAGGAACAGCGAGAGAGACACAGAGACACAGAGACACAGAGACACAGAGACAGAGACTCGGAGACAGGGACACAGAGACAGAGACACACAGACAGAGACACAGAGACAAAGACACAGAGACAAAGCCACAGAGACAGAGACAGAGAGACAGAGACACAGGGACAGAGACACAGAGACAGAGACACAGAGACAGAGGCACTGAGACAGAGACACGGAGACAGAGACAGTGTCAGAGACACAGACAAAGACAGAGACAGAGACAGAGACACACAGAAAGAGACACGGAGACAGAGACAAAGGGACAGAGACAAAAGGACAGAGACAAAGAGACAGAGACAAAGAGGCAGAGACGAAGACAGAGATAAAGACAGGGACAAAAACAGAGACAGAGACACAGAGACTGAGGCACAGAGACAGAGACACAGAGACACAGAGACACAGAGACACAGAGACACAGAGACACAGAGACAGAGACACACAGACAGAGACACAGAGACAGAGACACAGATACAGAGACAGAGTCAGAGATTGAAACGGAGACAGAGGCAGGGTCAGAGACAGAGACAGAGACAGAGTCAGAGATAGAAACGGAGCCAGAGGCAGGGACAGAGACAGAGACAGAGACAGAGACAGAGACAGAGACAGAGACACAGACAGAGACAGAGACAGAGACAGAGACAGAGGCAGAGACAGAGCCAGGGACGGAGACAGAGACAGAGACTGAGGGAGAGACAGAGACAGAGACAGAGGCACAGACAGAGACAGAGACAGAGACAGAGGGAGAGACAGCGACAGAGACAGCGACAGAGACAGAAACAGAGGCAGAGACAGAGACAGAGACAGAGACAGAGACAGAGACAGAGACAGAGACAGAGACAGAGACAGAGACAGAGACAGAGACAGAGACAGAGACAGAGACAGAGACAGAGACAGAGACTGAGACAGAGACAGAGACATAGAGTCATAGGCACGGAGACAGAGAAGCAGAGACAGAGACAAGGAGACAGAGACAGAAACAGAGACAGAGACAGAGACAGATACAGAGACAGAGACACAGAGACAGAGACGAAGACAGAGATAAAGACAGAGACGAAAACAGAGACAAGGAGACGGAGACACAGAGACAGAGACTCAGAGACAGAGGCACAGAGACACAGAGACAGAGAGACAGAGACAGAGACGCAGAGACAGACGAACAGAGACAGAGACACAGAGACACAGAGACACAGAGACACAGAGACAGAGACTCGGAGACAGGGACACAGAGACAGAGACACACAGACAGAGACACAGAGACAAAGACGCAGAGACAAAGCCATAGAGACAGAGACACAGAGACAGAGACACAGAGACAGAGACACAGAGACAGAGACACAGAGATAGAGGCACAGAGACAGAGACAGAGAGTCAGAGTCACAGAGACAGAGACATAGAGAACAGAGACACAGAGACAGAGACACAGAGACAGAGACGCAGAGACAGAGACACAGAGACAGAGACACAGAGTCTGAGACACACAGACAGAGACGAAGACAGAGATAAAGACAGAGACAAAAACAGAGACAAGGAGACGGAGACACAGAGACAGAGACACAGAGACAGAGGCACAGAGACACAGAGACAGAGACTCGGAGACAGGGACACAGAGACAGAGACACACAGACAAAGACACAGAGACAAAGACACAGAAACAGAGACACAGAGACAGAGACACAGAGACAGAGACACAGAGACAGAGACAGAGAGGCAGAGACAGAGGTACAGAGACATAGAGAATAGAGACAGAGACAGGGACACAGAGACAGAGACGCAGAGACAGAGACACAGAGGCAGAGACACAGAGACAGAGACTCGGAGACAGGGACACAGAGACAGAGACACACAGACAGAGACAGAGAGACAAAGACACAGGGACAGAGACAGAGTCAGAGACAGAGAAAAAGACAGAAACACAGAGACACAGAGACAGAGAGACAGAGACAGAGACGCAGAGACAGAGGAACAGCGAGAGAGACACAGAGACACAGAGACACAGAGACACAGAGACAGAGACTCGGAGACAGGGACACAGAGACAGAGACACACAGACAGAGACACAGAGACAAAGACACAGAGACAAAGCCACAGAGACAGAGACAGAGAGACAGAGACACAGAGACAGAGACACAGAGACAGAGGCACTGAGACAGAGACACGGAGACAGAGACAGTGTCAGAGACACAGACAAAGACAGAGACAGAGACAGAGACACACAGAAAGAGACACGGAGACAGAGACAATGGGACAGAGACAAAAGGACAGAGACAAAGAGACAGAGACAAAGAGGCAGAGACGAAGACAGAGATAAAGACAGGGACAAAAACAGAGACAGAGACACAGAGACTGAGGCACAGAGACAGAGACACAGAGACACAGAGACACAGAGACACAGAGACACAGAGACACAGAGACAGAGACACACAGACAGAGACACAGAGACAGAGACACAGATACAGAGACAGAGTCAGAGATTGAAACGGAGACAGAGGCAGGGTCAGAGACAGAGACAGAGACAGAGTCAGAGATAGAAACGGAGCCAGAGGCAGGGACAGAGACAGAGACAGAGACAGAGACAGAGACAGAGACAGAGACAGAGACACAGACAGAGACAGAGACAGAGACAGAGACAGAGACAGAGACAGAGACAGAGACAGAGACAGAGACAGAGACAGAGACAAAGACATAGACAGAGACAGAGACAGAGGCAGAGTCTCAGACAGAGAAAGAGACAGAGACAGAGACAGAGACACATACGGAGACAGAAACAGAGACAGAGACAGAGACAGAGGCAGAGACAGAGACAGAGACAGAGACACAGACAGAGACAGAGACAGAGACACAGACAGAGACAGAGACAGAGACGGAGACAGAGGCAGAGACAGAGACTGAGAGAGAGACTGAGACGGAGACAGAGGGAGAGACAGCGACACAGACAGAGACAGAGACAGAGGCAGAGTCTAAGACAGAGACAGAGACAGAGACAGAGACAGAGACAGAGACACACAGAAAGAGACACACAGACTGAGGTACACAGACAGAGACAAAGACAGATACAAAAACAGAGACAAAGAGACGGAGACACAGAGACGGAGACACAGAGACAGAGGCACAGAGACAGAGACGCAGAGACAGAGACACAGAGACAGAGACACAGAGACAGAGGCACAGAGACAGAGACAGAGAGTCAGAGTCACAGAGACAGAGACATAGAGAACAGAGACACAGAGACAGAGACACAGAGACAGAGACGCAGAGACAGAGACACAGAGACAGAGACACAGAGTCTGAGACACACAGACAGAGACGAAGACAGAGATAAAGACAGAGACAAAAACAGAGACAAGGAGACGGAGACACAGAGACAGAGACACAGAGACAGAGGCACAGAGACACAGAGACAGAGACTCGGAGACAGGGACACACAGACAGAGACATAGAGACGGAGACACAGATACAGAGACAGAGTCAGAGATAGAAACGGAGACAGAGACAGAGACACAGAGACAGAGGCACAGAGACAGAGACAGAGAGTCAGAGTCACAGAGACAGAGACATAGAGAACAGAGACACAGAGACAGAGACACAGAGACAGAGACGCAGAGACAGAGACACAGAGACAGAGACACAGAGTCTGAGACACACAGACAGAGACGAAGACAGAGATAAAGGCAGAGACAAAAACAGAGACAAGGAGACGGAGACACAGAGACAGAGACACAGAGACAGAGGCACAGAGACACAGAGACAGAGACTCGGAGACAGGGACACAGAGACAGAGACACACAGACAAAGACACAGAGACAGAGACACAGAGACAGAGGCACTGAGACAGAGACACGGAGACAGAGACAGTGTCAGAGACACAGACAAAGACAGAGACAGAGACAGAGACACACAGAAAGAGACACGGAGACAGAGACAAAGGGACAGAGACAAAAGGACAGAGACAAAGAGACAGAGACAAAGAGGCAGAGACGAAGACAGAGATAAAGACAGGGACAAAAACAGAGACAGAGACACAGAGACTGAGGCACAGAGACAGAGACACAGAGACACAGAGACACAGAGACACAGAGACACAGAGACACAGAGACAGAGACACACAGACAGAGACACAGAGACAGAGACACAGATACAGAGACAGAGTCAGAGATTGAAACGGAGACAGAGGCAGGGTCAGAGACAGAGACAGAGACAGAGTCAGAGATAGAAACGGAGCCAGAGGCAGGGACAGAGACAGAGACAGAGACAGAGACAGAGACAGAGACAGAGACACAGACAGAGACAGAGACAGAGACAGAGACAGAGACAGAGACAGAGACTGAGGCAGAGACAGAGACAGAGACAGAGACAGAGACTGAGACAGAGACAGAGACAGAGACAGAGACAGAGACAGAGACATAGAGACATAGGCACGGAGGCAGAGATGCAGAGACAGAGACAAAGAGACAGAGGCAGAGACACACAGACAGAGACCCAGAGACAGAGACAGAGACACAGATGGAGACAGAGACGGAGGCAGAGTCAGAGACAGAGGCAGAGACAGAGCCAGGGACGGAGACAGAGACAGAGACTGAGGGAGAGACAGAGACAGAGACAGAGGCACAGACAGAGACAGAGACAGAGACAGAGGGAGAGACAGCGACAGAGACAGCGACAGAGACAGAAACAGAGGCAGAGACAGAGACAGAGACAGAGACAGAGACAGAGACAGAGACAGAGACAGAGACAGAGACAGAGACAGAGACAGAGACAGAGACAGAGACAGAGACTGAGACAGAGACAGAGACATAGAGTCATAGGCACGGAGACAGAGATGCAGAGACAGAGACAAGGAGACAGAGACAGAAACAGAGACAGAGACAGAGACAGATACAGAGACAGAGACACAGAGACAAAGACGAAGACAGAGATAAAGACAGAGACGAAAACAGAGACAAGGAGACGGAGACACAGAGACAGAGACTCAGAGACAGAGGCACAGAGACACAGAGACAGAGAGACAGAGACAGAGACGCAGAGACAGACGAACAGAGACAGAGACACAGAGACACAGAGACACAGAGACACAGAGACAGAGACTCGGAGACAGGGACACAGAGACAGAGACACACAGACAGAGACACAGAGACAAAGACACAGAGACAAAGCCATAGAGACAGAGACACAGAGACAGAGACACAGAGACAGAGACACAGAGACAGAGACAGAGAGTCAGAGTCACAGAGACAGAGACATAGAGAACAGAGACACAGAGACAGAGACACAGAGACAGAGACGCAGAGACAGAGACACAGAGACAGAGACACAGAGTCTGAGACACACAGACAGAGACGAAGACAGAGATAAAGGCAGAGACAAAAACAGAGACAAGGAGACGGAGACACAGAGACAGAGACACAGACACAGAGGCACAGAGACACAGAGACAGAGACTCGGAGACAGGGACACAGAGACAGAGACACACAGACAAAGACACAGAGACAAAGACACAGAAACAGAGACACAGAGACAGAGACACAGAGACAGAGACACAGAGACAGAGACAGAGAGGCAGAGACAGAGGTACAGAGACATAGAGAATAGAGACACAGAGACAGGGACACAGAGACAGAGACGCAGAGACAGAGACACAGAGGCAGAGACACAGAGACAGAGACTCGGAGACAGGGACACAGAGACAGAGACACACAGACAGAGACACAGAGACAAAGACACAGGGACAAAGACACAGAGACAGAGACACAGAGACAGAGACACAGATACAGAGACAGAGTCAGAGATAGAAACGGAGACAGAGACAGAGACACAGAGACAGAGGCACAGAGACAGAGACACAGAGACAGAGACACTTAGACCGAGACACGGAGACGGAGACAGAGTCAGAGACAGAGACAAAGACAGAGACAGAGACAGAGACACACAGAAAGAGACACGGAGACAGAGACAAGGAGACAGAGACAAAGAGGCAGAGACAAAGAGACAGAGACAAAGAGACACAGAGACACCGAGACATAGACACAGAGACAGAGACAGAGTCAGAGACAGAGAAAAAGACAGAAACACAGAGACACAGAGACAGAGAGACAGAGACAGAGACGCAGAGACAGAGGAACAGCGAGAGAGACACAGAGACACAGAGACACAGAGACACAGAGACAGAGACTCGGAGACAGGGACACAGAGACAGAGACAAAGACAGAGACAGAGACAGAGACACACAGAAAGAGACACACAGACTGAGGTACACAGACAGAGACAAAGACAGATACAAAAACAGAGACAAAGAGACGGAGACACAGAGACGGAGACACAGAGACAGAGGCACAGAGACAGAGACACAGAGACACAGAGACACCGAGACATAGACACAGAGACAGAGACAGAGTCAGAGACAGAGAAAAAGACAGAAACACAGAGACACAGAGACAGAGAGACAGAGACAGAGACGCAGAGACAGAGGAACAGCGAGAGAGACACAGAGACACAGAGACACAGAGACACAGAGACAGAGACTCGGAGACAGGGACACAGAGACAGAGACACACAGACAGAGACACAGAGACAAAGACACAGAGACAAAGCCACAGAGACAGAGACAGAGAGACAGAGACACAGAGACAGAGACACAGAGACAGAGACACAGAGACAGAGGCACTGAGACAGAGACACGGAGACAGAGACAGTGTCAGAGACACAGACAAAGACAGAGACAGAGACAGAGACACACAGAAAGAGACACGGAGACAGAGACAAAGGGACAGAGACAAAAGGACAGAGACAAAGAGACAGAGACAAAGAGGCAGAGACGAAGACAGAGATAAAGACAGGGACAAAAACAGAGACAGAGACACAGAGACTGAGGCACAGAGACAGAGACACAGAGACACAGAGACACAGAGACACAGAGACACAGAGACACAGAGACAGAGACACACAGACAGAGACACAGAGACAGAGACACAGATACAGAGACAGAGTCAGAGATTGAAACGGAGACACAGACAGAGACAGAGACAGAGACGGAGAAGGGGCAGAGACAGAGACTGAGACAGAGACTGAGACAGAGACAGAGGGAGTGACAGCGACAGAGACAGAGACAGAGACAGAGGCAGAGTCTCAGACAGAGACAGAGACAGAGACAGAGACAGAGACAGAGACAGAGACAGAGACACACAGAAAGAGACACACAGACTGAGGTACACAGACAGAGACAAAGACAGATACAAAAACAGAGACAAAGAGACGGAGACACAGAGACGGAGACACAGAGACAGAGGCACAGAGACAGAGACACAGAGACAGAGACACAGAGACAGAGACACAGAGACAGAGGCACAGAGACAGAGACAGAGAGTCAGAGTCACAGAGACAGAGACATAGAGAACAGAGACACAGAGACAGAGACACAGAGACAGAGACGCAGAGACAGAGACACAGAGGCAGAGACACAGAGTCTGAGACACACAGACAGAGACGAAGACAGAGATAAAGACAGAGACAAAAACAGAGACAAGGAGACGGAGACACAGAGACAGAGACACAGAGACAGAGGCACAGAGACACAGAGACAGAGACTCGGAGACAGGGACACACAGACAGAGACATAGAGACGGAGACACAGATACAGAGACAGAGTCAGAGATAGAAACGGAGACAGAGACAGAGACACAGAGACAGAGACACAGAGACAGAGGCACAGAGACAGAGACAGAGAGTCAGAGTCACAGAGACAGAGACATAGAGAACAGAGACACAGAGACAGAGACACAGAGACAGAGACGCAGAGACAGAGACACAGAGACAGAGACACAGAGTCTGAGACACACAGACAGAGACGAAGACAGAGATAAAGACAGAGACAAAAACAGAGACAAGGAGACGGAGACACAGAGACAGAGACACAGAGACAGAGGCACAGAGACACAGAGACAGAGACTCGGAGACAGGGACACAGAGACAGAGACACACAGACAAAGACACAGAGACAAAGACACAGAAACAGAGACACAGAGACAGAGACACAGAGACAGAGACACAGAGACAGAGACAGAGAGGCAGAGACAGAGGTACAGAGACATAGAGAATAGAGACACAGAGACAGGGACACAGAGACAGAGACGCAGAGACAGAGACACAGAGGCAGAGACACAGAGACAGAGACTCGGAGACAGGGACACAGAGACAGAGACACACAGACAGAGACACAGAGACAAAGACACAGGGACAAAGACACAGAGACAGAGACACAGAGACAGAGACACAGAGACAGAGACACAGATACAGAGACAGAGTCAGAGATAGAAACGGAGACAGAGACAGAGACACAGAGACAGAGGCACAGAGACAGAGACACAGAGACAGAGACACTTAGACCGAGACACGGAGACAGAGACAGAGTCAGAGACAGAGACAAAGACAGAGACAGAGACAGAGACACACAGAAAGAGACACGGAGACAGAGACAAGGAGACAGAGACAAAGAGGCAGAGACAAAGAGACAGAGACAAAGAGACAGAGACAAAGAGACAGAGACAAAGAGACAGAGACAAAGAGACAGAGACAAAGAGACAGAGACAAAGAGACAGAGACAAAGATAAAGAGACAAAGAGACAGAGACAAAGACAGAGACAGAGACAGAGACACACAGAAAGAGACACACAGACTGAGGTACACAGACACAGACAAAGACAGAAACAAAAACAGAGACAAAGAGACGGAGACACAGAGACGGAGACACAGAGACAGAGGCACAGAGACAGAGACACAGAGACACAGAGACACCGAGACATAGACACAGAGACAGAGACAGAGTCAGAGACAGAGAAAAAGACAGAAACACAGAGACACAGAGACAGAGAGACAGAGACAGAGACGCAGAGACAGAGGAACAGCGAGAGAGACACAGAGACACAGAGACACAGAGACACAGAGACAGAGACTCGGAGACAGGGACACAGAGACAGAGACACACAGACAGAGACACAGAGACAAAGACACAGAGACAAAGCCACAGAGACAGAGACAGAGAGACAGAGACACAGAGACAGAGACACAGAGACAGAGGCACTGAGACAGAGACACGGAGACAGAGACAGTGTCAGAGACACAGACAAAGACAGAGACAGAGACAGAGACACACAGAAAGAGACACGGAGACAGAGACAATGGGACAGAGACAAAAGGACAGAGACAAAGAGACAGAGACAAAGAGGCAGAGAGGAAGACAGAGATAAAGACAGGGACAAAAACAGAGACAGAGACACAGAGACTGAGGCACAGAGACAGAGACACAGAGACACAGAGACACAGAGACACAGAGACACAGAGACACAGAGACAGAGACACACAGACAGAGACACAGAGACAGAGACACAGATACAGAGACAGAGTCAGAGATTGAAACGGAGACAGAGGCAGGGTCAGAGACAGAGACAGAGACAGCGTCAGAGATAGAAACGGAGCCAGAGGCAGGGACAGAGACAGAGACAGAGACAGAGACAGAGACAGAGACACAGACAGAGACAGAGACAGAGACAGAGACAGAGACAGAGACAGAGACGGAGGCAGAGTCTCAGACAGAGAAAGAGACAGAGACAGAGACAGAGACACATACGGAGACAGAAACAGAGACAGAGACAGAGACAGAGGCAGAGACAGAGACAGAGACAGAGACACAGACAGAGACAGAGACAGAGACACAGACAGAGACAGAGACAGAGACGGAGACAGAGGCAGAGACAGAGACTGAGACAGAGACTGAGACGGAGACAGAGGGAGAGACAGCGACAGAGACAGAGACAGAGACAGAGGCAGAGTCTCAGACAGAGACAGAGACAGAGACAGAGACAGAGACAGAGACACACAGTAAGAGACACACAGACTGAGGTACACAGACAGAGACAAAGACAGATACAAAAACAGAGACAAAGAGACGGAGACACAGAGACGGAGACACAGAGACAGAGGCACAGAGACAGAGACACAGAGACAGAGACACAGAGACAGAGACACAGAGACAGAGGCACAGAGACAGAGACAGAGAGTCAGAGTCACAGAGACAGAGACATAGAGAACAGAGACACAGAGACAGAGACACAGAGACAGAGACGCAGAGACAGAGACACAGAGACAGAGACACAGAGTCTGAGACACACAGACAGAGACGAAGACAGAGATAAAGACAGAGACAAAAACAGAGACAAGGAGACGGAGACACAGAGACAGAGACACAGAGACAGAGGCACAGAGACACAGAGACAGAGACTCGGAGACAGGGACACAGAGACAGAGACACACAGACAAAGACACAGAGACAAAGACACAGAAACAGAGACACAGAGACAGAGACACAGAGACAGAGACACAGAGACAGAGACACAGAGACAGAGACAGAGAGGCAGAGACAGAGGTACAGAGACATAGAGAATAGAGACACAGAGACAGGGACACAGAGACAGAGACGCAGAGACAGAGACACAGAGGCAGAGACACAGAGACAGAGACTCGGAGACAGGGACACAGATACAGAGACACACAGACAGAGACACAGAGACAAAGACACAGGGACAAAGACACAGAGACAGAGACACAGAGACAGAGACACAGAGACAGAGACACAGATACAGAGACAGAGTCAGAGATAGAAACGGAGACAGAGACAGAGACACAGAGACAGAGGCACAGAGACAGAGACACAGAGACAGAGACACTTAGACCGAGACACGGAGACAGAGACAGAGTCAGAGACAGAGACAAAGACAGAGACAGAGACAGAGACACACAGAAAGAGACACGGAGACAGAGACAAGGAGACAGAGACAAAGAGGCAGAGACAAAGAGACAGAGACAAAGAGACAGAGACAAAGAGACAGAGACAAAGAGACAGAGACAAAGAGACAGAGACAAAGAGACAGAGACAAAGAGACAGAGACAAAGAGACAGAGACAAAGATAAAGAGACAAAGAGACAGAGACAAAGACAGAGACAGAGACAGAGACACACAGAAAGAGACACACAGACTGAGGTACACAGACAGAGACAAAGACAGATACAAAAACAGAGACAAAGAGACGGAGACACAGAGACGGAGACACAGAGACAGAGGCACAGAGACAGAGACACAGAGACACAGAGACACCGAGACATAGACACAGAGACAGAGACAGAGTCAGAGACAGAGAAAAAGACAGAAACACAGAGACACAGAGACAGAGAGACAGAGACAGAGACGCAGAGACAGAGGAACAGCGAGAGAGACACAGAGACACAGAGACACAGAGACACAGAGACAGAGACTTGGAGACAGGGACACAGAGACAGAGACACACAGACAGAGACACAGAGACAAAGACACAGAGACAAAGCCACAGAGACAGAGACAGAGAGACAGAGACACAGAGACAGAGACACAGAGACAGAGACACAGAGACAGAGGCACTGAGACAGAGACACGGAGACAGAGACAGTGTCAGAGACACAGACAAAGACAGAGACAGAGACAGAGACACACAGAAAGAGACACGGAGACAGAGACAAAGGGACAGAGACAAAAGGACAGAGACAAAGAGACAGAGACAAAGAGGCAGAGACGAAGACAGAGATAAAGACAGGGACAAAAACAGAGACAGAGACACAGAGACTGAGGCACAGAGACAGAGACACAGAGACACAGAGACACAGAGACACAGAGACACAGAGACACAGAGACACAGAGACAGAGACACACAGACAGAGACACAGAGACAGAGACACAGATACAGAGACAGAGTCAGAGATTGAAACGGAGACAGAGGCAGGGTCAGAGACAGAGACAGAGACAGAGTCAGAGATAGAAACGGAGCCAGAGGCAGGGACAGAGACAGAGACAGAGACAGAGACAGAGACAGAGACAGAGACAGAGACACAGACAGAGACAGAGACAGAGACAGAGACAGAGACAGAGACAGAGACAGAGACTGAGGCAGAGACAGAGACAGAGACAGAGACAGAGACTGAGACAGAGACAGAGACAGAGACAGAGACAGAGACATAGAGACATAGGCACGGAGGCAGAGATGCAGAGACAGAGACAAAGAGACAGAGGCAGAGACACACAGACAGAGACCCAGAGACAGAGACAGAGACACAGATGGAGACAGAGACGGAGGCAGAGTCAGAGACAGAGGCAGAGACAGAGCCAGGGACGGAGACAGAGACAGAGACTGAGGGAGAGACAGAGACAGAGACAGAGAAACAGACAGAGAAACAGACAGAGACAGAGACAGAGACGGAGACAGAGGCAGAGACAGGCACAGAGACAGAGACAGAGACAGAGACAGAGACAGAGACAGAGACAGAGACAGAGACAGAGACAGAGACAGAGACAGAGACAGAGACAGAGACAGAGACAGAGACAGAGACAGAGACAGAGACAGAGACAGAGACAGAGACAGAGACAGAGACAGAGACAGAGACAGAGACAGAGACAAAGACATAGACAGAGATAGAGACAGAGGCAGAGTCTCAGACAGAGAAAGAGACAGAGACAGAGACAGAGACACATACGGAGACAGAAACAGAGACAGAGACAGAGACAGAGGCAGAGACAGAGACAGAGACAGAGACACAGACAGAGACAGAGACAGAGACACAGACAGAGACAGAGACAGAGACGGAGACAGAGGCAGAGACAGAGACTGAGACAGAGACTGAGACGGAGACAGAGGGAGAGACAGCGACAGAGACAGAGACAGAGACAGAGGCAGAGTCTCAGACAGAGACAGAGACAGAGACAGAGACAGAGACAGAGACAGAGACAGAGACAGAGACAGAGACAGAGACAGAGACAGAGACGGAGACAGAGGCAGAGACAGAGCCAGGGACAGAGACAGAGACAGAGACAGAGACAGAGACAGAGACAGAGACAGAGACAGAGACAGAGACAGAGACAGAGACAGAGACAGAGAGAGAGACAGAGACAGAGACAGAGACAGAGACGGAGGCAAAGACCGAGACAGAGGCAGAGACACAGACAGAGGCAGAGACAGAGACAGAGACAGAGACAGAGAGGGAGGCAAAGACCGAGACAGAGGCAGAGACACAGACAGAGGCAGAGACAGAGACAGAGACAGAGGCAGAGACAGAGAAAGGGACAGAGACGGAGACAAAGACCGAGACAGAGATAGAGACGGAGACAGAGGCAGTGACAGAGCCAGGGACGGAGACAAAGGCAGAGACAGAGGGAGAGACAGCGACAGAGACAGAGACAGAGACGGAGACAGAGACAGGGACAGAGACAGAGACAGAGACAGAGACAGAGACAGAGACAGAGACAGAGACAGAGACAGAGACAGAGACAGAGACACAGGTAGAGGCAGAGACAGAGACAGAGACAGAGACAGAGAAGGAGACAGAGACAGAGACAGAGACATAGGGAGAGACAGAGACAGAGACAGAGACAGAGACAGAGAAACAGACAGAGAAACAGACAGAGACAGAGACAGAGACGGAGACAGAGGCAGAGACAGAGACAGAGGCAGGGACAGAGACAGAGACAGAGTCGGAGACAGTGACTGAGACAGAGACAGAGACAGAGACAGAGACAGAGACGGAGACAAAGACCGAGATTGACGCAGAGACTGAGACACAGGCAGAGACAGAGACAGAGACAGTGACAGAGACAGAGACAGAGTCAGAGACTGAGACAGAGACAGAGACAGAGACAGAGACAAAGACAGAGTCAGAGACAGAGACAGATACAGAGACAGAGACAGAGACAGAGACAGAGACACAGACAGAGACAGAGACAGGGACACAGACAGAGACAGAGACAGAGACGGAGACAGAGGCAGAGACAGAGACTGAGACAGAGACAGAGACAGAGACAGAGGGAGAGACAGCGACAGAGACAGAGACAGAGACAGAGACAGAGACAGGGACAGAGACAGAGACAGAGACTGAGACAGAGACAGAGACAGAGACAGAGACAGAGACAGAGGCAGAGTCTCAGACAGAGACAGAGACAGAGACAGAGACAGAGACAGAGACAGAGACAGAGACAGAGACAGAGACAGAGACAGAGACAGAGACAGAGATAGAGACAGAGACAGAGACAGAGACAGAGACAGAGACGGAGACGGAGGCAGAGACAGAGGCAGGGACAGAGACAGAGACAGAGACAGAACCAGAGACAGAGACAGATACGGGGACAGAGACAGATACGGGGACAGAGACAGAGACAGAGACAGAGACAGAGACAGAGACAGAGACAGAGACAGAGACAGAGAGAGAGACAGAGACAGAGACAGAGTCAGAGACATAGGCACGGAGGCAGAGACACAGAGACAGAGACACAGAGACAGAGACACAGAGACAGAGGCACAGAGACAAAGACACAGAGACAAAGACACAGAGACAGAGACACAGAGACAGAGACACAGTGACAGAGACAGAGACACAGAGACAGAGACAGAGAGACAGAGACACAGAGACAGAGACATAGAGAACAGAGACACAGAGACAGAGACACAGAAACAGCGACACAGAGACAGAGACACAGAGACAGAGACACAGAGACAGAGGCACAGAGACAGAGACACAGAGATACAGAGACACAGAGACAGAGACTCGGAAACAGAGACACAGAGACACAGAGACAGAGCCTCGGAGACAGAGACACAGAGACAGAGACACAGAGACAGAGACACAGAGACAGAGGCACGGAGACAGAGACACAGGGACAGAGACACAGAGACAGAGACACAGAGACAGAGACACAGAGACAGAGGCACAGAGACAGAGGCACAGAGACAGAGACAGAGAGACAGAGGGACAGAGGGACAAAGACACACACACAGAGACACAGACACGGAGGCAGAGTCAGCGAGGGAGACAAAGAGACAGAGAAGCAGAGACAGAGACACAGGGTGAGAGACACACAGACAGAGACACAGAGACAGAGGTACAGTTACGGAGACAGAGTCAGAGATAGAAACGGAGACAGAGACAGACAGAGACAGAGACATGGCAGGAACAGAGACAAAGACAGAGAACGAGGCAGAGACAGAGACAGAGACAGAGACAGAGACAGAGACAGAGACAGAGACAGAGACAGAGACAGAGACAGAGACAGAGGCAGAGACAGAGACAGAAACAGAGACGGAAACAAAGACCGAGCCAGGGACAGAGACGGAGAGAGAGACAGAGACAGAGACAGAGAAACAGACAGGGAAACAGACAGAAACAGAGACAGAGACGGAGACAGAGACAGAGACAGAGGCATAGACAGAGACAGGGACAGAGACAGCGACAGTGACAGGGAGAGGGACAGGGACAGAGACAGAGACAGAGACAGAGACAGAGACAGAGACAGAGACAGAGACAGAGACAGAGACAGAGACAGAGACAGAGACAGAGACAGAGACAGAGACAGAGACAGAGACAGAGACAGAGGCAGAAACAGAGACGGAGACAAAGACCGAGACAGAGACCGAGACGGAGACAGAGACAGAGGCGGAGACGGAGCCAGGGGCAGAGACGGAGAGAGAGACAGAGACAGAGACAGAGACAGAGACAGAGACAGAGACAGTGACAGAGACAGAGACAGGGACAGAGACAGAGGCAGAGACAGAGACACAGAGACAGAGACACTGAGACAGAGACACTGAGACAGAGACACTGAGACAGAGACACAGAGACAGAGACGAAGACAGAGATAAAGACAGAGACAAAAACAGAGACAAGGAGACGGAGACACGGAGACAGAGACACAGAGACAGAGGCACAGAGACACAGAGACAGAGAGACAGAGACAGAGACGCAGAGACAGAGGAACAGAGACAGAGACACAGAGACACAGAGACACAGAGACACAGAGACAGAGACTCGGAGACAGGGACACAGAGACAGAGACACACAGACAGAGACACAGAGACAAAGACACAGAGACAAAGCCACAGAGACAGAGACACAGAGACAGAGACACAGAGACAGAGTCACTGAGACAGAGACACGGAGACAGAGGCAGTGTCAGAGACACAGACAAAGACAGAGACAGAGACAGAGACAGAGACAGAGACAGAGACAGAGACAGAGACAGAGACAGAGACAGAGACAGAGACAGAGTCAGAGATAGAAACGGAGCCAGAGGCAGGGACAGAGACAGAGACAGAGACAGAGACAGAGACAGAGACAGAGACACAGACAGAGACAGAGACAGAGACAGAGACAGAGACAGAGACAGAGACTGAGGCAGAGACAGAGACAGAGACAGAGACAGAGACTGAGACAGAGACAGAGACAGAGACAGAGACAGAGACATAGAGACATAGGCACGGAGGCAGAGATGCAGAGACAGAGACAAAGAGACAGAGGCAGAGACACACAGACAGAGACCCAGAGACAGAGACAGAGACACAGATGGAGACAGAGACGGAGGCAGAGTCAGAGACAGAGGCAGAGACAGAGCCAGGGACGGAGACAGAGACAGAGACTGAGGGAGAGACAGAGACAGAGACAGAGGCACAGACAGAGACAGAGACAGAGACAGAGGGAGAGACAGCGAACGAGACAGCGACAGAGACAGAAACAGAGGCAGAGACAGAGACAGAGACAGAGACAGAGACAGAGACAGAGACAGAGACAGAGACAGAGACAGAGACAGAGACAGAGACAGAGACAGAGACAGAGACAGAGACTGAGACAGAGACAGAGACATAGAGTCATAGGCACGGAGACAGAGATGCAGAGACAGAGACAAGGAGACAGAGACAGAAACAGAGACAGAGACAGAGACAGATACAGAGACAGAGACACAGAGACAGAGACGAAGACAGAGATAAAGACAGAGACGAAAACAGAGACAAGGAGACGGAGACACAGAGACAGAGACTCAGAGACAGAGGCACAGAGACACAGAGACAGAGAGACAGAGACAGAGACGCAGAGACAGACGAACAGAGACAGAGACACAGAGACACAGAGACAGAGACTCGGAGACAGGGACACAGAGACAGAGACACACAGACAGAGACACAGAGACAAAGACACAGAGACAAAGCCATAGAGACAGAGACACAGAGACAGAGACACAGAGACAGAGACACAGAGACAGAGACACAGAGACAGAGGCACAGAGACAGAGACAGAGAGTCAGAGTCACAGAGACAGAGACATAGAGAACAGAGACACAGAGACAGAGACACAGAGACAGAGACGCAGAGACAGAGACACAGAGACAGAGACACAGAGTCTGAGACACACAGACAGAGACGAAGACAGAGATAAAAACAGAGACAAAAACAGAGACAAGGAGACGGAGACACAGAGACAGAGACACAGAGACAGAGGCACAGAGACACAGAGACAGAGACTCGGAGACAGGGACACAGAGACAGAGACACACAGACAAAGACACAGAGACAAAGACACAGAAACAGAGACACAGAGACAGAGACACAGACAGAGACAGAGACAGAGACAGAGACAGGGACAGAGACAGGGACAGAGACAGAGACTGAGACAGAGACAGAGACGGAGACAAAGACCGAGACAGAGATAGAGACGGAGACAGAGGCAGAGACAGAGCCAGGGACGGAGACAAAGACAGAGACAGAGGGAGAGACAGCGACAGAGACAGCGACAGAGACAGAGACAGAGACAGAGACAGAGACAGAGACAGAGACAGGGACAGAGACAGAGACAGAGACAGAGACAGAGACAGAGACAGAGACAGATACAGAGACAGGGACAGAGACAGAGACAGAGACAGAGACAGCGACAGGGACAAGCGGAGGGACAGGGACAGAGACAGAGGCAGAGACAGAGACGGAGACAGAGACAGAGACAGAGACACAGACAGAGACAGATACAGAGACAGAGACAGAGACAGAGACAGAGACAGAGACAGAGACAGAGACAGAGACAGAGACAGAGACAGAGACAGAGACAGAGACAAAGACAGAGACAGAGACAGAGACAGAGGCAGAGTCTCAGACAGAGACAGAGACAGAGACAGAGACAGAGACAGAGACAGAGACAGAGACAGAGACAGAGACAGAGACAGAGACAGAGACAGAGACAGAGAAAGAGACAGAGATAGAGACAGAGGCAGAGACAGAGACAGAGACAGAGCCACAGACAGAGACAGAGACAGAGACACAGACAGAGACAGAGACAGAGACGGAGACAGAGGCAGAGACAGAGACTGAGACAGAGACTGAGACAGAGACAGAGGGAGAGACAGCGACAGAGACAGAGACAGAGACAGAGGCAGAGTCTCAGACAGAGACAGAGACAGAGACAGAGACAGAGACAGAGACAGAGACAGAGACACACAGAAAGAGACACACAGACTGAGGTACACAGACAGAGACAAAGACAGATACAAAAACAGAGACAAAGAGACGGAGACACAGAGACGGAGACACAGAGACAGAGGCACAGAGACAGAGACACAGAGACAGAGACACAGAGACAGAGACACAGAGACAGAGGCAGAGAGACAGAGACAGAGAGTCAGAGTCACAGAGACAGAGACATAGAGAACAGAGACACAGAGACAGAGACACAGAGACAGAGACGCAGAGACAGAGACACAGAGACAGAGACACAGAGTCTGAGACACACAGACAGAGACGAAGACAGAGATAAAGACAGAGACAAAAACAGAGACAAGGAGACGGAGACACAGAGACAGAGACACAGAGACAGAGGCACAGAGACACAGAGACAGAGACTCGGAGACAGGGACACACAGACAGAGACATAGAGACGGAGACACAGATACAGAGACAGAGTCAGAGATAGAAACGGAGACAGAGACAGAGACACAGAGACAGAGACACAGAGACAGAGGCACAGAGACAGAGACAGAGAGTCAGAGTCACAGAGACAGAGACATAGAGAACAGAGACACAGAGACAGAGACACAGAGACAGAGACGCAGAGACAGAGACACAGAGACAGAGACACAGAGTCTGAGACACACAGACAGAGACGAAGACAGAGATAAAGGCAGAGACAAAAACAGAGACAAGGAGACGGAGACACAGAGACAGAGACACAGAGACAGAGGCACAGAGACACAGAGACAGAGACTCGGAGACAGGGACACAGAGACAGAGACACACAGACAAAGACACAGAGACAAAGACACAGAAACAGAGACACAGAGACAGAGACACAGAGACAGAGACACAGAGACAGAGACACAGAGACAGAGACAGAGAGGCAGAGACAGAGGTACAGAGACATAGAGAATAGAGACACAGAGACAGGGACACAGAGACAGAGACGCAGAGACAGAGACACAGAGGCAGAGACACAGAGACAGAGACTCGGAGACAGGGACACAGATACAGAGACACACAGACAGAGACACAGAGACAAAGACACAGGGACAAAGACACAGAGACAGAGACACAGAGACAGAGACACAGAGACAGAGACACAGATACAGAGACAGAGTCAGAGATAGAAACGGAGACAGAGACAGAGACACAGAGACAGAGGCACAGAGACAGAGACACAGAGACAGAGACACTTAGACCGAGACACGGAGACAGAGACAGATTCAGAGACAGAGACAAAGACAGAGACAGAGACAGAGACACACAGAAAGAGACACGGAGACAGAGACAAGGAGACAGAGACAAAGAGGCAGAGACAAAGAGACAGAGACAAAGAGACAGAGACAAAGAGACAGAGACAAAGAGACAGAGACAAAGAGACAGAGACAAAGAGACAGAGACAAAGAGACAGAGACAAAGATAAAGAGACAAAGAGACAGAGACAAAGACAGAGACAGAGACAGAGACACACAGAAAGAGACACACAGACTGAGGTACACAGACAGAGACAAAGACAGATACAAAAACAGAGACAAAGAGACGGAGACACAGAGACGGAGACACAGAGACAGAGGCACAAAGACAGAGACACAGAGACACAGAGACACCGAGACATAGACACAGAGACAGAGACAGAGTCAGAGACAGAGAAAAAGACAGAAACACAGAGACACAGAGACAGAGAGACAGAGACAGAGACGCAGAGACAGAGGAACAGCGAGAGAGACACAGAGACACAGAGACACAGAGACACAGAGACAGAGACTTGGAGACAGGGACACAGAGACAGAGACACACAGACAGAGACACAGAGACAAAGACACAGAGACAAAGCCACAGAGACAGAGACAGAGAGACAGAAACACAGAGACAGAGACACAGAGACAGAGACACAGAGACAGAGGCACTGAGACAGAGACACGGAGACAGAGACAGTGTCAGAGACACAGACAAAGACAGAGACAGAGACAGAGACACACAGAAAGAGACACGGAGACAGAGACAAAGGGACAGAGACAAAAGGACAGAGACAAAGAGACAGAGACAAAGAGGCAGAGACGAAGACAGAGATAAAGACAGGGACAAAAACAGAGACAGAGACACAGAGACTGAGGCACAGAGACAGAGACAGAGACAGAGACAGAGACAGAGACAGAGACAGAGACAGAGACAGAGACAGAGACAGAGACAGAGACAGAGACAGAGACTGAGACAGAGACAGAGACATAGAGTCATAGGCACGGAGACAGAGATGCAGAGACAGAGACAAGGAGACAGAGACAGAAACAGAGACAGAGACAGAGACAGATACAGAGACAGAGACACAGAGACAGAGACGAAGACAGAGATAAAGACAGAGACGAAAACAGAGACAAGGAGACGGAGACACAGAGACAGAGACTCAGAGACAGAGGCACAGAGACACAGAGACAGAGAGACAGAGACAGAGACGCAGAGACAGACGAACAGAGACAGAGACACAGAGACACAGAGACACAGAGACACAGAGACAGAGACTCGGAGACAGGGACACAGAGACAGAGACACACAGACAGAGACACAGAGACAAAGACACAGAGACAAAGCCATAGAGACAGAGACACAGAGACAGAGACACAGAGACAGAGACACAGAGACAGAGACACAGAGACAGAGGCACAGAGACAGAGACAGAGAGTCAGAGTCACAGAGACAGAGACATAGAGAACAGAGACACAGAGACAGAGACACAGAGACAGAGACGCAGAGACAGAGACACAGAGACAGAGACACAGAGTCTGAGACACACAGACAGAGACGAAGACAGAGATAAAGACAGAGACAAAAACAGAGACAAGGAGACGGAGACACAGAGACAGAGACACAGAGACAGAGGCACAGAGACACAGAGACAGAGACTCGGAGACAGGGACACAGAGACAGAGACACACAGACAAAGACACAGAGACAAAGACACAGAAACAGAGACACAGAGACAGAGACACAGACAGAGACAGAGACAGAGACAGAGACAGAGACAGTGACAGAGACAGGGACAGAGACAGAGACTGAGACAGAGACAGAGACGGAGACAAACACCGAGACAGAGATAGAGACGGACACAGAGGCAGAGACAGAGCCAGGGACGGAGACAAAGACAGAGACAGAGGGAGAGACAGCGACAGAGACAGCGACAGAGACAGAGACAGAGACAGAGACAGAGACAGAGACAGAGACAGAGACAGGGACAGAGACAGAGACAGAGACAGAGACAGAGACAGAGACAGAGATAGATACAGAGACAGGGACAGAGACAGAGACAGAGACAGAGACAGCGACAGGGACACGCGGAGGGACAGGGACAGAGACAGAGGCAGAGACAGAGACGGAGACAGAGACAGAGACAGAGACACAGACAGAGACAGATACAGAGACAGAGACAGAGACAGAGACAGAGACAGAGACAGAGACAGAGACAGAGACAGAGACAGAGACAGAGACAGAGACAGAGACAGAGACAGAGACAAAGACAGAGACAGAGACAGAGACAGAGGCAGAGTCTCAGACAGAGACAGAGACAGAGACAGAGGCAGAGTCTCAGACAGAGACAGAGACAGAGACAGAGACAGAGACAGAGACAGAGACAGAGACAGAGACAGAGACAGAGACAGAGACAGAGACAGAGACAGAGACAGAGACAGAGACAGAGACAGAGATAGAGACAGAGACAGAGACAGAGACAGAGACAGAGAAGGAGACAGAGACAGAGACAGAGATAGAGACAGAGACAGAGAGAGAGACAGAGACAGAGACAGAGAAACAGACAGAGAAACAGACAGAGACAGAGACAGAGACGGAGACAGAGGCAGAGACAGGCACAGAGACAGAGACAGAGACAGAGACAGAGACAGAGACAGAGACAGAGACAGAGACAGAGACAGAGACAGAGACAGAGACAGAGACAGAGACAGAGACAGAGACAGAGACAGAGACAGAGACAGAGACAGAGACAGAGACAGAGACAGAGACAGAGACAGAGACAGAGACAGAGACAGAGACAGAGACAGAGACAGAGACAAAGACATAGACAGAGACAGAGACAGAGGCAGAGTCTCAGACAGAGAAAGAGACAGAGACAGAGACAGAGACACATACGGAGACAGAAACAGAGACAGAGACAGAGACAGAGGCAGAGACAGAGACAGAGACAGAGACACAGACAGAGACAGAGACAGAGACACAGACAGAGACAGAGACAGAGACGGAGACAGAGGCAGAGACAGAGACTGAGACAGAGACTGAGACGGAGACAGAGGGAGAGACAGCGACAGAGACAGAGACAGAGACAGAGGCAGAGTCTCAGACAGAGACAGAGACAGAGACAGAGACAGAGACAGAGACAGAGACAGAGACAGAGACAGAGACAGAGACAGAGACAGAGACAGAGACGGAGACAGAGGCAGAGACAGAGCCAGGGACAGAGACAGAGACAGAGACAGAGACAGAGACAGAGACAGAGACAGAGACAGAGACAGAGACAGAGACAGAGACAGAGACAGAGACAGAGACAGAGAGAGAGACAGAGACAGAGACAGAGACAGAGACGGAGGCAAAGACCGAGACAGAGGCAGAGACACAGACAGAGGCAGAGACAGAGACAGAGACAGAGACAGAGAGGGAGGCAAAGACCGAGACAGAGGCAGAGACACAGACAGAGGCAGAGACAGAGACAGAGACAGAGGCAGAGACAGAGAAAGAGACAGAGACGGAGACAAAGACCGAGACAGAGATAGAGACGGAGACAGAGGCAGTGACAGAGCCAGGGACGGAGACAAAGGCAGAGACAGAGGGAGAGACAGCGACAGAGACAGAGACAGAGACGGAGACAGAGACAGGGACAGAGACAGAGACAGAGACAGAGACAGAGACAGAGACAGAGACAGAGACAGAGACAGAGACAGAGACAGAGACAGAGACAGAGATAGAGGCAGAGACAGAGACAGAGACAGAGACAGAGAAGGATACAGAGACAGAGACAGAGACATAGGGAGAGACAGAGACAGAGACAGAGACAGAGACAGAGAAACAGACAGAGAAACAGACAGAGACAGAGACAGAGACGGAGACAGAGGCAGAGACAGAGACAGAGGCAGGGACAGAGACAGAGACAGAGTCGGAGACAGTGACTGAGACAGAGACAGAGACAGAGACAGAGACAGAGACGGAGACAAAGACCGAGATTGACGCAGAGACTGAGACACAGGCAGAGACAGAGACAGAGACAGTGACAGAGACAGAGACAGAGTCAGAGACTGAGACAGAGACAGAGACAGAGACAGAGACAAAGACAGAGTCAGAGACAGAGACAGATACAGAGACAGAGACAGAGACAGAGACAGAGACACAGACAGAGACAGAGACAGGGACACAGACAGAGACAGAGACAGAGACGGAGACAGAGGCAGAGACAGAGACTGAGACAGAGACAGAGACAGAGACAGAGGGAGAGACAGCGACAGAGACAGAGACAGAGACAGAGACAGAGACAGGGACAGAGACAGAGACAGAGACTGAGACAGAGACAGAGACAGAGACAGAGACAGAGACAGAGGCAGAGTCTCAGACAGAGACAGAGACAGAGACAGAGACAGAGACAGAGACAGAGACAGAGACAGAGACAGAGACAGAGACAGAGACAGAGACAGAGATAGAGACAGAGACAGAGACAGAGACAGAGACAGAGACGGAGACAGAGGCAGAGACAGAGGCAGGGACAGAGACAGAGACAGAGACAGAACCAGAGACAGAGACAGATACGGGGACAGAGACAGATACGGGGACAGAGACAGAGACAGAGACAGAGACAGAGACAGAGACAGAGACAGAGACAGAGACAGAGACAGAGACAGAGAGAGAGACAGAGACAGAGACAGACTCAGAGACATAGGCACGGAGGCAGAGACACAGAGACAGAGACACAGAGACAGAGACACAGAGACAGAGGCACAGAGACAAAGACACAGAGACAAAGACACAGAGACAGAGACACAGAGACAGAGACACAGTGACAGAGACAGAGACACAGAGACAGAGACAGAGAGACAGAGACACAGAGACAGAGACATAGAGAACAGAGACACAGAGACAGAGACACAGAAACAGCGACACAGAGACAGAGACACAGAGACAGAGACACAGAGACAGAGGCACAGAGACAGAGACACAGAGATACAGAGACACAGAGACAGAGACTCGGAAACAGAGACACAGAGACAGAGACACAGAGACACAGAGACAGAGCCTCGGAGACAGAGACACAGAGACAGAGACACAGAGACAGAGACACAGAGACAGAGGCACGGAGACAGAGACACAGGGACAGAGACACAGAGACAGAGACACAGAGACAGAGACACAGAGACAGAGGCACAGAGACAGAGGCACAGAGACAGAGACAGAGAGACAGAGGGACAGAGGGACAAAGACACACACACAGAGACACAGACACGGAGGCAGAGTCAGCGAGGGAGACAAAGAGACAGAGAAGCAAAGACAGAGACACAGGGTGAGAGACACACAGACAGAGACACAGAGACAGAGGTACAGTTACGGAGACAGAGTCAGAGATAGAAACGGAGACAGAGACAGACAGAGACAGAGACATGGCAGGAACAGAGACAAAGACAGAGAACGAGGCAGAGACAGAGACAGAGACAGAGACAGAGACAGAGACAGAGACAGAGACAGAGACAGAGACAGAGACAGAGACAGAGACAGAGGCAGAGACAGAGACAGAAACAGAGACGGAAACAAAGACCGAGCCAGGGACAGAGACGGAGAGAGAGACAGAGACAGAGACAGAGAAACAGACAGGGAAGCAGACAGAAACAGAGACAGAGACGGAGACAGAGACAGAGACAGAGGCATAGACAGAGACAGGGACAGAGACAGCGACAGTGACAGGGAGAGGGACAGGGACAGAGACAGAGACAGAGACAGAGACAGAGACAGAGACAGAGACAGAGACAGAGACAGAGGCAGAGACAGAGACAGAGACAGAGACAGAGACAGAGACAGAGACAGAGACAGAGACAGAGGCAGAAACAGAGACGGAGACAAAGACCGAGACAGAGACCGAGACGGAGACAGAGACAGAGGCGGAGACGGAGCCAGGGGCAGAGACGGAGAGAGAGACAGAGACAGAGACAGAGACAGAGACAGAGACAGAGACAGAGACAGAGACAGAGACAGGGACAGAGACAGAGGCAGAGACAGAGACACAGAGACAGAGACACTGAGACAGAGACACTGAGACAGAGACACTGAGACAGAGACACGGAGACAGAGACGAAGACAGAGATAAAGACAGAGACAAAAACAGAGACAAGGAGACGGAGACACGGAGACAGAGACACAGAGACAGAGGCACAGAGACACAGAGACAGAGAGACAGAGACAGAGACGCAGAGACAGAGGAACAGAGACAGAGACACAGAGACACAGAGACACAGAGACACAGAGACAGAGACTCGGAGACAGGGACACAGAGACAGAGACACACAGACAGAGACACAGAGACAAAGACACAGAGACAAAGCCACAGAGACAGAGACACAGAGACAGTGACGCAGAGACAGAGTCACTGAGACAGAGACACGGAGACAGAGACAGTGTCAGAGACACAGACAAAGACAGAGACAGAGACAGAGACAGAGACAGAGACAGAGACAGAGACAGAGACAGAGACAGAGGCAGAGACAGAGACAAAGACAGAGACAGAGACAGGGACAGAGACAGAGACAGAGACAGAGACAGAGACAGAGACAGAGACAGAGACAGAGACAGAGACAGAGACAGAGACTGAGACAGAGACAGAGACAGAGACAGAGACAGAGACAGAGACATAGAGTCATAGGCACGGAGGCAGAGATGCAGAGACAGAGACAAGGAGACAGAGACAGAGACAGAGACAGAGACAGAGACACACAGAAAGGGACACGGAGACAGAGACAAAGGGACAGAGACAAAAGGACAGAGACAAAGAGACAGAGACAAAGAGGCAGAGACGAAGACAGAGATAAAGACAGGGACAAAAACAGAGACAGAGACACGGAGACAGAGGCACAGAGACAGAGACACAGAGACACAGAGACACAGAGACACAGAGACACAAAGACAGAGACACACAGACAGAGACACAGAGACAGAGACACAGAGACAGAGACACAGAGACAGAGACAGAGACTGAGACAGAGACAGAGACAGAGACAGAGACAGAGACAGAGACATAGAGGCATAGGCACGGAGGCAGAGATGCAGAGACAGAGACAAAGAGACAGAGGCAGAGACACACAGATAGAGACCCAGAGACAGAGACAGAGACACAGACGGAGACAGAGACGGAGGCAGAGACAGAGACAGAGGCAGAGACAGAGCCAGGGACGGAGACAGAGACAGAGACAGAGGGAGAGACAGAGACAGAGACAGAGACAGCGACAGGGACAAGGAGAGGGACAGGGACAGGACAGAGGCAGAGACAGAGACAGAGACAGAGACAGAGGCAGAGACAGAGACACAGACCGAGGAAGACACAGAGACAGATACAGAGAGATAGACAGAGACACAGACAGCGACAGAGGGGCAGGAGACAAAGTCGGAGGCAGAGGTACAGGAGACAAAGACGGAGACAAGGTTGGAGACAAAGACGGAGACCGAGACAGAGACGGGGACAGAG
Organism: Megachile willughbiella; assembly: GCA_945859595.2. Classification (NCBI taxonomy): domain Eukaryota; kingdom Metazoa; phylum Arthropoda; class Insecta; order Hymenoptera; family Megachilidae; genus Megachile; species Megachile willughbiella. Next base: position 858,739 of record CAMAOD020000293.1, read on the forward strand.
ACAGAGACAGAGACAGGGACAGCGGCAGAGAGAGAGACAGAAACAGAGACAGAGACAGAGACAGAGACAGAGACACAGACGGAAACAGAGACGGAGGCAGAGACAGAGACAGAGGCAGAGACAGAGCCAGGGACGGAGACAGAGACAGAGACAGAGGGAGAGACAGAGACAGAGACAGAGACACAGACAGAGACAGAGACAGAGACAGAGACAGAGACAGAGACAGAGAGAGAGACAGAGGCAGAGACAGAAACAGAGACTGAGACAGAGACAGAGGCAGATTCTCAGACAGAGACAGAGACAGAGACAGAAACAGAGACAGAGACAGAGACAGAGACAGAGACAGGGACAAGGAGAGGGACAGGGACAGGACAGAGGCAGAGACAGAGACAGAGACAGAGACAGAGACAGAGACACAGACCGAGGAAGACACAGAGACAGATACAGAGATAGAGACAGAGACACAGACAGAGACAGAGGGGCAGGAGACAAAGTCGGAGGCAGAGGTACCGGAGACAAAGAAGGAGACACGGTCGGAGACAAAGGCGGAGACAGAGACAGAGACGGGGACAGAGACAGAGACAGAGACAGGGACAGCGACAGAGAGAGAGACAGAAACAGAGACAGAGACAGAAACAGAGGCGGAGACGGAGCCAGGGACAGAGACGGAGAGAGAGACAGAGACAGAGACAGAGACAGAGACAGAGAAACAGACAGGGAAACAGACAGAGACAGAGACAGAGACGGAGACAGAGACAGAGACAGAGGCATAGACAGAGACAGGGACAGAGACAGAGACAGAGACAGAGACAGAGACAGAGACAGAGACAGAGACAGAGACAGAGACAGAGGCAGAAACAGAGACGGAGACAAAGACCGAGACAGAGACAGAGACGGAGACAGAGACAGAGGCGGAGACGGAGCCAGGGGCAGAGACGGAGAGAGAGACAGAGACAGAGACAGAGACAGAGACAGAGACAGAGACAGAGACAGAGACAGAGACAGAGACAGAGACAGAGACAGAGACAGAGACAGAGACAGAGACAGAGACAGAGACAGAGACAGAGACAGAGACAGAGACAGAGACAGAGACAGAGACAGAGACAGAGACAGAGACAGGGACAGAGACAGAGGCAGAGACAGAGACACAGAGACAGAGACACTGAGACAGAGACACTGAGACAGAGACACAGAGACAGAGACGAAGACAGAGATAAAGACAGAGACAAAAACAGAGACAAGGAGACGGAGACACGGAGACAGAGACACAGAGACAGAGGCACAGAGACACAGAGACAGAGAGACAGAGACAGAGACGCAGAGACAGAGGAACAGAGACAGAGACACAGAGACACAGAGACACAGAGACACAGAGACAGAGACTCGGAGACAGGGACACAGAGACAGAGACACACAGACAGAGACACAGAGACAAAGACACAGAGACAAAGCCACAGAGACAGAGACACAGAGACAGAGACACAGAGACAGAGTCACTGAGACAGAGACACGGAGACAGAGACAGTGTCAGAGACACAGACAAAGACAGAGACAGAGACAGAGAGAGAGACAGAGACAGAGACAGAGACAGAGACAGAGACGGAGGCAGAGACAGAGACAAAGACAGAGACAGAGAAAGGGGCAGAGACAGAGACAGAGACAGAGACAGAGACAGAGACAGAGACAGAGACAGAGACAGAGACAGAGACAGAGACTGAGACAGAGACAGAGACAGAGACAGAGACATAGAGTCATAGGCATGGAGGCAGAGATGCAGAGACAGAGACAAGGAGACAGAGACAGAGACAGAGACAGAGACAGAGACAGATACAGAGACAGAGACACAGAGACAGAGACGAAGACAGAGATAAAGACAGAGACAAAAACAGAGACAAGGAGACGGAGACACAGAGACAGAGACTCAGAGACAGAGGCACAGAGACACAGAGACAGAGAGACAGAGACAGAGACGCAGAGACAGAGCAAAAGAGACAGAGACACAGAGACACAGAGACACAGAGACACAGAGACAGTGACTCGGAGACAGGGACACAGAGACAGACACACACAGACAGAGACACAGAGACAAAGACACAGAGACAAATCCATAGAGACAGAGACACAGAGACAGAGACACAGAGACAGAGACACAGAGACAGAGACACAGAGACAGAGACACAGAGACAGAGACACAGAGACAGAGACACACAGACAGAGACGAAGACAGAGATAAAGACAGAGACAAAAACAGAGACAAGGAGACGGAGACACAGAGACAGAGACTCAGAGACAGAGGCACAGAGACACAGAGACAGAGAGACAGAGACAGAGACGCAGAGACAGAGCAAAAGAGACAGAGACACAGAGACACAGAGACACAGAGACACAGAGACAGAGGCTCGGAGACAGGGACACAGAGACAGACACACACAGACAGAGACACAGAGACAAAGACACAGAGACAAATCCATAGAGACAGAGACACAGAGACAGAGACACAGAGACAGAGACACACAGACAGAGACGAAGACAGAGATAAAGACAGAGACAAAAACAGAGACAAGGGGACGGAGACACAGAGACAGAGACAGAGACACAGAGACAGAGGCACTGAGACAGAGACACGGAGACAGAGACAGTGTCAGAGACACAGACAAAGACAGAGACAGAGACAGAGACAGAGACACACAGAAAGGGACACGGAGACAGAGACATAGAGGCATAGGCACGGAGGCAGAGATGCAGAGACAGAGACAAAGAGACAGAGGCAGAGACACACAGACAGAGACCCAGAGACAGAGACAGAGACACAGACGGAGACAGAGACGGAAGCAGAGACAGAGATAGAGGCAGAGACAGAGCCAGGGACGGAGAGAGAGACAGAGACAGAGGGAGAGACAGAGACAGAGACAGAGACAGCGACAGGGACAAGGAGAGGGACAGGGACAGGACAGAGGCAGAGACAGAGACAGAGGCAGAGACAGAGACACAGACCGAGGAAGACACAGAGACAGATACAGAGAGAGAGACAGAGACACAGACAGAGACAGAGGGGCAGGAGACAAAGTCGGAGGCAGAGGTACAGGAGACAAAGACGGAGACAAGGTTGGAGACAAAGACGGAGACCGAGACAGAGACGGGGACAGAGACAGAGACAGAGACAGGGATAGCGGCAGAGAGAGAGACAGAAACAGAGACAGAGACAGAGACAGAGACAGAGACACAGACGGAGACAGAGACGGAGGTAGAGACAGAGACAGAGGCAGAGACAGAGCCAGGGACGGAGACAGAGACAGAGACAGAGGGAGAGACAGAGACAGAGACAGAGACACAGACAGAGACAGAGACAGAGACAGAGACAGAGACAGAGAGAGAGACAGAGGCAGAGACAGAGACAGAGACTGAGACAGAGACAGAGGCAGAGTCTCAGACAGAGACAGAGACAGAGACAGAAACAGAGACAGAGACAGAGACAGAGACAGGGACAAGGAGGGGGACAGGGACAGGACAGAGGCAGAGACAGAGACAGAGACAGAGACAGAGACAGAGACAGAGGCAGAGACAGAGACACAGACCGAGGAAGACACAGAGACAGATACAGAGATAGAGACAGAGACACAGACAGAGACAGAGGGGCAGGAGACAAAGTCGGAGGCAGAGGTACCGGAGACAAAGACGGAGACAAGGTCGGAGACAAAGACGGAGACAGAGACAGAGACGGGGACAGAGACAGAGACAGAGACAGGGACAGCGACAGAGAGAGAGACAGAAACAGAGACAGAGACAGAAACAGAGGCGGAGACGGAGCCAGGAACAGAGACGGAGAGAGAGACAGAGACAGAGACAGAGACAGAGACAGAGAAACAGACAGGGAAACAGACAGAGACAGAGACAGAGACGGAGACAGAGACAGAGACAGAGGCATAGACAGAGACAGGGACAGAGACAGCGACAGTGACAGGGAGAGGGACAGGGACAGAGACAGAGACAGAGACAGAGACTGAGACAGAGACAGAGACAGGGACAGAGACAGAGACAAAGACAGAGACAAAAACAGAGACAAGGAGACGGAGATAGAGACAGAGAGACAGACAGAGGCAGAGACAGATGCAGAGACAGAGGCAGGGACAGAGACAGTGACAGAGACAGAAACAGAGACAGAGACAGAGACAGAGACAGAGACAGAGACAGAGACAGAGACCGAGACAGAGACAGAGACGGAGACAAAGACCGAGACAGAGACAGAGACGGAGACAGAGACAGAGGCGGAGACGGAGCCAGGGAAAGAGACGTAGAGAGAGACAGAGACAGAGACAGAGACAGAGACGGAGACAGAGACAGAGACAGAGACAGAGACAGAGACAGAGACAGAGACAGAGACAGAGACAGAGGCAGAGACAGAGACACAGAGACAGAGACACTGAGACAGAGACACTGAGACAGAGACACAGAGACAGAGACGAAGACAGAGTTAAAGACAGAGACAAAAACAGAGACAAGGAGACGGAGACACAGAGACAGAGACACAGAGACAGAGGCACAGAGACACAGAGACAGAGAGACAGAGACAGAGACGCAGAGACAGAGGAACAGAGACAGGGACACAGAGACAGAGACACACAGACAGGGACACAGAGACAAAGACACAGAGACAAAGCCACAGAGACAGAGACAGAGAGACAGAGACACAGAGACAGAGACACAGAGACAGAGACACAGAGACAGAGACACAGAGACAGAGGCACTGAGACAGAGACACGGAGACAGAGACAGTGTCAGAGACACAGACAAAGACAGAGACAGAGACAGAGACACACAGAAAGAGACACGGAGACAGAGACAAAGGGACAGAGACAAAAGGACAGAGACAAAGAGACAGAGACAAAGAGGCAGAGACGAAGACAGAGATAAAGACAGGGACAAAAACAGAGACAGAGACACAGAGACAGAGGCACAGAGACAGAGACACAGAGACACAGAGACACAGAGACACAGAGACACAGAGACACAGAGACACAGAGACACACAGACAGAGACACACAGACAGAGACACAGAGACAGAGACAGATACAGAGGCAGAGTCAGAGATAGAAACGGAGACAGAGGCAGGGACAGAGACAGAGACAGAGACAGAGACAGAGACAGAGACAGAGTCAGAGATAGAAACGGAGACAGAGGCAGGGACAGAGACAGAGACAGAGACAGAGACAGAGACAGAGACAGAGACAGAGACAGAGACAGAGACAGAGACTGAGGCAGAGACAGAGACAGAGACAGAGACAGAGACTGAGACAGAGACAGAGACAGAGACAGAGACAGAGACATAGAGACATAGGCACGGAGGCAGAGATGCAGAGACAGAGACAAAGAGACAAAGAGACAGAGACAAAGATACAGAGACAAAGAGACAGAGACAAAGAGACAGAGACAAAGAGACAGAGACAAAGACAGAGACAGAGACAGAGACACACAGAAAGAGACACACAGACTGAGGAACACAGACAGAGACAAAGACAGATACAAAAACAGAGACACAGAGACAGAGACAGAGACGGAGACTGAGACAGAGACAGAGACAGAGACAGAGACAGAGACAGAGACAGAGACAGAGACAGAGACAGAGGCAGGGACAGAGACAGAGACAGAGACAGAGACAGAGACAGAGACAGAGACAGAGACAGAGACGGAGACAGAGACAGAGACAGAGACAGAGACAGAGACAGAGACAGAGACAGAGACAGAGACAGAGACAGAGGCAGAGACAGAGACACAGAGACAGAGACACTGAGACAGAGACACTGAGACAGAGACACAGAGACAGAGACGAAGACAGAGTTAAAGACAGAGACAAAAACAGAGACAAGGAGACGGAGACACAGAGACAGAGACACAGAGACAGAGGCACAGAGACACAGAGACAGAGAGACAGAGACAGAGACGCAGAGACAGAGGAACAGAGACAGGGACACAGAGACAGAGACACACAGACAGGGACACAGAGACAAAGACACAGAGACAAAGCCACAGAGACAGAGACAGAGAGACAGAGACACAGAGACAGAGACACAGAGACAGAGACACAGAGACAGAGACACAGAGACAGAGGCACTGAGACAGAGACACGGAGACAGAGACAGTGTCAGAGACACAGACAAAGACAGAGACAGAGACAGAGACACACAGAAAGAGACACGGAGACAGAGACAAAGGGACAGAGACAAAAGGACAGAGACAAAGAGACAGAGACAAAGAGGCAGAGACGAAGACAGAGATAAAGACAGGGACAAAAACAGAGACAGAGACACAGAGACAGAGGCACAGAGACAGAGACACAGAGACACAGAGACACAGAGACACAGAGACACAGAGACACAGAGACACAGAGACACACAGACAGAGACACACAGACAGAGACACAGAGACAGAGACAGATACAGAGGCAGAGTCAGAGATAGAAACGGAGACAGAGGCAGGGACAGAGACAGAGACAGAGACAGAGACAGAGACAGAGACAGAGTCAGAGATAGAAACGGAGACAGAGGCAGGGACAGAGACAGAGACAGAGACAGAGACAGAGACAGAGACAGAGACAGAGACAGAGACAGAGACAGAGACTGAGGCAGAGACAGAGACAGAGACAGAGACAGAGACTGAGACAGAGACAGAGACAGAGACAGAGACAGAGACATAGAGACATAGGCACGGAGGCAGAGATGCAGAGACAGAGACAAAGAGACAAAGAGACAGAGACAAAGATACAGAGACAAAGAGACAGAGACAAAGAGACAGAGACAAAGACAGAGACAGAGACAGAGACACACAGAAAGAGACACACAGACTGAGGAACACAGACAGAGACAAAGACAGATACAAAAACAGAGACACAGAGACAGAGACAGAGACGGAGACTGAGACAGAGACAGAGACAGAGACAGAGACAGAGACAGAGACAGAGACAGAGACAGAGACAGAGGCAGGGACAGAGACAGAGACAGAGACAGAGACAGAGACAGAGACAGAGACAGAGACAGAGACAGAGAGAGAGACAGAGACAGAGACAGAGACTGAGACAGAGACAGAGACATAGAGTCATAGGCACGGAGGCAGAGCTGCAGAGACAGAGACAAGGAGACAGAGACAGAGACAGAGACAGAGACAGAGACAGAGACAGATACAGAGACAGAGACACAGAGACAGAGACGAAGACAGAGATAAAGACAGAGACAAAAACAGAGACAAGGAGACGGAGACACAGAGACAGAGACTCAGAGACAGAGGCACAGAGACACAGAGACAGAGAGACAGAGACAGAGACGCAGAGACAGAGGAACAGAGACAGAGACACAGAGATACAGAGACACAGAGACACAGAGACAGAGACTCGGAGACAGGGACACAGAGACAGAGACACACAGACAGAGACACAGAGACAAAGACACAGAGGCCAAGCCATAGAGACAGAGACACAGATACAGAGACACAGAGACAGAGACACAGAGACAGAGACACAGAGACAGAGACACAGAGACAGAGACAGAGAGTCAGAGTCACAGAGACAGAGACATAGAGAACAGAGACACAGAGACAGAGACACAGAGACAGAGACGCAGAGACAGAGACACATAGTCTGAGACACACAGACAGAGACGAAGACAGAGATAAAGACAGAGACAAAAACAGAGACAAGGAGACGGAGACACAGAGACAGAGACACAGAGACAGAGGCACAGAGACACAGAGACAGAGACTCGGAGACAGGGACACAGAGACAGAGACACACAGACAGAGACACAGAGACAAAGACACAGAGACAAAAGACACAGAAACAGAGACACAGAGACAGAGACACAGAGACAGAGACACAGAGACAGAGACAGAGAGGCAGAGACAGAGAGACAGAGACATAGAGAATAGAGACACAGAGACAGGGACACAGAGACAGAGACGCAGAGACAGAGACACAGAGACAGTGACACAGAGTCTGACACACACAGACAGAGACGAAGACAGAGATAAAGACAGAGACAAAAACAGAGACAAGGAGACGGAGACACAGAGACAGAGACACAGAGACAGAGGCACAGAGACACAGATACAGAGACTCGGAGACAGAGACACAGAGACAGAGACACACAGAGAGAGACACAGAGACAAAGACACACAGACAAAGACACAGAAACAGAGACACAGAGACAGAGACACAGAGACAGAGGCACAGAGACACAGATACAGAGACTCGGAGACAGAGACACAGAGACAGAGACACAGAGACAGAGACACAGAGACAGAGACACAGAGACAGAGACACAGAGACAGAGACAGAGAGACAGAGACACAGAGACAGAGACATAGAGAACAGAGACACAGATACAGAGACACAGAGACAGAGACACAGAGACAGAGACACAGAGACAGAGACACAGAGACAGAGACATAAAGACAGAGACACAGAGACAGAGACGCAGAGACAGAGACACAGAGACAGAGACACAGAGTCTGTCACACACAGACAGAGACAGAGTCAGAGACAGAGACAAAGACAGAGACAGAGGCACAGAGACACAGAAACAGAGACACAGAAACAGAGACACAGAGACAGAGACAAAGACAGAGATAAAGACAGATACAAAAACAGAGACAGAGACAAAGACAGAGATAAAGACAGATACAAAAACAGAGACAGAGACACAGAGACAGAGGCACAGAGACAGAGACACAGAGACACAGAGGCACAGAGACACAGAGACACAGAGACACAGAGACACAGAGACAGAGACTCGGAGACAGGGACACAGAGACAGAGACACACAGACAGAGACACAGAGACAAAGACACAGGGACAAAGACACAGAGACACAGAGACAGAGACACGGAGACACAGACACAGAGACAGAGACAGAGACAGAGAGACAGAGACACAGAGACGGAGACATAGAGAACAGAGACACAGAGAAAGAGACACGGAGACAGAGACAAGGAGACAGAGACAAAGAGGCAGAGACAAAGAGACAGAGACAAAGAGACAGAGACAAAGAGACAGAGACAAAGAGACAGAGACAAAGAGACAGAGACAAAGATACAGAGACAAAGAGACAGAGACAAAGAGACAGAGACAAAGACAGAGACAGAGACAGAGACAAACAGAAAGAGACACACAGACTGAGGAACACAGACAGAGACAAAGACAGATACAAAAACAGAGACACAGAGACAGAGACAGAGACGGAGACTGAGACAGAGACAGAGACAGAGACAGAGACAGAGACAGAGACAGAGACAGAGACAGAGACAGAGGCAGGGACAGAGACAGAGACAGAGACAGAGACAGAGACAGAGACAGGGACAGAGACAGAGACAGAGACAGAGACAAAGACTGAGGCAGAGACAGAGACAGATACAGAGACAGAGACTGAGACAGAGACAGAGACAGAGACAGAGACAGAGACAGAGACATAGAGACATAGGCACGGAGGCAGAGATGCAGAGACAGAGACAAAGAGACGGAGGCAGAGACACACAGACAGAGACCCAGAGACAGAGACAGAGACACAGATGGAGACAGAGACGGAGGCAGAGTCAAAGACAGAGGCAGAGACAGAGCCAGGGACGGAGACAGAGACAGAGACTGAGGGAGAGACAGAGACAGAGACAGAGACACAGACAGAGACAGAGACAGAGACAGAGGGAGAGACAGCGACAGAGACAGCGACAGAGACAGAAACGGAGGCAGAGGCAGAGACAGAGACAGAGACAGAGACAGAGACAGAGACAGAGACAGAGACAGAGACAGAGACAGAGACAGAGACAGAGACAGCGACAGAGACAGCGACAGAGACAGAAACGGAGGCAGAGGCAGAGACAGAGACAGAGACAGAGACAGAGACAGAGACAGAGACAGAGACAGAGAGAGAGACAGAGACAGAGACAGAGACAGAGACTGAGACAGAGACAGAGACATAGAGTCATAGGCACGGAGGCAGAGCTGCAGAGACGGAGACAAGGAGACAGAGACAGAGACAGAGACAGAGACAGAGACAGAGACAGATACAGAGACAGAGACACAGAGACAGAGAAGAAGACAGAGATAAAGACAGAGACAAAAACAGAGACAAGGAGACGGAGACACAGAGACAGAGACTCAGAGACAGAGGCACAGAGACACAGAGACAGAGAGACAGAGACAGAGACGCAGAGACAGAGGAACAGAGACAGAGACACAGAGATACAGAGACACAGAGACACAGAGACAGAGACTCGGAGACAGGGACACAGAGACAGAGACACACAGACAGAGACACAGAGACAAAGACACAGAGGCCAAGCCATAGAGACAGAGACACAGGTACAGAGACACAGAGACAGAGACACAGAGACAGAGACACAGAGACAGAGACACAGAGACAGAGACACAGAGACAGAGACACAGAGACAGAGACACAGAGACAGAGACAGAGAGTCAGAGTCACAGAGACAGAGACATAGAGAACAGAGACACAGAGACAGAGACACAGAGACAGAGACGCAGAGACAGAGACACAGAGTCTGAAACACACAGACAGAGACGAAGACAGAGATAAAGACAGAGACAAAAACAGAGACAAGGAGACGGAGACACAGAGACAGAGACACAGAGACAGAGGCACAGAGACACAGAGACAGAGACTCGGAGACAGGGACACAGAGACAGAGACACACAGACAGAGACACAGAGACAAAGACACAGGGACAAAGACACAGAAACAGAGACACAGAGACAGAGGAACAGAGACAGAGACACAGAGACACAGAGACACAGAGACACAGAGACAGAGACTCGGAGACAGGGACACAGAGACAGAGACACACAGACAGAGACACAGAGACAAAGACACAGAGACCAAGCCATAGAGACAGAGACACAGATACAGAGACACAGAGACAGAGACACGGAGACAGAGACACAGAGACAGAGACACAGAGACAGAGACAGAGAGTCAGAGTCACAGAGACAGAGACATAGAGAACAGAGACACAGAGACAGAGACACAGAGACAGAGACGCAGAGACAGAGACACAGAGTCTGAGACACACAGACAGAGACGAAGACAGAGATAAAGACAGAGACAAAAACAGAGACAAGGAGACGGAGACACAGAGACAGAGAAACAGAGACAGAGGCACAGAGACACAGAGACAGAGACACAGAGACAGAGACAGAGAGGCAGAGACAGAGAGACAGAGACATAGAGAATAGAGACACAGAGACAGGGACACAGAGACAGAGACGCAGAGACAGAGACACAGAGACAGTGACACAGAGTCTGACACACACAGACAGAGACGAAGACAGAGATAAAGACAGAGACAAAAACAGAGACAAGGAGACGGAGACACAGAGACAGAGACACAGAGACAGAGGCACAGAGACACAGATACAGAGACTCCGAGACAGAGACACAGAGACAGAGACACACAGACAGAGACACAGAGACAAAGACACACAGACAAAGACACAGAAACAGAGACACAGAGACAGAGACACAGAGACAGAGACACAGAGACAGAGACACAGAGACAGAGACACAGAGACAGAGACAGAGAGGCAGAGACACAGATACAGTGACATAGAGAACAGAGACACAGAGACAGAGACACAGAGACAGAGACACAGAGACAGAGACGCAGAGACAGAGACACAGAGACGGAGACACAGAGTCTGAGACACACAGACAGAGACAGAGTCTGAGACACACAGACAGAGACAGAGTCAGAGACAGAGACAAAGACAGAGACAGAGGCACAGAGACACAGAAACAGAGACACAGAAACAGAGACACAGAGACAGAGACAAAGACAGAGATAAAGACAGTTACAAAAACAGAGACAGAGACACACGGACAGAGACACAGGGACAAAGACACAGGGACAAAGACACAGAGACAGAGACACAGAGACAGAGACACAGAGACAGAGACACAGAGACAGAGACAGAGAGACAGAGACACAGAGACAGAGACATAGAGAACAGAGACACAGATACAGAGACACAGAGACAGAGACGCAGAGACAGAGACACAGAGACAGAGACACAGAGACAGAGACACAGAGACAGAGACACAGAGTCAGAGACACAGAGACGGAGACACAGAGACAGAGACACAGAGACAGAGACGCAGAGACAGAGACACAGAGACAGAGACAGAGAGACAGAGACACAGAGACAGAGACACAGAGACAGAGACACAGGGACAGTGACAGAGGGACAGAGACACACAGACAGAGACACAGATACGGAGACAGAGTCAGCGACAGAGACAAAGAGACAGAGAAGCAGAGACAGAGACACAGAGACAGAGACACAGGGAGAGAGACACACAGACAGAGACACAGAGACGGAGACACAGATACGGAGACAGAGTCAGAGATAGAAACGGAGACAGAGACAGAGACACAGAGACAGAGACACAGAGACAGAGACACAGAGACAGAGACACAGAGACAGAGACATAAAGACAGAGACACAGAGACAGAGACGCAGAGACAGAGACACAGAGACAGAGACACAGAGTCTGTCACACACAGACAGAGACAGAGTCAGAGACAGGGACAAAGACAGAGACAGAGGCACAGAGACACAGAAACAGAGACACAGAAACAGAGACACAGAGGCAGAGACAAAGACAGAGATAAAGACAGATACAAAAACAGAGACAGAGACAAAGACAGAGATAAAGACAGATACAAGAACAGAGACAGAGACACAGAGACAGAGGCACAGAGACAGAGACACAGAGACACAGAGACACAGAGACACAGAGACACAGAGACACAGAGACACAGAGACAGAGACTCGGAGACAGGGACACAGAGACAGAGACACACAGACAGAGACACAGAGACAAAGACACAGGGACAAAGACACAGAGACACAGAGACAGAGACACGGAGACACAGACACAGAGACAGAGACACAGAGACAGAGACAGAGACACAGAGACAGAGACACAGAGACAGAGACATAGAGAACAGAGGCACAGAGAAAGAGACACGGAGACAGAGACAAGGAGACAGAGACAAAGAGGCAGAGACAAAGAGACAGAGACAAAGAGACAGAGACAAAGAGACAGAGACAAAGAGACAGAGACAAAGAGACAGAGACAAAGATACAGAGACAAAGAGACAGAGACAAAGAGACAGAGACAAAGACAGAGACAGAGACAGAGACACACAGAAAGAGACACACAGACTGAGGAACACAGACAGAGACAAAGACAGATACAAAAACAGAGACACAGAGACAGAGACATAGAGAACAGAGACACAGAGACAGAGGCGCAGAGACAGAGACACAGAGACACAGAGACACAGAGACAGAGACACAGAGTCTGAGACACACAGACAGAGACGAAGACAGAGATAAAGACAGAGACAAAAACACAGGCAAGGAGACGGAGACACAGAGACAGAGACACAGAGACAGAGACACAGAGACAGAGACGCAGAGACAGAGACACAGAGACGGAGACACAGAGTCTAAGACACACAGACAGAGACAGAGTCAGAGACAGAGACAAAGACAGAGACAGAGGCACAGAGACACAGAAACAGAGACACAGAGACAGAGACAAAGACAGAGATAAAGACAGATACAAAAACAGAGACAGAGACACAGAGACAGAGGCACAGAGACAGAGACACAGAGACACAGAGACACAGAGACAGAGACTCGGAGACAGGGACACTGAGACAGAGACACACAGACAGAGACACAGAGACAAAGACACAGGGACAAAGACACAGAGACAGAGACACAGAGACAGAGACACAGAGACAGAGACACAGAGACAGAGACACAGAGACAGAGACACAGAGACAGAGACACAGAGACAGGGACACAGAGACAGAGACACAGGGACAGTGACAGAGGGACAGAGACACACAGACAGAGACACAGATACGGAGACAGAGTCAGCGACAGAGACAAAGAGACAGAGAAGCAGAGACAGAGACACAGAGACAGAGACACAGGGAGAGAGACACACAGACAGAGACACAGAGACGGAGACACAGATACAGAGACAGAGTCAGAGATACAAACGGAGACAGAGACAGAGACACAGAGACAGAGACACAGGGACAGAGACACAGAGACAGAGACACAGAAACAGAGACGCAGAGACAGAGACACAGAGACAAAGACACAGAAACAGAGACACAGAGACAGAGACACAGAGACAGAGACACAGAGTCTGTCACACACAGACAGAGACAGAGTCAGAGACAGAGACAAAGACAGAGACAGAGGCACAGAGACACAGAAACAGAGACACAGAAACAGAGACACAGAGACAGAGACAAAGACAGAGATAAAGACAGATACAAAAACAGAGACAGAGACAAAGACAGAGATAAAGACAGATACAAAAACAGAGACAGAGACACAGAGACAGAGGCACAGAGACAGAGACACAGAGACACAGAGACACAGAGACACAGAGACAGAGACTCGGAGACAGGGACACAGAGACAGAGACACACAGACAGAGACACAGAGACAAAGACACAGGGACAAAGACACAGAGACACAGAGACAGAGACACAGAGACACAGACACAGAGACAGAGACAGAGACACAGAGACAGAGACAGAGACAGAGAGACAGAGACACAGAGACAGAGACATAGAGAACAGAGACACAGAGATAGAGACACGGAGACAGAGACAAGGAGACAGAGACAAAGAGACAGAGACAAAGAGACAGAGACAAAGAGACAGAGACAAAGAGACAGAGACAAAGAGACAGAGACAAAGAGACAGAGACAAAGAGACAGAGACAAAGAGACAGAGACAAAGATACAGAGACAAAGAGACAGAGACAAAGAGACAGAGAGAGAGACAGAGACAGAGACAGAGACAGAGACGGAGGCAAAGACCGAGACAGAGGCAGAGACACAGACAGAGGCAGAGACAGAGACAGAGACAGAGACAGAGAGGGAGGCAAAGACCGAGACAGAGGCAGAGACACAGACAGAGGCAGAGGCAGAGACAGAGACAGAGGCAGAGACAGAGAAAGAGACAGAGACGGAGACAAAGACCGAGACAGAGATAGAGACGGAGACAGAGGCAGTGACAGAGCCAGGGACGGAGACAAAGGCAGAGACAGAGGGAGAGACAGCGACAGAGACAGAGACAGAGACGGAGACAGAGACAGGGACAGAGACAGAGACAGAGACAGAGACAGAGACAGAGACAGAGACAGAGACAGAGACAGAGACAGAGACAGAGACAGAGACAGAGATAGAGGCAGAGACAGAGACAGAGACAGAGACAGAGAAGGAGACAGAGACAGAGACAGAGACATAGGGAGAGACAGAGACAGAGACAGAGACAGAGACAGAGAAACAGACAGAGAAACAGACAGAGACAGAGACAGAGACGGAGACAGAGGCAGAGACAGAGACAGAGGCAGGGACAGAGACAGAGACAGAGTCGGAGACAGTGACTGAGACAGAGACAGAGACAGAGACAGAGACAGAGACGGAGACAAAGACCGAGATTGACGCAGAGACTGAGACACAGGCAGAGACAGAGACAGAGACAGTGACAGAGACAGAGACAGAGTCAGAGACTGAGACAGAGACAGAGACAGAGACAGAGACAAAGACAGAGTCAGAGACAGAGACAGATACAGAGACAGAGACACAGAGACAGAGACACACAGACAGAGACACAGAGACAAAGACACAGAGACAAAGCCACAGAGACAGAGACACAGAGACAGAGACACAGAGACAGAGTCACTGAGACAGAGACACGGAGACAGAGACAGTGTCAGAGACACAGACAAAGACAGAGACAGAGACAGAGACAGAGACAGAGACAGAGACAGAGACAGAGACAGATACAGAGGCAGAGACAGAGACAAAGACAGAGACAGAGACAGGGACAGAGACAGAGACAGAGACAGAGACAGAGACAGAGACAGAGACAGAGACAGAGACAGAGACAGAGACAGAGACAGAGACAGAGACTGAGACAGAGACAGAGACAGAGACAGAGACAGAGACATAGAGTCATAGGCACGGAGGCAGAGATGCAGAGACAGAGACAAGGAGACAGAGACAGAGACAGAGACAGAGACAGAGACACACAGAAAGGGACACGGAGACAGAGACAAAGGGACAGAGACAAAAGGACAGAGACAAAGAGACAGAGACAAAGAGGCAGAGACGAAGACAGAGATAAAGACAGGGACAAAAACAGAGACAGAGACACGGAGACAGAGGCACAGAGACAGAGACACAGAGACACAGAGACACAGAGACACAGAGACACAAAGACAGAGACACACAGACATAGACACAGAGACAGAGACACAGAGACAGAGACACAGAGACAGAGACAGAGACTGAGACAGAGACAGAGACAGAGACAGAGACAGAGACAGAGACATAGAGGCATAGGCACGGAGGCAGAGATGCAGAGACAGAGACAAAGAGACAGAGGCAGAGACACACAGATAGAGACCCAGAGACAGAGACAGAGACACAGACGGAGACAGAGACGGAGGCAGAGACAGAGACAGAGGCAGAGACAGAGCCAGGGACGGAGACAGAGACAGAGACAGAGGGAGAGACAGAGACAGAGACAGAGACAGCGACAGGGACAAGGAGAGGGACAGGGACAGGACAGAGGCAGAGACAGAGACAGAGACAGAGACAGAGGCAGAGACAGAGACAGAGACCGAGGAAGACACAGAGACAGATACAGAGAGATAGACAGAGACACAGACAGCGACAGAGGGGCAGGAGACAAAGTCGGAGGCAGAGGTACAGGAGACAAAGACGGAGACAAGGTTGGAGACAAAGACGGAGACCGAGACAGAGACGGGGACAGAGACAGAGACAGAGACAGGGACAGCGGCAGAGAGAGAGACAGAAACAGAGACAGAGACAGAGACAGAGACAGAGACAGAGACAGAGACACAGACGGAAACAGAGACGGAGGCAGAGACAGAGACAGAGGCAGAGACAGAGCCAGGGACGGAGACAGAGACAGAGACAGAGGGAGAGACAGAGACAGAGACAGAGACACAGACAGAGACAGAGACAGAGACAGAGACAGAGACAGAGACAGAGACAGAGAGAGAGACAGAGGCAGAGACAGAAACAGAGACTGAGACAGAGACAGAGGCAGATTCTCAGACAGAGACAGAGACAGAGACAGAAACAGAGACAGAGACAGAGACAGAGACAGAGACAGGGACAAGGAGAGGGACAGGGACAGGACAGAGGCAGAGACAGAGACAGAGACAGAGACAGAGACAGAGGCAGAGACAGAGACACAGACCGAGGAAGACACAGAGACAGATACAGAGATAGAGACAGAGACACAGACAGAGACAGAGGGGCAGGAGACAAAGTCGGAGGCAGAGGTACCGGAGACAAAGACGGAGACAAGGTCGGAGACAAAGGCGGAGACAGAGACAGAGACGGGGACAGAGACAGAGACAGAGACAGGGACAGCGACAGAGAGAGAGACAGAAACAGAGACAGAGACAGAAACAGAGGCGGAGACGGAGCCAGGGACAGAGACGGAGAGAGAGACAGAGACAGAGACAGAGACAGAGACAGAGAAACAGACAGGGAAACAGACAGAGACAGAGACAGAGACGGAGACAGAGACAGAGACAGAGGCATAGACAGAGACAGGGACAGAGACAGAGACAGAGACAGAGACAGAGACAGAGACAGAGACAGAGACAGAGACAGAGACAGAGGCAGAAACAGAGACGGAGACAAAGACCGAGACAGAGACAGAGACGGAGACAGAGACAGAGGCGGAGACGGAGCCAGGGGCAGAGACGGAGAGAGAGACAGAGACAGAGACAGAGACAGAGACAGAGACATAGAGTCATAGGCATGGAGGCAGAGATGCAGAGACAGAGACAAGGAGACAGAGACAGAGACAGAGACAGAGACAGAGACAGATACAGAGACAGAGACACAGAGACAGAGACGAAGACAGAGATAAAGACAGAGACAAAAACAGAGACAAGGAGACGGAGACACAGAGACAGAGACTCAGAGACAGAGGCACAGAGACACAGAGACAGAGAGACAGAGACAGAGACGCAGAGACAGAGCAAAAGAGACAGAGACACAGAGACACAGAGACACAGAGACACAGAGACAGAGACTCGGAGACAGGGACACAGAGACAGACACACACAGACAGAGACACAGAGACAAAGACACAGAGACAAATCCATAGAGACAGAGACACAGAGACAGAGACACAGAGACAGAGACACAGAGACAGAGACACAGAGACAGAGACACAGAGACAGAGACACACAGACAGAGACGAAGACAGAGATAAAGACAGAGACAAAAACAGAGACAAGGAGACGGAGACACAGAGACAGAGACAGAGACACAGAGACAGAGACACAGAGACAGAGACACAGAGACAGAGACACAGAGACAGAGACAGAGAGACAGAGACACAGAGACAGAGACATAGAGAACAGAGACACAGATACAGAGACACAGAGACAGAGACACAGAGACAGAGACACAGAGACAGAGACACAGAGACAGAGACATAAAGACAGAGACACAGAGACAGAGACGCAGAGACAGAGACACAGAGACAGAGACACAGAGTCTGTCACACACAGACAGAGACAGAGTCAGAGACAGAGACAAAGACAGAGACAGAGGCACAGAGACACAGAAACAGAGACACAGAAACAGAGACACAGAGACAGAGACAAAGACAGAGATAAAGACAGTTACAAAAACAGAGACAGAGACACACGGACAGAGACACAGGGACAAAGACACAGGGACAAAGACACAGAGACAGAGACACAGAGACAGAGACACAGAGACAGAGACACAGAGACAGAGACAGAGAGACAGAGACACAGAGACAGAGACATAGAGAACAGAGACACAGATACAGAGACACAGAGACAGAGACGCAGAGACAGAGACACAGAGTCAGAGACACAGAGACGGAGACACAGAGACAGAGACACAGAGACAGAGACGCAGAGACAGAGACACAGAGACAGAGACAGAGAGACAGAGACACAGAGACAGAGACACAGAGACAGAGACACAGGGACAGTGACAGAGGGACAGAGACACACAGACAGAGACACAGAGACAGAGACACAGAGACAGAGACATAAAGACAGAGACACAGAGACAGAGACGCAGAGACAGAGACACAGAGACAGAGACACAGAGTCTGTCACACACAGACAGAGACAGAGTCAGAGACAGGGACAAAGACAGAGACAGAGGCACAGAGACACAGAAACAGAGACACAGAAACAGAGACACAGAGACAGAGACAAAGACAGAGATAAAGACAGATACAAAAACAGAGACAGAGACAAAGACAGAGATAAAGACAGATACAAAAACAGAGACAGAGACACAGAGACAGAGGCACAGAGACAGAGACACAGAGACACAGAGACACAGAGACACAGAGACACAGAGACACAGAGACACAGAGACAGAGACTCGGAGACAGGGACACAGAGACAGAGACACACAGACAGAGACACAGAGACAAAGACACAGGGACAAAGACACAGAGACACAGAGACAGAGACACGGAGACACAGACACAGAGACAGAGACACAGAGACAGAGACAGAGACACAGAGACAGAGACACAGAGACAGAGACATAGAGAACAGAGACACAGAGAAAGAGACACGGAGACAGAGACAAGGAGACAGAGACAAAGAGGCAGAGACAAAGATACAGAGACAAAGAGACAGAGACAAAGAGACAGAGACAAAGACAGAGACAGAGACAGAGACACACAGAAAGAGACACACAGACTGAGGAACACAGACAGAGACAAAGACAGATACAAAAACAGAGACACAGAGACAGAGACATAGAGAACAGAGACACAGAGACAGAGGCGCAGAGACAGAGACACAGAGACACAGAGACACAGAGACAGAGACACAGAGTCTGAGACACACAGACAGAGACGAAGACAGAGATAAAGACAGAGACAAAAACACAGGCAAGGAGACGGAGACACAGAGACAGGGACACAGAGACAGAGGCACAGAGACACAGAGACAGAGACTCGGAGACAGGGACACAGAGACAGAGACACACAGACAGAGACACAGAGACAAAGACACAGAGACAAAGACACAGAAACAGAGACACAGAGACAGAGACACAGAGACAGAGACACAGAGACAGTGACATAGAGAACAGAGACACAGAGACAGAGACACAGAGACAGAGACACAGAGACAGAGACACACAGACAGAGACACAGAGACAAAGGCACAGAGTCTGAGACACACAGACAGAGACAGAGTCTGAGACACACAGACAGAGACAGAGTCAGAGACAGAGACAAAGACAGAGACAGAGGCACAGAGACACAGAAACAGAGACACAGAAACAGAGACACAGAGACAGAGACCAAGACAGAGATAAAGACAGATAAAAAAACAGCGACAGAGACACAGAGACAGAGGCACAGAGACAGAGACACAGAGACACAGAGACACAGAGACAGAGACTCGGAGACAGGGACACAGAGACAGAGACACACAGACAGAGACACAGGGACAAAGACACAGGGACAAAGACACAGAGACAGAGACACAAAGACAGAGACACAGAGACAGAGACACAGAGACAGAGACACAGAGACAGAGACAGAGAGACAGAGACAGAGAGACAGAGACACAGAGACAGAGACATAGAGAACAGAGACACAGATACAGAGACACAGAGACAGAGACGCAGAGACAGAGACACAGAGACAGAGACACAGAGACAGAGACACAGAGACAGAGACACAGAGTCAGAGACACAGAGACGGAGACACAGAGACAGAGACACAGAGACAGAGACGCAGAGACAGAGACACAGAGACAGAGACACAGAGACAGAGACACAGAGACAGAGACACAGAGACAGAGACACAGAGACAGAGACACAGAGACAGAGACACAGAGACAGAGACACAGAGACAGAGACGCAGAGACAGAGACAGAGAGGCAGAGACACAGAGACAGAGACATAGAGAACAGAGACACAGAGACAGAGACACAGAGACAGAGACACAGAGACAGAGACGCAGAGCCAGAGACACAGAGACGGAGACACAGAGTCTGAGACACACAGACAGAGACAGAGTCAGAGACAGAGACAAAGACAGAGACAGAGGCACAGAGACACAGAAACAGAGACACAGAAACAGAGACACAGAGACAGAGACAAAGACAGAGATAAAGACAGATACAAAAACAGAGACAAAGACACAGAGACAGAGGCACAGAAACAGAGACACAGAGACACAGAGACACAGAGACAGAGACTCGGAGACAGGGACACAGAGACAGAGACACACAGACAGAGACAGAGAGACAAAGACACAGGGACAAAGACACAGAGACAGAGACACAGAGACAGAGACACAGAGACAGAGACACAGAGACAGAGACACAGAGACAGAGACACAGGGACAGTGACAGAGGGACAGAGACACACAGACAGAGACACAGATACGGAGACAGAGGCAGCGACAGAGACAAAGAGACAGAGAAGCAGAGACAGAGACACAGAGTCAGAGACACAGAGACAGAGACACAGAGACAGAGACGCAGAGACAGAGACACAGAGACAGAGACAGAGAGACAGAGACACAGAGACAGAGATACAGAGACAGAGACACAGGGACAGTGACAGAGGGACAGAGACACACAGACAGAGACACAGATACGGAGACAGAGTCAGCGACAGAGACAAAGAGACAGAGAAGCAGAGACAGAGACACAGGGAGAGAGACACACAGACAGAGACATAGAGACGGAGACACAGATACAGAGACAGAGTCAGAGATAGAAACGGAGACAGAGACAGAGACACAGAGACAGAGACACAGAGACAGAGACACAGAGATAGAGACACAGAGACAGAGACACAGAGACAGAGACACAGAGACAGAGACACAGAGACAGAGACACAGAGACAGAGACACAGAGACAGAGACACAGAGACAGAGACACTTAGACAGAGACTCGGAGACAGAGACACAGAGACAGAGACACTGAGACAGAGACACAGAGACAGAGACACAGAGACAGAGACACTTAGACAGAGACTCGGAGACAGAGACACAGAGACAGAGACACAGAGACAGAGACACAGAGACAGAGACACAGAGACAGAGACACAGAGACAGAGACACTTAGACAGAGACTCGGAGACAGAGACACAGAGACAGAGACACTGAGACAGAGACACAGAGACAGAGACACAGAGACAGAGACACTTAGACAGAGACTCGGAGACAGAGACACAGAGACAGAGACACTGAGACAGAGACACTGAGACAGAGACACAGAGACAGAGACGAAGACAGAGATAAAGACAGAAACAAAAACAGAGACAAGGAGACGGAGACGCAGAGACAGGGACACAGGGACAGAGGCACAGAGACACAGACTGAGACACCGAGACATAGACACAGAGACACAGAGACAGAGACATAGAGAACAGAGACACAGAGACAGAGACACAGAGACAGAGACACAGAGACATAGACAGAGAGAGAGACAGAGGCAGAGACAGAGACAGAGACTGAGACAGAGACAGAGGCAGAGTCTCAGACAGAGACAGAGACAGAGACAGAAACAGAGACAGAGACAGAGACAGGGACAAGGAGGGGGACAGGGACAGGACAGAGGCAGAGACAGAGACAGAGACAGAGACAGAGACAGAGACAGAGGCAGAGGCACAGAGACAGAGACACAGAGACACAGAAACAGAGACACAGAGACAGAGACAAAGACAGAGATAAAGACAGATACAAAAACAGAGACAGAGACAAAGACAGAGATAAAGACAGATACAAAAACAGAGACAGAGACACAGAGACAGAGGCACAGAGACAGAGACACAGAGACACAGAGACACAGAGACACAGAGACAGAGACTCGGAGACAGGGACACAGAGACAGAGACACACAGACAGAGACACAGAGACAAAGACACAGGGACAAAGACACAGAGACACAGAGACAGAGACACAGAGACACAGACACAGAGACAGAGACAGAGACACAGAGACAGAGACAGAGACAGAGAGACAGAGACACAGAGACAGAGACATAGAGAACAGAGACACAGAGAAAGAGACACGGAGACAGAGACAAGGAGACAGAGTCAAAGAGGCAGAGACAAAGAGACAGAGACAAAGAGACAGAGACAAAGAGACAGAGACAAAGAGACAGAGACAAAGAAACAGAGACAAAGAGACAGAGACAAAGAGACAGAGACAAAGAGACAGAGACAAAGATACAGAGACAAAGAGACAGAGACAAAGAGACAGAGACAAAGACAGAGACAGAGACAGAGACACACAGAAAGAGACACACAGACTGAGGTACACAGACAGAGACAAAGACAGATACAAAAACAGAAACACAGAGACAGAGACATAGAGAACAGAGACACAGAGACAGAGGCACAGAGACAGAGACACAGAGACACAGAGACACAGAGACAGACACACAGAGTCTGAGACACACAGACAGAGACGAAGACAGAGATAAAGACAGAGACAAAAACAGAGACAAGGAGACGGAGACACAGAGACAGAGACACAGAGACAGAGGCACAGAGACACAGAGACAGAGACTCGGAGACAGGGTCACAGAGACGGAGACACACAGACAGAGACACAGAGACAAAGACACAGAGACAAAGACACAGAAACAGAGACACAGAGACAGAGACACAGAGACAGAGACACAGAGACAGAGACACAGAGACAGAGACACAGAGACAGAGACACAGAGACAGAGACACAGAGACAGAGACACAGAGACAGAGACACAGAGACAGAGACACAGAGACAGAGACACAGAGACAGAGACACAGAGACAGAGACACAGAGACAGAGACACAGAGACAGAGACACAGAGACAGAGACACAGAGACAGAGACAGAGAGGCAGAGACACAGAGACAGAGACACAGAGACAGAGACACAGAGACAGAGACACAGAGACAGAGACGCAGAGACAGAGACACAGAGACGGAGACACAGAGTCTAAGACACACAGACAGAGACAGAGTCAGAGACAGAGACAAAGACAGAGACAGAGGCACAGAGACACAGCAACAGAGACACAGAAACAGAGACAGAGAGACAGAGACAAAGACAGAGATAAAGACAGATACAAAAACAGAGACAGAGACACAGAGACAGAGGCACAGAGACAGAGACACAGAGACACAGAGACACAGAGACAGAGACTCGGAGACAGGGACACAGAGACAGAGACACACAGACAGAGACACAGAGACAAAGACACAGGGACAAAGACACAGAGACAGAGACACAGAGACAGAGACACAGAGACAGAGACACAGAGACAGAGACACAGGGACAGTGACAGAGGGACAGAGACACACAGACAGAGACACAGATACGGAGACACAGATACAGAGACAGCGTCAGAGATACAAACGGAGACAGAGACAGAGACACAGAGACAGAGACACAGAGACAGAGACACAGAGACAGAGACACAGAGACAGAGACACAGAGACAGAGACGCAGAGACAGAGACACAGAGACAGAGACGCAGAGACAGAGACACAGAGACAGAGACAGAGAGACAGAGACAGAGAGACAGAGACACAGAGACAGAGACACAGGGACAGAGACACAGGGACAGAGACAGAGAGACAGAGACACAGAGACAGAGACACAGAGACAGAGACACAGAGACAGAGGCACTGAGACAGAGACACGGAGACAGAGACAGTGTCAGAGACACAGACAAAGACAGAGACAGAGACAGAGACACACAGAAAGAGACACGGAGACAGAGACAAAGGGACAGAGACAAAAGGACAGAGACAAAGAGACAGAGACAAAGAGGCAGAGACGAAGACAGAGATAAAGACAGGGACAAAAACAGAGACAGAGACACACAGACTGAGGCACAGAGACAGAGACACAGAGACACAGAGACACAGAGACACAGAGACACAGAGACACAGAGACACAGAGACTGAGACACACAGACAGAGACACAGAGACAGAGACACAGATACAGAGACAGAGTCAGAGATTGAAACGGAGACAGAGGCAGGGTCAGAGACAGAGACAGAGACAGAGTCAGAGATAGAAACGGAGCCAGAGGCAGGGACAGAGACAGAGACAGAGACAGAGACAGAGACAGAGACAGAGACAGAGACAGAGACAGAGACACAGACAGAGACAGAGACAGAGACAGAGACAGAGACAGAGACAGAGACAGAGACTGAGGCAGAGACAGAGACAGAGACAGAGACAGAGACTGAGACAGAGACAGAGACAGAGACAGAGACAGAGACATAGAGACATAGGCACGGAGGCAGAGATGCAGAGACAGAGACAAAGAGACAGAGGCAGAGACACACAGACAGAGACCCAGAGACAGAGACAGAGACACAGATGGAGACAGAGACGGAGGCAGAGTCAGAGACAGAGGCAGAGACAGAGCCAGGGACGGAGACAGAGACAGAGACTGAGGGAGAGACAGAGACAGAGACAGAGGCACAGACAGAGACAGAGACAGAGACAGAGGGAGAGACAGCGACAGAGACAGCGACAGAGACAGAAACAGAGGCAGAGACAGAGACAGAGACAGAGACAGGGACAGAGACAGAGACAGAGACAGAGACAGAGACAGAGACAGAGACAGAGACAGAGACAGAGACAGAGACAGAGACAGAGACTGAGACAGAGACAGAGACATAGAGTCATAGGCACGGAGACAGAGATGGAGAGACAGAGACAAGGAGACAGAGACAGAAACAGAGACAGAGACAGAGACAGATACAGAGACAGAGACACAGAGACAGAGACGAAGACAGAGATAAAGACAGAGACGAAAACAGAGACAAGGAGACGGAGACACAGAGACAGAGACTCAGAGACAGAGGCACAGAGACACAGAGACAGAGAGACAGAGACAGAGACGCAGAGACAGACGAACAGAGACAGAGACACAGAGACACAGAGACACAGAGACACAGAGACAGAGACTCGGAGACAGGGACACAGAGACAGAGACACACAGACAGAGACACAGAGACAAAGACACAGAGACAAAGCCATAGAGACAGAGACACAGAGACAGAGACACAGAGACAGAGACACAGAGACAGAGACACAGAGACAGAGACACAGAGACAGAGGCACAGAGACAGAGACAGAGAGTCAGAGTCACAGAGACAGAGACATAGAGAACAGAGACACAGAGACAGAGACACAGAGACAGAGACGCAGAGACAGAGACACAGAGACAGAGACACAGAGTCTGAGACACACAGACAGAGACGAAGACAGAGATAAAGACAGAGACAAAAACAGAGACAAGGAGACGGAGACACAGAGACAGAGACACAGAGACAGAGGCACAGAGACACAGAGACAGAGACTCGGAGACAGGGACACAGAGACAGAGACACACAGACAAAGACACAGAGACAAAGACACAGAAACAGAGACACAGAGACAGAGACACAGAGACAGAGACACAGAGACAGAGACAGAGAGGCAGAGACAGAGGTACAGAGACATAGAGAATAGAGACACAGAGACAGGGACACAGAGACAGAGACGCAGAGACAGAGACACAGAGGCAGAGACACAGAGACAGAGACTCGGAGACAGGGACACAGAGGCAGAGACACACAGACAGAGACACAGAGACAAAGACAGAGGGACAAAGACACAGAGACAGAGACACAGAGACAGAGACACAGAGACAGAGACACAGAGACAGAGACACAGGGACAGTGACAGAGGGACAGAGACACACAGAGAGAGACACAGATACGGAGACACAGATACAGAGACAGAGTCAGAGATACAAACGGAGACAGAGACAGAGACACAGAGACAGAGACACAGAGACAGAGACACAGAGACAGAGACACAGAGACAGAGACACAGAGACAGAGACGCAGAGACAGAGACACAGAGACAGAGACGCAGAGACAGAGACACAGAGACAGAGACAGAGAGACAGAGACAGAGAGACAGAGACACAGAGACAGAGACACAGAGACAGAGACACAGGGACAGAGACAGAGGGACAGAGACACAGATACGGAGGCAGAGTCAGCGACAGAGACAAAGAGACAGAGAAGCAGAGACAGAGACACTGCGACAGACACACAGGGAGAGAGACACACAGACAGAGACATAGAGACGGAGACACAGATACAGAGACAGAGTCAGAGATAGAAACGGAGACAGAGACAGAGACACAGACACAGAGGCACAGAGACAGAAACACAGAGACAGAGACACTTAGACCGAGACACGGAGACAGAGACAGAGTCAGAGACAGAGACAAAGACAGAGACAGAGACAGAGACACACAGAAAGAGACACGGAGACAGAGACAAGGAGACAGAGACAAAGAGGCAGAGACAAAGAGACAGAGACAAAGAGACAGAGACAAAGAGACAGAGACAAAGAGACAGAGACAAAGAGACAGAGACAAAGAGACAGAGACAAAGAGACAGAGACAAAGAGACAGAGACAAAGATAAAGAGACAAAGAGACAGAGACAAAGACAGAGACAGAGACAGAGACACACAGAAAGAGACACACAGACTGAGGTACACAGACAGAGACAAAGACAGATACAAAAACAGAGACAAAGAGACGGAGACACAGAGACGGAGACACAGAGACAGAGGCACAGAGACAGAAACACAGAGACACAGAGACAGAGAGACAGAGACAGAGACGCAGAGACAGAGGAACAGCGAGAGAGACACAGAGACACAGAGACACAGAGACACAGAGACAGAGACTCGGAGACAGTGACACAGAGACAGAGACACACAGACAGAGACACAGAGACAAAGACACAGAGACAAAGCCACAGAGACAGAGACAGAGAGACAGAGACACAGAGACAGAGACACAGAGACAGAGACACAGAGACAGAGGCACTGAGACAGAGACACGGAGACAGAGACAGTGTCAGAGACACAGACAAAGACAGAGACAGAGACAGAGACACACAGAAAGAGACACGGAGACAGAGACAAAGGGACAGAGACAAAAGGACAGAGACAAAGAGACAGAGACAAAGAGGCAGAGACGAAGACAGAGATAAAGACAGGGACAAAAACAGAGACAGAGACACAGAGACTGAGGCACAGAGACAGAGACACAGAGACACAGAGACACAGAGACACAGAGACACAGAGACACAGAGACACAGAGACAGAGACACACAGACAGAGACACAGAGACAGAGACACAGATACAGAGACAGAGTCAGAGATTGAAACGGAGACAGAGGCAGGGTCAGAGACAGAGACAGAGACAGAGTCAGAGATAGAAACGGAGCCAGAGGCAGGGACAGAGACAGAGACAGAGACAGAGACAGAGACAGAGACAGAGACACAGACAGAGACAGAGACAGAGACAGAGACAGAGACAGAGACAGAGACTGAGGCAGAGACAGAGACAGAGACAGAGACAGAGACTGAGACAGAGACAGAGACAGAGACAGAGACAGAGACATAGAGACATAGGCACGGAGGCAGAGATGCAGAGACAGAGACAAAGAGACAGAGGCAGAGACACACAGACAGAGACCCAGAGACAGAGACAGAGACACAGATGGAGACAGAGACGGAGGCAGAGTCAGAGACAGAGGCAGAGACAGAGCCAGGGACGGAGACAGAGACAGAGACTGAGGGAGAGACAGAGACAGAGACAGAGGCACAGACAGAGACAGAGACAGAGACAGAGGGAGAGACAGCGACAGAGACAGCGACAGAGACAGAAACAGAGGCAGAGACATAGACAGAGACAGAGACAGAGACAGAGACAGAGACAGAGACAGAGACAGAGACAGAGACAGAGACAGAGACAGAGACAGAGACTGAGACAGAGACAGAGACATAGAGTCATAGGCACGGAGACAGAGATGCAGAGACAGAGACAAGGAGACAGAGACAGAAACAGAGACAGAGACAGAGACAGAGACAGATACAGAGACAGAGACACAGAGACAGAGACGAAGACAGAGATAAAGACAGAGACGAAAACAGAGACAAGGAGACGGAGACACAGAGACAGAGACTCAGAGACAGAGGCACAGAGACACAGAGACAGAGGGACAGAGACAGAGACGCAGAGACAGACGAACAGAGACAGAGACACAGAGACACAGAGACACAGAGACACAGAGACAGAGACTCGGAGACAGGGACACAGAGACAGAGACACACAGACAGAGACACAGAGACAAAGACACAGAGACAAAGCCATAGAGACAGAGACACAGAGACAGAGACACAGAGACAGAGACACAGAGACAGAGATACAGAGACAGAGGCACAGAGACAGAGACAGAGAGTCAGAGTCACAGAGACAGAGACATAGAGAACAGAGACACAGAGACAGAGACACAGAGACAGAGACGCAGAGACAGAGACACAGAGACAGAGACACAGAGTCTGAGACACACAGACAGAGACGAAGACAGAGATAAAGACAGAGACAAAAACAGAGACAAGGAGACGGAGACACAGAGACAGAGACACAGAGACAGAGACACAGAGACAGAGGCACAGAGACACAGAGACAGAGACTCGGAGACAGGGACACAGAGACAGAGACACACAGACTAAGACACAGAGACAAAGACACAGAAACAGAGACACAGAGACAGAGACACAGAGACAGAGACACAGAGACAGAGACAGAGAGGCAGAGACAGAGGGACAGAGACATAGAGAATAGAGACACAGAGGCAGGGACACAGAGACAGAGACGCAGAGACAGAGACCCAGAGGCAGAGACACAGAGTCTGACACACACAGACAGAGACGAAGACAGCGATAAAGACAGAGACAAAAACAGAGACAAGGAGACGGAGGCACAGAGACAGAGACACAGAGACAGAGACACAGAGACAGAGACACAGAGACAGAGACAGAGAGGCAGAGACACAGAGACAGTGACATAGAGAACAGAGACACAGAGACAGAGACACAGAGACAGAGACACAGAGACAGAGACACAGAGACAGAGACACACAGACAGAGACACAGAGACAAAGGCACAGAGTCTGAGACACACAGACAGAGACAGAGTCTGAGACACACAGACAGAGACAGAGTCAGA
This sequence comes from Megachile willughbiella, assembly GCA_945859595.2. Lineage (NCBI taxonomy): Eukaryota > Metazoa > Arthropoda > Insecta > Hymenoptera > Megachilidae > Megachile > Megachile willughbiella. Next base: position 888,942 of record CAMAOD020000293.1, read on the forward strand.
GACAGAGACAAAGACAGAGACAGAGGCACAGAGACACAGAAACAGAGACACAGAAACAGAGACACAGAGACAGAGACAAAGACAGAGATAAAGACAGATAAAAAAACAGCGACAGAGACACAGAGACAGAGGCACAGAGACAGAGACACAGAGACACAGAGACACAGAGACAGAGACTCGGAGACAGGGACACAGAGACAGAGACACACAGACAGAGACACAGGGACAAAGACACAGGGACAAAGACACAGAGACAGAGACACAGAGACAGAGACACAGAGACAGAGACACAGAGACAGAGACACAGAGACAGAGACAGAGAGACAGAGACAGAGAGACAGAGACACAGAGACAGAGACATAGAGAACAGAGACACAGATACAGAGACACAGAGACAGAGACGCAGAGACAGAGACACAGAGACAGAGACACAGAGACAGAGACACAGAGACAGAGACACAGAGTCAGAGACACAGAGACGGAGACACAGAGACAGAGACACAGAGACAGAGACGCAGAGACAGAGACACAGAGACAGAGACACAGAGACAGAGACACAGAGACAGAGACACAGAGACAGAGACACAGAGACAGAGACACAGAGACAGAGACACAGAGACAGAGACACAGAGACAGAGACAGAGAGGCAGAGACACAGAGACAGAGACATAGAGAACAGAGACACAGAGACAGAGACACAGAGACAGAGACACAGAGACAGAGACGCAGAGCCAGAGACACAGAGACGGAGACACAGAGTCTGAGACACACAGACAGAGACAGAGTCAGAGACAGAGACAAAGACAGAGACAGAGGCACAGAGACACAGAAACAGAGACACAGAAACAGAGACACAGAGACAGAGACAAAGACAGAGATAAAGACAGATACAAAAACAGAGACAAAGACACAGAGACAGAGGCACAGAAACAGAGACACAGAGACACAGAGACACAGAGACAGAGACTCGGAGACAGGGACACAGAGACAGAGACACACAGACAGAGACAGAGAGACAAAGACACAGGGACAAAGACACAGAGACAGAGACACAGAGACAGAGACACAGAGACAGAGACACAGAGACAGAGACACAGAGACAGAGACACAGGGACAGTGACAGAGGGACAGAGACACACAGACAGAGACACAGATACGGAGACAGAGGCAGCGACAGAGACAAAGAGACAGAGAAGCAGAGACAGAGACACAGAGTCAGAGACACAGAGACAGAGACACAGAGACAGAGACGCAGAGACAGAGACACAGAGACAGAGACAGAGAGACAGAGACACAGAGACAGAGATACAGAGACAGAGACACAGGGACAGTGACAGAGGGACAGAGACACACAGACAGAGACACAGATACGGAGACAGAGTCAGCGACAGAGACAAAGAGACAGAGAAGCAGAGACAGAGACACAGGGAGAGAGACACACAGACAGAGACATAGAGACGGAGACACAGATACAGAGACAGAGTCAGAGATAGAAACGGAGACAGAGACAGAGACACAGAGACAGAGACACAGAGACAGAGACACAGAGATAGAGACACAGAGACAGAGACACAGAGACAGAGACACAGAGACAGAGACACAGAGACAGAGACACAGAGACAGAGACACAGAGACAGAGACAGAGAGACAGAGACACTTAGACAGAGACTCGGAGACAGAGACACAGAGACAGAGACACTGAGACAGAGACACAGAGACAGAGACACAGAGACAGAGACACTTAGACAGAGACTCGGAGACAGAGACACAGAGAGAGACACTGAGACAGAGACACTGAGACAGAGACACAGAGACAGAGACGAAGACAGAGATAAAGACAGAAACAAAAACAGAGACAAGGAGACGGAGACGCAGAGACAGGGACACAGGGACAGAGGCACAGAGACACAGACTGAGACACCGAGACATAGACACAGAGACACAGAGACAGAGACATAGAGAACAGAGACACAGAGACAGAGACACAGAGACAGAGACGCAGAGGCAGAGACACAGAGACAGAGACACAGAGGCAGAGACACAGAGACAGAGACACAGGGTCAGAGACACAGAGACAGAGACACAGAGAGGGAGACACAGAGACAGAGACGCAGAGACAGAGACACAGAGACAGAGACAGAGAGACAGAGACACAGAGACACAGAGACAGAGACACAGAGACAGAGACACAGGGACAGAGACAGAGGGACAGAGACACAGATACGGAGGCAGAGTCAGCGACAGAGACAAAGAGACAGAGAAGCAGAGACAGAGACACTGCGACAGAGACACAGGGAGAGAGACACACAGACAGAGACATAGAGACGGAGACACAGATACAGAGACAGAGTCAGAGATAGCAACGGAGACAGAGACAGAGACACAGAGAAAGAGGCACAGAGACAGAGACACAGAGACAGAGACACTTAGACAGAGACACGGAAACAGAGACAGAGTCAGAGACAGAGACAAAGACAGAGACAGAGACAGAGACACACAGAAAGAGACACGGAGACAGAGACGAGGAGACAGAGACAAAGAGGCAGAGACAAAGAGACAGAGACAAAGAGACAGAGACAAAAAGACAGAGACAAAGAGACAGAGACAAAGAGACAGAGACAAAGATAAAGAGACAAAGAGACAGAGACAAAGAGACAGAGACAAAGAGACAGAGACAAAGAGACAGAGACAAAGACAGAGACAGAGACAGAGACACACAGAAAGAGACACACAGACTGAGGTACACAGACAGAGACAAAGACAGATACAAAAACAGAGACACAGAGACAGAGACATAGAGAACAGAGACATAGAGACAGAGGCACAGAGACAGAGACACAGAGACACAGAGACACAGAGACAGAGACACAGAGTCTGAGACACACAGACAGAGACGAAGACAGAGATAAAGACAGAGACAAAAACAGAAACAAGGAGACGGAGACACAAAGACAGAGACACAGAGACAGAGGCACAGAGACACAGAGACAGAGACTCGGAGACAGGGACACAGAGACAGAGACACACAGACAGAGACACAGAGACAAAGACACAGAGACAAAGACACAGAAACAGAGACACAGAGACAGAGACACAGAGACAGAGACACAGAGACAGAGACACAGAGACAGAGACACAGAGACAGAGACAGAGAGGCAGAGACACAGAGACAGAGACATAGAGAACAGAGACACAGAGACAGAGACACAGGGACAGAGACACAGAGACAGAGACGCAGAGACAGAGACACAGAGACGGAGACACAGAGTCTGAGACACACAGACAGAGACAGAGTCAGAGACAGAGACAAAGACAGAGACAGAGGCACAGAGACACAGAAACAGAGACACAGAAACAGAGACACAGAGACAGAGACAAAGACAGAGATAAAGACAGATACAAAAACAGAGACAAAGACACAGAGACAGAGGCACAGAAACAGAGACACAGAGACACAGAGACACAGAGACAGAGACTCGGAGACAGGGACACAGAGACAGAGACACACAGACAGAGACAGAGAGACAAAGACACAGGGACAAAGACACAGAGACAGAGACACAGAGACAGAGACACAGAGACAGAGACTCGGAGACAGGGACACAGAGACAGAGACACACAGACAGAGACACAGAGACAAAGACAGAGGGACAAAGACACAGAGACAGAGACACAGAGACAGAGACACAGAGACAGAGCCACAGAGACAGAGACACAGGGACAGTGACAGAGGGACAGAGACACACAGAGAGAGACACAGATACGGAGACACAGATACAGAGACAGAGTCAGAGATACAAACGGAGACAGAGACAGAGACACAGAGACAGAGACACAGAGACAGAGACACAGAGACAGAGACACAGAGACAGAGACACAGAGACAGAGACGCAGAGACAGAGACACAGAGACAGAGACGCAGAGACAGAGACACAGAGACAGAGACAGAGAGACAGAGACAGAGAGACAGAGACACAGAGACAGAGACACAGAGACAGAGACACAGGGACAGAGACAGAGGGACAGAGACACAGATACGGAGGCAGAGTCAGCGACAGAGACAAAGAGACAGAGAAGCAGAGACAGAGACACTGCGACAGACACACAGGGAGAGAGACACACAGACAGAGACATAGAGACGGAGACACAGATACAGAGACAGAGTCAGAGATAGAAACGGAGACAGAGACAGAGACACAGACACAGAGGCACAGAGACAGAAACACAGAGACAGAGACACTTAGACCGAGACACGGAGACAGAGACAGAGTCAGAGACAGAGACAAAGACAGAGACAGAGACAGAGACACACAGAAAGAGACACGGAGACAGAGACAAGGAGACAGAGACAAAGAGGCAGAGACAAAGAGACAGAGACAAAGAGACAGAGACAAAGAGACAGAGACAAAGAGACAGAGACAAAGAGACAGAGACAAAGAGACAGAGACAAAGAGACAGAGACAAAGAGACAGAGACAAAGAGACAGAGACAAAGATAAAGAGACAAAGAGACAGAGACAAAGACAGAGACAGAGACAGAGACACACAGAAAGAGACACACAGACTGAGGTACACAGACAGAGACAAAGACAGATACAAAAACAGAGACAAAGAGACGGAGACACAGAGACGGAGACACAGAGACAGAGGCACAGAGACAGAGACACAGAGACACAGAGACACCGAGACATAGACACAGAGACAGAGACAGAGTCAGAGACAGAGAAAAAGACAGAAACACAGAGACACAGAGACAGAGAGACAGAGACAGAGACGCAGAGACAGAGGAACAGCGAGAGAGACACAGAGACACAGAGACACAGAGACACAGAGACAGAGACTCGGAGACAGTGACACAGAGACAGAGACACACAGACAGAGACACAGAGACAAAGACACAGAGACAAAGCCACAGAGACAGAGACAGAGAGACAGAGACACAGAGACAGAGACACAGAGACAGAGACACAGAGACAGAGGCACTGAGACAGAGACACGGAGACAGAGACAGTGTCAGAGACACAGACAAAGACAGAGACAGAGACAGAGACACACAGAAAGAGACACGGAGACAGAGACAAAGGGACAGAGACAAAAGGACAGAGACAAAGAGACAGAGACAAAGAGGCAGAGACGAAGACAGAGATAAAGACAGGGACAAAAACAGAGACAGAGACACAGAGACTGAGGCACAGAGACAGAGACACAGAGACACAGAGACACAGAGACACAGAGACACAGAGACACAGAGACACAGAGACACAGAGACAGAGACACACAGACAGAGACACAGAGACAGAGACACAGATACAGAGACAGAGTCAGAGATTGAAACGGAGACAGAGGCAGGGTCAGAGACAGAGACAGAGACAGAGTCAGAGATAGAAACGGAGCCAGAGGCAGGGACAGAGACAGAGACAGAGACAGAGACAGAGACAGAGACAGAGACACAGACAGAGACAGAGACAGAGACAGAGACAGAGACAGAGACAGAGACTGAGGCAGAGACAGAGACAGAGACAGAGACAGAGACTGAGACAGAGACAGAGACAGAGACAGAGACAGAGACATAGAGACATAGGCACGGAGGCAGAGATGCAGAGACAGAGACAAAGAGACAGAGGCAGAGACACACAGACAGAGACCCAGAGACAGAGACAGAGACACAGATGGAGACAGAGACGGAGGCAGAGTCAGAGACAGAGGCAGAGACAGAGCCAGGGACGGAGACAGAGACAGAGACTGAGGGAGAGACAGAGACAGAGACAGAGGCACAGACAGAGACAGAGACAGAGACAGAGGGAGAGACAGCGACAGAGACAGCGACAGAGACAGAAACAGAGGCAGAGACATAGACAGAGACAGAGACAGAGACAGAGACAGAGACAGAGACAGAGACAGAGACAGAGACAGAGACAGAGACAGAGACTGAGACAGAGACAGAGACATAGAGTCATAGGCACGGAGACAGAGATGCAGAGACAGAGACAAGGAGACAGAGACAGAAACAGAGACAGAGACAGAGACAGATACAGAGACAGAGACACAGAGACAGAGACGAAGACAGAGATAAAGACAGAGACGAAAACAGAGACAAGGAGACGGAGACACAGAGACAGAGACTCAGAGACAGAGGCACAGAGACACAGAGACAGAGGGACAGAGACAGAGACGCAGAGACAGACGAACAGAGACAGAGACACAGAGACACAGAGACACAGATACACAGAGACAGAGACTCGGAGACAGGGACACAGAGACAGAGACACACAGACAGAGACACAGAGACAAAGACACAGAGACAAAGCCATAGAGACAGAGACACAGAGACAGAGACACAGAGACAGAGACACAGAGACAGAGATACAGAGACAGAGGCACAGAGACAGAGACAGAGAGTCAGAGTCACAGAGACAGAGACATAGAGAACAGAGACACAGAGACAGAGACACAGAGACAGAGACGCAGAGACAGAGACACAGAGACAGAGACACAGAGTCTGAGACACACAGACAGAGACGAAGACAGAGATAAAGACAGAGACAAAAACAGAGACAAGGAGACGGAGACACAGAGACAGAGACACAGAGACAGAGACACAGAGACAGAGGCACAGAGACACAGAGACAGAGACTCGGAGACAGGGACACAGAGACAGAGACACACAGACTAAGACACAGAGACAAAGACACAGAAACAGAGACACAGAGACAGAGACACAGAGACAGAGACACAGAGACAGAGACAGAGAGGCAGAGACAGAGGGACAGAGACATAGAGAATAGAGACACAGAGACAGGGACACAGAGACAGAGACGCAGAGACAGAGACCCAGAGGCAGAGACACAGAGTTTGACACACACAGACAGAGACGAAGACAGCGATAAAGACAGAGACAAAAACAGAGACAAGGAGACGGAGGCACAGAGACAGAGACACAGAGACAGAGACACAGAGACAGAGACACAGAGACAGAGACAGAGATGCAGAGACACAGAGACAGTGACATAGAGAACAGAGACACAGAGACAGAGACACAGAGACAGAGACACAGAGACAGAGACACAGAGACAGAGACACAGAGACAGAGACACACAGACAGAGACACAGAGACAAAGGCACAGAGTCTGAGACACACAGACAGAGACAGAGTCTGAGACACACAGACAGAGACAGAGTCAGAGACAGAGACAAAGACAGAGACAGAGGCACAGAGACACAGAAACAGAGACACAGAAACAGAGACACAGAGACAGAGACAAAGACAGAGATAAAGACAGATAAAAAAACAGCGACAGAGACACAGAGACAGAGGCACAGAGACAGAGACACAGAGACACAGAGACACAGACACAGAGACTCGGAGACAGGGACACAGAGACAGAGACACACAGACAGAGACACAGGGACAAAGACACAGGGACAAAGACACAGAGACAGAGACACAGAGACAGAGACACAGAGACAGAGACACAGAGACAGAGACACAGAGACAGAGACAGAGAGACAGAGACAGAGAGACAGAGACACAGAGACAGAGACATAGAGAACAGAGACACAGATACAGAGACACAGAGACAGAGACGCAGAGACAGAGACACAGAGACAGAGACACAGAGACAGAGACACAGAGACAGAGACACAGAGTCAGAGACACAGAGACGGAGACACAGAGACAGAGACACAGAGACAGAGACGCAGAGACAGAGACACAGAGACAGAGACACAGAGACAGAGACACAGAGACAGAGACACAGAGACAGAGACACAGAGACAGAGACACAGAGACAGAGACACAGAGACAGAGACACAGAGACAGAGACACAGAGACAGAGACACAGAGACAGAGACACAGAGACAGAGACGCAGAGCCAGAGACACAGAGACGGAGACACAGAGTCTGAGACACACAGACAGAGACAGAGTCAGAGACAGAGACAAAGACAGAGACAGAGGCACAGAGACACAGAAACAGAGACACAGAAACAGAGACACAGAGACAGAGACAAAGACAGAGATAAAGACAGATACAAAAACAGAGACAAAGACACAGAGACAGAGGCACAGAAACAGAGACACAGAGACACAGAGACACAGAGACAGAGACTCGGAGACAGGGACACAGAGACAGAGACACACAGACAGAGACAGAGAGACAAAGACACAGGGACAAAGACACAGAGACAGAGACACAGAGACAGAGACACAGAGACAGAGACACAGAGACAGAGACACAGAGACAGAGACACAGGGACAGTGACAGAGGGACAGAGACACACAGACAGAGACACAGATACGGAGACAGAGGCAGCGACAGAGACAAAGAGACAGAGAAGCAGAGACAGAGACACAGAGTCAGAGACACAGAGACAGAGACACAGAGACAGAGACGCAGAGACAGAGACACAGAGACAGAGACAGAGAGACAGAGACACAGAGACAGAGATACAGAGACAGAGACACAGGGACAGTGACAGAGGGACAGAGACACACAGACAGAGACACAGATACGGAGACAGAGTCAGCGACAGAGACAAAGAGACAGAGAAGCAGAGACAGAGACACAGGGAGAGAGACACACAGACAGAGACATAGAGACGGAGACACAGATACAGAGACAGAGTCAGAGATAGAAACGGAGACAGAGACAGAGACACAGAGACAGAGACACAGAGACAGAGACACAGAGATAGAGACACAGAGACAGAGACACAGAGACAGAGACACAGAGACAGAGACACAGAGACAGAGACACAGAGACAGAGACACAGAGACAGAGACACAGAGACAGAGACACTTAGACAGAGACTCGGAGACAGAGACACAGAGACAGAGACACTGAGACAGAGACACAGAGACAGAGACACAGAGACAGAGACACTTAGACAGAGACTCGGAGACAGAGACACAGAGACAGAGACACTGAGACAGAGACACTGAGACAGAGACACAGAGACAGAGACGAAGACAGAGATAAAGACAGAAACAAAAACAGAGACAAGGAGACGGAGACGCAGAGACAGGGACACAGGGACAGAGGCACAGAGACACAGACTGAGACACCGAGACATAGACACAGAGACACAGAGACAGAGACATAGAGAACAGAGACACAGAGACAGAGACACAGAGACAGAGACGCAGAGGCAGAGACACAGAGACAGAGACACAGAGGCAGAGACACAGAGACAGAGACACAGGGTCAGAGACACAGAGACAGAGACACAGAGAGGGAGACACAGAGACAGAGACGCAGAGACAGAGACACAGAGACAGAGACAGAGAGACAGAGACACAGAGACACAGAGACAGAGACACAGAGACAGAGACACAGGGACAGAGACAGAGGGACAGAGACACAGATACGGAGGCAGAGTCAGCGACAGAGACAAAGAGACAGAGAAGCAGAGACAGAGACACTGCGACAGAGACACAGGGAGAGAGACACACAGACAGAGACATAGAGACGGAGACACAGATACAGAGACAGAGTCAGAGATAGCAACGGAGACAGAGACAGAGACACAGAGAAAGAGGCACAGAGACAGAGACACAGAGACAGAGACACTTAGACAGAGACACGGAAACAGAGACAGAGTCAGAGACAGAGACAAAGACAGAGACAGAGACAGAGACACACAGAAAGAGACACGGAGACAGAGACGAGGAGACAGAGACAAAGAGGCAGAGACAAAGAGACAGAGACAAAGAGACAGAGACAAAAAGACAGAGACAAAGAGACAGAGACAAAGAGACAGAGACAAAGAGACAGAGACAAAGATAAAGAGACAAAGAGACAGAGACAAAGAGACAGAGACAAAGAGACAGAGACAAAGACAGAGACAGAGACAGAGACACACAGAAAGAGACACACAGACTGAGGTACACAGACAGAGACAAAGACAGATACAAAAACAGAGACACAGAGACAGAGACATAGAGAACAGAGACATAGAGACAGAGGCACAGAGACAGAGACACAGAGACACAGAGACACAGAGACAGAGACACAGAGTCTGAGACACACAGACAGAGACGAAGACAGAGATAAAGACAGAGACAAAAACAGAAACAAGGAGACGGAGACACAAAGACAGAGACACAGAGACAGAGGCACAGAGACACAGAGACAGAGACTCGGAGACAGGGACACAGAGACAGAGACACACAGACAGAGACACAGAGACAAAGACACAGAGACAAAGACACAGAAACAGAGACACAGAGACAGAGACACAGAGACAGAGACACAGAGACAGAGACACAGAGACAGAGACACAGAGACAGAGACAGAGAGGCAGAGACACAGAGACAGAGACATAGAGAACAGAGACACAGAGACAGAGACACAGGGACAGAGACACAGAGACAGAGACGCAGAGACAGAGACACAGAGACGGAGACACAGAGTCTGAGACACACAGACAGAGACAGAGTCAGAGACAGAGACAAAGACAGAGACAGAGGCACAGAGACACAGAAACAGAGACACAGAAACAGAGACACAGAGACAGAGACAAAGACAGAGATAAAGACAGATACAAAAACAGAGACAAAGACACAGAGACAGAGGCACAGAAACAGAGACACAGAGACACAGAGACACAGAGACAGAGACTCGGAGACAGGGACACAGAGACAGAGACACACAGACAGAGACAGAGAGACAAAGACACAGGGACAAAGACACAGAGACAGAGACACAGAGACAGAGACACAGAGACAGAGACACAGAGACAGAGACACAGAGACAGAGACACAGGGACAGTGACAGAGGGACAGAGACACACAGACAGAGACACAGATACGGAGACAGAGGCAGCGACAGAGACAAAGAGACAGAGAAGCAGAGACAGAGACACAGAGTCAGAGACACAGAGACAGAGACACAGAGACAGAGACGCAGAGACAGAGACACAGAGACAGAGACAGAGAGACAGAGACACAGAGACAGAGATACAGAGACAGAGACACAGGGACAGTGACAGAGGGACAGAGACACACAGACAGAGACACAGATACGGAGACAGAGTCAGCGACAGAGACAAAGAGACAGAGAAGCAGAGACAGAGACACAGGGAGAGAGACACACAGACAGAGACATAGAGACGGAGACACAGATACAGAGACAGAGTCAGAGATAGAAACGGAGACAGAGACAGAGACACAGAGACAGAGACACAGAGACAGAGACACAGAGATAGAGACACAGAGACAGAGACACGGAGACAGAGACACAGAGACAGAGACACAGAGACAGAGACACAGAGACAGAGACACAGAGACAGAGACACAGAGACAGAGACACAGAGACAGAGACACTTAGACAGAGACTCGGAGACAGAGACACAGAGACAGAGACACTGAGACAGAGACACAGAGACAGAGACACAGAGACAGAGACACTTAGACAGAGACTCGGAGACAGAGACACAGAGACAGAGACACTGAGACAGTGACACTGAGACAGAGACACAGAGACAGAGACGAAGACAGAGATAAAGACAGAAACAAAAACAGAGACAAGGAGACGGAGACGCAGAGACAGGGACACAGGGACAGAGGCACAGAGACACAGACTGAGACACCGAGACATAGACACAGAGACACAGAGACAGAGACATAGAGAACAGAGACACAGAGACAGAGACACAGAGACAGAGACGCAGAGGCAGAGACACAGAGACAGAGACACAGAGGCAGAGACACAGAGACAGAGACACAGAGTCAGAGACACAGAGACAGAGACACAGAGAGGGAGACACAGAGACAGAGACGCAGAGACAGAGACACAGAGACAGAGACAGAGAGACAGAGACACAGAGACACAGAGACAGAGACACAGAGACAGAGACACAGGGACAGAGACAGAGGGACAGAGACACAGATACGGAGGCAGAGTCAGCGACAGAGACAAAGAGACAGAGAAGCAGAGACAGAGACACTGCGACAGAGACACAGGGAGAGAGACACACAGACAGAGACATAGAGACGGAGACACAGATACAGAGACAGAGTCAGAGATAGCAACGGAGACAGAGACAGAGACACAGAGAAAGAGGCACAGAGACAGAGACACAGAGACAGAGACACTTAGACAGAGACACGGAAACAGAGACAGAGTCAGAGACAGAGACAAAGACAGAGACAGAGACAGAGACACACAGAAAGAGACACGGAGACAGAGACGAGGAGACAGAGACAAAGAGGCAGAGACAAAGAGACAGAGACAAAGAGACAGAGACAAAGAGACAGAGACAAAGAGACAGAGACAAAGATAAAGAGACAAAGAGACAGAGACAAAGAGACAGAGACAAAGACAGAGACAGAGACAGAGACACACAGAAAGAGACACACAGAGTGAGGTACACAGACAGTGACAAAGACAGATACAAAAACAGAGACAAAGAGACGGAGACACAGAGACGGAGACACAGAGACAGAGGCACAGAGACAGAGACACAGAGACACAGAGACACCGAGACATAGACACAGAGACAGAGACAGAGTCAGAGACAGAGAAAAAGACAGAAACACAGAGACACAGAGACAGAGAGACAGAGACAGAGACGCAGAGACAGAGGAACAGCGAGAGAGACACAGAGACACAGAGACACAGAGACACAGAGACAGAGACTCGGAGACAGGGACACAGAGACAGAGACACACAGACAGAGACACAGAGACAAAGACACAGAGACAAAGCCACAGAGACAGAGACAGAGAGACAGAGACACAGAGACAGAGACACAGAGACAGAGACACAGAGACAGAGGCACTGAGACAGAGACACGGAGACAGAGACAGTGTCAGAGACACAGACAAAGACAGAGACAGAGACAGAGACACACAGAAAGAGACACGGAGACAGAGACAAAGGGACAGAGACAAAAGGACAGAGACAAAGAGACAGAGACAAAGAGGCAGAGACGAAGACAGAGATAAAGACAGGGACAAAAACAGAGACAGAGACACAGAGACTGAGGCACAGAGACAGAGACACAGAGACACAGAGACACAGAGACACAGAGACACAGAGACACAGAGACACAGAGACAGAGACACACAGACAGAGACACAGAGACAGAGACACAGATACAGAGACAGAGTCAGAGATTGAAACGGAGACAGAGGCAGGGACAGAGACAGAGACAGAGACAGAAACAGAGACAGAGGCAGGGACAGAGACAGAGACAGAGACACAGACAGAGACAGAGACAGAGACAGAGACAGAGACAGAGACAGAGACTGAGGCAGAGACAGAGACAGAGACAGAGACAGAGACTGAGACAGAGACAGAGACAGAGACAGAGACAGAGACAGAGACATAGAGACATAGGCACGGAGGCAGAGATGCAGAGACAGAGAAAAAGAGACAGAGGCAGAGACACACAGACAGAGACCCAGAGACAGAGACAGAGACACAGATGGAGACAGAGACGGGGGCAGAGTCAGAGACAGAGGCAGAGACAGAGCCAGGGACGGAGACAGAGACAGAGACTGAGGGAGAGACAGAGACAGAGACAGAGGCACAGACAGAGACAGAGACAGAGACAGAGGGAGAGACAGCGACAGAGACAGCGACAGAGACAGAAACAGAGGCAGAGACAGAGACAGAGCCAGAGACAGAGACAGAGACAGAGACAGAGACAGAGACAGAGACAGAGACAGAGACAGAGACAGAGACAGAGACAGAGACAGAGACAGAGACAGAGACAGAGACAGAGACAGAGACAGAGACAGAGACAGAGACAGAGACAGAGACAGAGACTGAGACAGAGACAGAGACATAGAGTCATAGGCACGGAGACAGAGATGCAGAGACAGAGACAAGGAGACAGAGACAGAGACAGAGACAGAGACAGAGACAGAGACAGATACAGAGACAGAGACACAGAGACAGAGACGAAGACAGAGATAAAGACAGAGACAAAAACAGAGACAAGGAGACGGAGACACAGAGACAGAGACTCAGAGACAGAGGCACAGAGACACAGAGACAGAGAGACAGAGACAGAGACGCAGAGACAGAGGAACAGAGACAGAGACACAGAGACACAGAGACACAGAGACACAGAGACAGAGACTCGGAGACAGGGACACAGAGACAGAGACACACAGAAAGAGACACACAGACTGAGGAACACAGACAGAGACAAAGACAGATACAAAAACAGAGACACAGAGACAGAGACAGAGACGGAGACTGAGACAGAGACAGAGACAGAGACAGAGACAGAGACAGAGACAGAGACAGAGGCAGGGACAGAGACAGAGACAGAGACAGAGACAGAGACAGAGACAGAGACAGAGACAGAGACAGAGACAGAGACAAAGACTGAGGCAGAGACAGAGACAGATACAGAGACAGAGACTGAGACAGAGACAGAGACAGAGACAGAGACAGAGACATAGAGACATAGGCACGGAGGCAGAGATGCAGAGACAGAGACAAAGAGACGGAGGCAGAGACACACAGACAGAGACCCAGAGACAGAGACAGAGACACAGATGGAGACAGAGACGGAGGCAGAGTCAAAGACAGAGGCAGAGACAGAGCCAGGGACGGAGACAGAGACAGAGACTGAGGGAGAGACAGAGACAGAGACAGAGACACAGACAGAGACAGAGACAGAGACAGAGGGAGAGACAGCGACAGAGACAGCGACAGAGACAGAAACGGAGGCAGAGGCAGAGACAGAGACAGAGACAGAGACAGAGACAGAGACAGAGACAGAGACAGAGACAGAGACAGAGACAGCGACAGAGACAGCGACAGAGACAGAAACGGAGGCAGAGGCAGAGACAGAGACAGAGACAGAGACAGAGACAGAGACAGAGACAGAGACAGAGAGAGAGACAGAGACAGAGACAGAGACTGAGACAGAGACAGAGACATAGAGTCATAGGCACGGAGGCAGAGCTGCAGAGACGGAGACAAGGAGACAGAGACAGAGACAGAGACAGAGACAGAGACAGAGACAGATACAGAGACAGAGACACAGAGACAGGGAAGAAGACAGAGATAAAGACAGAGACAAAAACAGAGACAAGGAGACGGAGACACAGAGACAGAGACTCAGAGACAGAGGCACAGAGACACAGAGACAGAGAGACAGAGACAGAGACGCAGAGACAGAGGAACAGAGACAGAGACACAGAGATACAGAGACACAGAGACACAGAGACAGAGACTCGGAGACAGGGACACAGAGACAGAGACACACAGACAGAGACACAGAGACAAAGACACAGAGGCCAAGCCATAGAGACAGAGACACAGATACAGAGACACAGAGACAGAGACACAGAGACAGAGACACAGAGACAGAGACAGAGACACAGAGACAGAGACACAGAGACAGAGACACAGCGACAGAGACAGAGAGTCAGAGTCACAGAGACAGAGACATAGAGAACAGAGACACAGAGACAGAGACACAGAGACAGAGACGCCGAGACAGAGACACAGAGTCTGAAACACACAGACAGAGACGAAGACAGAGATAAAGACAGAGACAAAAACAGAGACAAGGAGACGGAGACACAGAGACAGAGACACAGAGACAGAGGCACAGAGACACAGAGACAGAGACTCGGAGACAGGGACACAGAGACAGAGACACACAGACAGAGACACAGAGACAAAGACACAGAGACAAAGACACAGAAACAGAGACACAGAGACAGAGGAACAGAGACAGAGACACAGAGACACAGAGACACAGGGACACAGAGACAGAGACTCGGAGACAGGGACACAGAGACAGAGACACACAGACAGAGACACAGAGACAAAGACACAGAGACCAAGCCATAGAGACAGAGACACAGATACAGAGACACAGAGACAGAGACACAGAGACAGAGACACAGAGACAGAGACACAGAGACAGAGACACAGAGACAGAGACACAGAGACAGAGACAGAGAGTCAGAGTCACAGAGACAGAGACATAGAGAACAGAGACACAGAGACAGAGACGCAGAGACAGAGACACAGAGTCTGAGACACACAGACAGAGACGAAGACAGAGATAAAGACAGAGACAAAAACAGAGACAAGGAGACGGAGACACAGAGACAGAGAAACAGAGACAGAGGCACAGAGACACAGAGACAGAGACACAGAGACAGAGACAGAGAGGCAGAGACAGAGAGACAGAGACATAGAGAATAGAGACACAGAGACAGGGACACAGAGACAGAGACGCAGAGACAGAGACACAGAGACAGTGACACAGAGTCTGACACACACAGACAGAGACGAAGACAGAGATAAAGACAGAGACAAAAACAGAGACAAGGAGACGGAGACACAGAGACAGAGACACAGAGACAGAGGCACAGAGACACAGATACAGAGACTCCGAGACAGAGACACAGAGACAGAGACACACAGACAGAGACACAGAGACAAAGACACACAGACAAAGACACAGAAACAGAGACACAGAGACAGAGACACAGAGACAGAGACACAGAGACAGAGACACAGAGACAGAGACAGAAAGGCAGAGACACAGAGACAGTGACATAGAGAACAGAGACACAGAGACAGAGACACAGAGACAGAGACACAGAGACAGAGACGCAGAGACAGAGACACAGAGACGGAGACACAGAGTCTGAGACACACAGACAGAGACAGAGTCTGAGACACACAGACAGAGACAGAGTCAGAGACAGTGACAAAGACAGAGACAGAGGCACAGAGACACAGAAACAGAGACACAGAAACAGAGACACAGAGACAGAGACAAAGACAGAGATAAAGACAGTTACAAAAACAGAGACAGAGACACACGGACAGAGACACAGGGACAAAGACACAGGGACAAAGACACAGAGACAGAGACACAGAGACAGAGACACAGAGACAGAGACACAGAGACAGAGACAGAGAGACAGAGACACAGAGACAGAGACATAGAGAACAGAGACACAGATACAGAGACACAGAGACAGAGACGCAGAGACAGAGACACAGAGACAGAGACACAGAGACAGAGACACAGAGACAGAGACACAGAGTCAGAGACACAGAGACGGAGACACAGAGACAGAGACACAGAGACAGAGACGCAGAGACAGAGACACAGAGACAGAGACAGAGAGACAGAGACACAGAGACAGAGACACAGAGACAGAGACACAGGGACAGTGACAGAGGGACAGAGACACACAGACAGAGACACAGATACGGAGACAGAGTCAGCGACAGAGACAAAGAGACAGAGAAGCAGAGACAGAGACACAGAGACAGAGACACAGGGAGAGAGACACACAGACAGAGACACAGAGACGGAGACACAGATACGGAGACAGAGTCAGAGATAGAAACGGAGACAGAGACAGAGACACAGAGACAGAGACACAGAGACAGAGACACAGAGACAGAGACACAGAGACAGAGACATAAAGACAGAGGCACAGAGACAGAGACGCAGAGACAGAGACACAGAGACAGAGACACAGAGTCTGTCACACACAGACAGAGACAGAGTCAGAGACAGGGACAAAGACAGAGACAGAGGCACAGAGACACAGAAACAGAGACACAGAAACAGAGACACAGAGACAGAGACAAAGACAGAGATAAAGACAGATACAAAAACAGAGACAGAGACAAAGACAGAGATAAAGACAGATACAAAAACAGAGACAGAGACACAGAGACAGAGGCACAGAGACAGAGACACAGAGACACAGAGACACAGAGACACAGAGACACAGAGACACAGAGACACAGAGACACAGAGACAGAGACTCGGAGACAGGGACACAGAGACAGAGACACACAGACAGAGACACAGAGACAAAGACACAGGGACAAAGACACAGAGACACAGAGACAGAGACACGGAGACACAGACACAGAGACAGAGACACAGAGACAGAGACAGAGACAGAGACACAGAGACAGAGACACAGAGACAGAGACATAGAGAACAGAGACACAGAGAAAGAGACACGGAGACAGAGACAAGGAGACAGAGACAAAGAGGCAGAGACAAAGAGACAGAGACAAAGAGACAGAGACAAAGAGACAGAGACAAAGAGACAGAGACAAAGAGACAGAGACAAAGAGACAGAGACAAAGATACAGAGACAAAGAGACAGAGACAAAGAGACAGAGACAAAGAGACAGAGACAAAGACAGAGACAGAGACAGAGACACACAGAAAGAGACACACAGACTGAGGAACACAGACAGAGACAAAGACAGATACAAAAACAGAGACACAGAGACAGAGACATAGAGAACAGAGACACAGAGACAGAGGCGCAGAGACAGAGACACAGAGACACAGAGACACAGAGGCAGAGACACAGAGTCTGAGACACACAGACAGAGACGAAGACAGAGATAAAGACAGAGACAAAAACACAGGCAAGGAGACGGAGACACAGAGACAGGGACACAGAGACAGAGGCACAGAGACACAGAGACAGAGACTCGGAGACAGGGACACAGAGACAGAGACACACAGACAGAGACACAGAGACAAAGACACAGAGACAAAGACACAGAAACAGAGACACAGAGACAGAGACACAGAGACAGAGACACAGAGACAGAGACGCAGAGACAGAGACACAGAGACAGAGACACAGAGACAGAGACACAGAGACAGAGACACAGAGTCAGAGACACAGAGACGGAGACACAGAGACAGAGACACAGAGACAGAGACGCAGAGACAGAGACACAGAGACAGAGACAGAGAGACAGAGACACAGAGACAGAGACACAGAGACAGAGACACAGGGACAGTGACAGAGGGACAGAGACACACAGACAGAGACACAGATACGGAGACAGAGTCAGCGACAGAGACAAAGAGACAGAGAAGCAGAGACAGAGACACAGAGACAGAGACACAGGGAGAGAGACACACAGACAGAGACACAGAGACGGAGACACAGATACGGAGACAGAGTCAGAGATAGAAACGGAGACAGAGACAGAGACACAGAGACAGAGACACAGAGACAGAGACACAGAGACAGAGACACAGAGACAGAGACATAAAGACAGAGGCACAGAGACAGAGACGCAGAGACAGAGACACAGAGACAGAGACACAGAGTCTGTCACACACAGACAGAGACAGAGTCAGAGACAGGGACAAAGACAGAGACAGAGGCACAGAGACACAGAAACAGAGACACAGAAACAGAGACACAGAGACAGAGACAAAGACAGAGATAAAGACAGATACAAAAACAGAGACAGAGACAAAGACAGAGATAAAGACAGATACAAAAACAGAGACAGAGACACAGAGACAGAGGCACAGAGACAGAGACACAGAGACACAGAGACACAGAGACACAGAGACACAGAGACACAGAGACACAGAGACACAGAGACAGAGACTCGGAGACAGGGACACAGAGACAGAGACACACAGACAGAGACACAGAGACAAAGACACAGGGACAAAGACACAGAGACACAGAGACAGAGACACGGAGACACAGACACAGAGACAGAGACACAGAGACAGAGACAGAGACAGAGACACAGAGACAGAGACACAGAGACAGAGACATAGAGAACAGAGACACAGAGAAAGAGACACGGAGACAGAGACAAGGAGACAGAGACAAAGAGGCAGAGACAAAGAGACAGAGACAAAGAGACAGAGACAAAGAGACAGAGACAAAGAGACAGAGACAAAGAGACAGAGACAAAGAGACAGAGACAAAGATACAGAGACAAAGAGACAGAGACAAAGAGACAGAGACAAAGAGACAGAGACAAAGACAGAGACAGAGACAGAGACACACAGAAAGAGACACACAGACTGAGGAACACAGACAGAGACAAAGACAGATACAAAAACAGAGACACAGAGACAGAGACATAGAGAACAGAGACACAGAGACAGAGGCGCAGAGACAGAGACACAGAGACACAGAGACACAGAGGCAGAGACACAGAGTCTGAGACACACAGACAGAGACGAAGACAGAGATAAAGACAGAGACAAAAACACAGGCAAGGAGACGGAGACACAGAGACAGGGACACAGAGACAGAGGCACAGAGACACAGAGACAGAGACTCGGAGACAGGGACACAGAGACAGAGACACACAGACAGAGACACAGAGACAAAGACACAGAGACAAAGACACAGAAACAGAGACACAGAGACAGAGACACAGAGACAGAGACACAGAGACAGAGACACAGAGACAGAGACACAGAGACAGAGACAGAGAGGCAGAGACACAGAGACAGAGACATAGAGAACAGAGACACAGAGACAGAGACACAGAGACAGAGACACAGAGACAGAGACACAGGGACAAAGAGACAGAGACACAGAGACAGAGACACAGAGACACAGACACAGAGACAGAGACAGAGACACAGAGACAGAGACAGAGACAGAGAGACAGAGACACAGAGACAGAGACATAGAGAACAGAGACACAGAGAAAGAGACACGGAGACAGAGACAAGGAGACAGAGACAAAGAGGCAGAGACAAAGAGACAGAGACAAAGAGACAGAGACAAAGAGACAGAGACAAAGAGACAGAGACAAAGAGACAGAGACAAAGAGACAGAGACAAACAGACAGAGACAAAGATACAGAGACAAAGAGACAGAGACAAAGAGACAGAGACAAAGACAGAGACAGAGACAGAGACACACAGAAAGAGACACACAGACTGAGGTACACAGACAGAGACAAAGACAGATACAAAAACAGAAACACAGAGACAGAGACATAGAGAACAGAGACACAGAGACAGAGGCACAGAGACAGAGACACAGAGACACAGAGACACAGAGACAGAGACACAGAGTCTGAGACACACAGACAGAGACGAAGACAGAGATAAAGACAGAGACAAAAACAGAGACAAGGAGACGGAGACACAGAGACAGAGACACAGAGACAGAGGCACAGAGACACAGAGACAGAGACTCGGAGACAGGGTCACAGAGACAGAGACACACAGACAGAGACACCGAGACAAAGACACAGAGACAAAGACACAGAAACAGAGACACAGAGACAGAGACACAGAGACAGAGACACAGAGACAGAGACACAGAGACAGAGACACAGAGACAGAGACACAGAGACAGAGACACAGAGACAGAGACACAGAGACAGAGACACAGAGACAGAGACACAGAGACAGAGACACAGAGACAGAGACACAGAGACAGAGACAGAGAGGCAGAGACACAGAGACAGAGACACAGAGACAGAGACACAGAGACAGAGACACAGAGACAGAGACGCAGAGACAGAGACACAGGGACGGAGACACAGAGTCTAAGACACACAGACAGAGACAGAGTCAGAGACAGAGACAAAGACAGAGACAGAGGCACAGAGACACAGCAACAGAGACACAGAAACAGAGACAGAGAGACAGAGACAAAGACAGAGATAAAGACAGATACAAAAACAGAGACAGAGACACAGAGACAGAGGCACAGAGACAGAGACACAGAGACACAGAGACACAGAGACAGAGACTCGGAGACAGGGACACAGAGACAGAGACACACAGACAGAGACACAGAGACAAAGACACAGGGACAAAGACACAGAGACAGAGACACAGAGACAGAGACACAGAGACAGAGACACAGAGACAGAGACACAGGGACAGTGACAGAGGGACAGAGACACACAGACAGAGACACAGATACGGAGACACAGATACAGAGACAGAGTCAGAGATACAAACGGAGACAGAGACAGAGACACAGAGACAGAGACACAGAGACAGAGACACAGGGACAGAGACACAGAGACAGAGACACAGAGACAGAGACGCAGAGACAGAGACACAGAGACAGAGACGCAGAGACAGAGACACAGAGACAGAGACAGAGAGACAGAGACAGAGAGACAGAGACACAGAGACAGAGACACAGAGACAGAGACACAGGGACAGAGACAGAGAGACAGAGACACAGAGACAGAGACACAGAGACAGAGACACAGAGACAGAGGCACTGAGACAGAGACACGGAGGCAGAGACAGTGTCAGAGACACAGACAAAGACAGAGACAGAGACAGAGACACACAGAAAGAGACACGGAGACAGAGACAAAGGGACAGAGACAAAAGGACAGAGACAAAGAGACAGAGACAAAGAGGCAGAGACGAAGACAGAGATAAAGACAGGGACAAAAACAGAGACAGAGACACAGAGACTGAGGCACAGAGACAGAGACACAGAGACACAGAGACACAGAGACACAGAGACACAGAGACAGAGACACACAGACAGAGACACAGAGACAAAGACACAGAGACAAAAGACACAGAAACAGAGACACAGAGACAGAGACACAGAGACAGAGACACAGAGACAGAGACAGAGAGGCAGAGACAGAGAGACAGAGACATAGAGAATAGAGACACAGAGACAGGGACACAGAGACAGAGACGCAGAGACAGAGACACAGAGACAGTGACACAGAGTCTGACACACACAGACAGAGACGAGGACAGAGATAAAGACAGAGACAAAAACAGAGACAAGGAGACGGAGACACAGAGACAGAGACACAGAGACAGAGGCACAGAGACACAGATACAGAGACTCGGAGACAGAGACACAGAGACAGAGACACACAGACAGAGACACAGAGACAGAGACAGAGACAGAGAGACAGAGACACAGAGACAGAGACATAGAGAACAGAGACACAGAGAAAGAGACACGGAGACAGAGACAAGGAGACAGAGACAAAGAGGCAGAGACAAAGAGACAGAGACAAAGAGACAGAGACAAAGAGACAGAGACAAAGAGACAGAGACAAAGAGACAGAGACAAAGATACAGAGACAAAGAGACAGAGACAAAGAGACAGAGACAAAGACAGAGACAGAGACAGAGACACACAGAAAGAGACACACAGACTGAGGAACACAGACAGAGACAAAGACAGAGACAGAGACAGAGACACACAGAAAGAGACACACAGACTGAGGAACACAGACAGAGACAAAGACAGATACAAAAACAGAGACACAGAGAGAGAGACAGAGACGGAGACTGAGACAGAGACAGAGACAGAGACAGAGACAGAGACAGAGACAGAGACAGAGGCAGGGACAGAGACAGAGACAGAGACAGAGACAGAGACAGAGACAGAGACAGAGACAGAGACAGAGACAGAGACAAAGACTGAGGCAGAGACAGAGACAGATACAGAGACAGAGACTGAGACAGAGACAGAGACAGAGACAGAGACAGAGACATAGAGACATAGGCACGGAGGCAGAGATGCAGAGACAGAGACAAAGAGTCGGAGGCAGAGACACACAGACAGAGACCCAGAGACAGAGACAGAGACACAGATGGAGACAGAGACGGAGGCAGAGTCAAAGACAGAGGCAGAGACAGAGCCAGGGACGGAGACAGAGACAGAGACTGAGGGAGAGACAGAGACAGAGACAGAGACACAGACAGAGACAGAGACAGAGACAGAGGGAGAGACAGCGACAGAGACAGCGACAGAGACAGAAACGGAGGCAGAGGCAGAGACAGAGACAGAGACAGAGACAGAGACAGAGACAGAGACAGAGACAGAGACAGAGACAGAGACAGCGACAGAGACAGCGACAGAGACAGAAACGGAGGCAGAGGCAGAGACAGAGACAGAGACAGAGACAGAGACAGAGACAGAGACAGAGACAGAGAGAGAGACAGAGACAGAGACAGAGACTGAGACAGAGACAGAGACATAGAGTCATAGGCACGGAGGCAGAGCTGCAGAGACGGAGACAAGGAGACAGAGACAGAGACAGAGACAGAGACAGAGACAGAGACAGATACAGAGACAGAGACACAGAGACAGAGAAGAAGACAGAGATAAAGACAGAGACAAAAACAGAGACAAGGAGACGGAGACACAGAGACAGAGACTCAGAGACAGAGGCACAGAGACACAGAGACAGAGAGACAGAGACAGAGACGCAGAGACAGAGGAACAGAGACAGAGACACAGAGATACAGAGACACAGAGACACAGAGACAGAGACTCGGAGACAGGGACACAGAGACAGAGACACACAGACAGAGACACAGAGACAAAGACACAGAGGCCAAGCCATAGAGACAGAGACACAGATACAGAGACACAGAGACAGAGACACAGAGACAGAGACACAGAGACAGAGACACAGTGACAGAGACACAGAGACAGAGACACAGAGACAGAGACACAGAGACAGAGACACAGAGACAGAGACACAGAGACAGAGACACAGAGACAGAGACAGAGAGTCAGAGTCACAGAGACAGAGACATAGAGAACAGAGACACAGAGACAGAGACACAGAGACAGAGACGCAGAGACAGAGACACAGAGTCTGAAACACACAGACAGAGACGAAGACAGAGATAAAGACAGAGACAAAAACAGAGACAAGGAGACGGAGACACAGAGACAGAGACACAGAGACAGAGGCACAGAGACACAGAGACAGAGACTCGGAGACAGGGACACAGAGACAGAGACACACAGACAGAGACACAGAGACAAAGACACAGAGACAAAGACACAGAAACAGAGACACAGAGACAGAGGAACAGAGACAGAGACACAGAGACACAGAGACACAGAGACACAGAGACACAGAGACAGAGACTCGGAGACAGGGACACAGAGACAGAGACACAGAGACAGAGACACAGAGACAGAGACACACAGACAGAGACACAGAGACAAAGACACAGAGACCAAGCCATAGAGACAGAGACACAGATACAGAGACACAGAGACAGAGACACAGAGACAGAGACACAGAGACAGAGACACAGAGACAGAGACAGAGAGTCAGAGTCACAGAGACAGAGACATAGAGAACAGAGACACAGAGACAGAGACACAGAGACAGAGACGCAGAGACAGAGACACAGAGTCTGAGACACACAGACAGAGACGAAGACAGAGATAAAGACAGAGACAAAAACAGAGACAAGGAGACGGAGACACAGAGACAGAGAAACAGAGACAGAGGCACAGAGACACAGAGACAGAGACACAGAGACAGAGACAGAGAGGCAGAGACAGAGAGACAGAGACATAGAGAATAGAGACACAGAGACGGGGACACAGAGACAGAGACGCAGAGACAGAGACACAGAGACAGTGACACAGAGTCTGACACACACAGACAGAGACGAAGACAGAGATAAAGACAGAGACAAAAACAGAGACAAGGAGACGGAGACACAGAGACAGAGACACAGAGACAGAGGCACAGAGACACAGATACAGAGACTCCGAGACAGAGACACAGAGACAGAGACACACAGACAGAGACACAGAGACAAAGACACACAGACAAAGACACAGAAACAGAGACACAGAGACAGAGACACAGAGACAGAGACACAGAGACAGAGACACAGAGACAGAGACAGAGAGGCAGAGACACAGAGACAGTGACATAGAGAACAGAGACACAGAGACAGAGACACAGAGACAGAGACACAGAGACAGAGACGCAGAGACAGAGACACAGAGACGGAGACACAGAGTCTGAGACACACAGACAGAGACAGAGTCAGAGACAGAGACAAAGACAGAGACAGAGGCACAGAGACACAGAAACAGAGACACAGAAACAGAGACACAGAGACAGAGACAAAGACAGAGATAAAGACAGTTACAAAAACAGAGACAGAGACACACGGACAGAGACACAGGGACAAAGACACAGGGACAAAGACACAGAGACAGAGACACAGAGACAGAGACACAGAGACAGAGACAGAGAGACAGAGACACAGAGACAGAGACATAGAGAACAGAGACACAGATACAGAGACACAGAGACAGAGACGCAGAGACAGAGACACAGAGACAGAGACACAGAGACAGAGACACAGAGACAGAGACACAGAGTCAGAGACACAGAGACGGAGACACAGAGACAGAGACACAGAGACAGAGACGCAGAGACAGAGACACAGAGACAGAGACAGAGAGACAGAGACACAGAGACAGAGACACAGAGACAGAGACACAGGGACAGTGACAGAGGGACAGAGACACACAGACAGAGACACAGAGACAGAGGCACAGAGACAGAGACATAAAGACAGAGACACAGAGACAGAGACGCAGAGACAGAGACACAGAGACAGAGACACAGAGTCTGTCACACACAGACAGAGACAGAGTCAGAGACAGGGACAAAGACAGAGACAGAGGCACAGAGACACAGAAACAGAGACACAGAAACAGAGACACAGAAACAGAGACACAGAGACAGAGACAAAGACAGAGATAAAGACAGATACAAAAACAGAGACAGAGACAAAGACAGAGATAAAGACAGATACAAAAACAGAGACAGAGACACAGAGACAGAGGCACAGAGACAGAGACACAGAGACACAGAGACACAGAGACACAGAGACACAGAGACACAGAGACACAGAGACAGAGACTCGGAGACAGGGACACAGAGACAGAGACACACAGACAGAGACACAGAGACAAAGACACAGGGACAAAGACACAGAGACACAGAGACAGAGACACGGAGACACAGACACAGAGACAGAGACACAGAGACAGAGACAGAGACACAGAGACAGAGACACAGAGACAGAGACATAGAGAACAGAGACACAGAGAAAGAGACACGGAGACAGAGACAAGGAGACAGAGACAAAGAGGCAGAGACAAAGATACAGAGACAAAGAGACAGAGACAAAGAGACAGAGACAAAGACAGAGACAGAGACAGAGACACACAGAAAGAGACACACAGACTGAGGAACACAGACAGAGACAAAGACAGATACAAAAACAGAGACACAGAGACAGAGACATAGAGAACAGAGACACAGAGACAGAGGCGCAGAGACAGAGACACAGAGACACAGAGACACAGAGACAGAGACACAGAGTCTGAGACACACAGACAGAGACGAAGACAGAGATAAAGACAGAGACAAAAACACAGGCAAGGAGACGGAGACACAGAGACAGGGACACAGAGACAGAGGCACAGAGACACAGAGACAGAGACTCGGAGACAGGGACACAGAGACAGAGACACACAGACAGAGACACAGAGACAAAGACACAGAGACAAAGACACAGAAACAGAGACACAGAGACAGAGACACAGAGACAGAGACACAGAGACGGAGACACAGAGACAGAGACACAGAGACAGAGACAGAGAGGCAGAGACACAGAGACAGAGACATAGAGAACAGAGACACAGAGACAGAGACACAGAGACAGAGACACAGAGACAGAGACGCAGAGACAGAGACACAGAGACGGAGACACAGAGTCTAAGACACACAGACAGAGACAGAGTCAGAGACAGAGACAAAGACAGAGACAGAGGCACAGAGACACAGAAACAGAGACACAGAGACAGAGACAAAGACAGAGATAAAGACAGATACAAAAACAGAGACAGAGACACAGAGACAGAGGCACAGAGACAGAGACACAGAGACACAGAGACACAGAGACAGAGACTCGGAGACAGGGACACTGAGACAGAGACACACAGACAGAGACACAGAGACAAAGACACAGGGACAAAGACACAGAGACAGAGACACAGAGACAGAGACACAGAGACAGAGACACAGAGACAGAGACACAGAGACAGAGACACAGAGACAGAGACACAGAGACAGAGACACAGAGACAGAGACACAGGGACAGTGACAGAGGGACAGAGACACACAGACAGAGGGACAGAGACACACAGACAGAGACACAGATACGGAGACAGAGTCAGCGACAGAGACAAAGAGACAGAGAAGCAGAGACAGAGACACAGAGACAGAGACACAGGGAGAGAGACACACAGACAGAGACACAGAGACGGAGACACAGATACAGAGACAGAGTCAGAGATACAAACGGAGACAGAGACAGAGACACAGAGACAGAGACACAGGGACAGAGACACAGAGACAGAGACACAGAGACAGAGACGCAGAGACAGAGACACAGAGACAAAGACACAGAAACAGAGACACAGAGACAGAGACACAGAGACAGAGACACAGAGACAGAGACACAGAGTCTGTCACACACAGACAGAGACAGAGTCAGAGACAGAGACAAAGACAGAGACAGAGGCACAGAGACACAGAAACAGAGACACAGAAACAGAGACACAGAGACAGAGACAAAGACAGAGATAAAGACAGATACAAAAACAGAGACAGAGACAAAGGCAGAGATAAAGACAGA
This sequence comes from Megachile willughbiella, assembly GCA_945859595.2. NCBI lineage: Eukaryota > Metazoa > Arthropoda > Insecta > Hymenoptera > Megachilidae > Megachile > Megachile willughbiella. The sequence goes on from CAMAOD020000293.1 coordinate 917,176, forward strand.
TACAAAAACAGAGACAGAGACACAGAGACAGAGGCACAGAGACAGAGACACAGAGACACAGAGACACAGAGACACAGAGACAGAGACTCGGAGACAGGGACACAGAGACAGAGACACACAGACAGAGACACAGAGACAAAGACACAGGGACAAAGACACAGAGACACAGAGACAGAGACACAGAGACACAGACACAGAGACAGAGACAGAGACACAGAGACAGAGACAGAGACAGAGAGACAGAGACACAGAGACAGAGACATAGAGAACAGAGACACAGAGAAAGAGACACGGAGACAGAGACAAGGAGACAGAGACAAAGAGGCAGAGACAAAGAGACAGAGACAAAGAGACAGAGACAAAGAGACAGAGACAAAGAGACAGAGACAAAGAGACAGAGACAAAGAGACAGAGACAAAGAGACAGAGACAAAGATACAGAGACAAAGAGACAGAGACAAAGAGACAGAGACAAAGACAGAGACAGAGACAGAGACACACAGAAAGAGACACACAGACTGAGGTACACAGACAGAGACAAAGACAGATACAAAAACAGAAACACAGAGACAGAGACATAGAGAACAGAGACACAGAGACAGAGGCACAGAGACAGAGACACAGAGACACAGAGACACAGAGACAGACACACAGAGTCTGAGACACACAGACAGAGACGAAGACAGAGATAAAGACAGAGACAAAAACAGAGACAAGGAGACGGAGACACAGAGACAGAGACACAGAGACAGAGGCACAGAGACACAGAGACAGAGACTCGGAGACAGGGTCACAGAGACAGAGACACACAGACAGAGACACAGAGACAAAGACACAGAGACAAAGACACAGAAACAGAGACACAGAGACAGAGGCACAGAGACAGAGACACAGAGACACAGAGACACAGAGACACAGAGACAGAGACACAGAGACAGAGACACAGAGACAGAGACACAGAGACAGAGACACAGAGACAGAGACAGAGAGGCAGAGACACAGAGACAGAGACACAGAGACAGAGACACAGAGACAGAGACACAGAGACAGAGACGCAGAGACAGAGACACAGAGACGGAGACACAGAGTCTAAGACACACAGACAGAGACAGAGTCAGAGACAGAGACAAAGACAGAGACAGAGGCACAGAGACACAGCAACAGAGACACAGAAACAGAGACAGAGAGACAGAGACAAAGACAGAGATAAAGACAGATACAAAAACAGAGACAGAGACACAGAGACAGAGGCACAGAGACAGAGACACAGAGACACAGAGACACAGAGACAGAGACTCGGAGACAGGGACACAGAGACAGAGACACACAGACAGAGACACAGAGACAAAGACACAGGGACAAAGACACAGAGACAGAGACACAGAGACAGAGACACAGAGACAGAGACACAGAGACAGAGACACAGGGACAGTGACAGAGGGACAGAGACACACAGACAGAGACACAGATACGGAGACACAGATACAGAGACAGCGTCAGAGATACAAACGGAGACAGAGACAGAGACACAGAGACAGAGACACAGAGACAGAGACACAGAGACAGAGACACAGAGACAGAGACACAGAGACAGAGACGCAGAGACAGAGACACAGAGACAGAGACGCAGAGACAGAGACACAGAGACAGAGACAGAGAGACAGAGACAGAGAGACAGAGACACAGAGACAGAGACACAGGGACAGAGACACAGGGACAGAGACAGAGAGACAGAGACACAGAGACAGAGACACAGAGACAGAGACACAGAGACAGAGGCACTGAGACAGAGACACGGAGACAGAGACAGTGTCAGAGACACAGACAAAGACAGAGACAGAGACAGAGACACACAGAAAGAGACACGGAGACAGAGACAAAGGGACAGAGACAAAAGGACAGAGACAAAGAGACAGAGACAAAGAGGCAGAGACGAAGACAGAGATAAAGACAGGGACAAAAACAGAGACAGAGACACACAGACTGAGGCACAGAGACAGAGACACAGAGACACAGAGACACAGAGACACAGAGACACAGAGACACAGAGACACAGAGACTGAGACACACAGACAGAGACACAGAGACAGAGACACAGATACAGAGACAGAGTCAGAGATTGAAACGGAGACAGAGGCAGGGTCAGAGACAGAGACAGAGACAGAGTCAGAGATAGAAACGGAGCCAGAGGCAGGGACAGAGACAGAGACAGAGACAGAGACAGAGACAGAGACAGAGACAGAGACAGAGACAGAGACACAGACAGAGACAGAGACAGAGACAGAGACAGAGACAGAGACAGAGACAGAGACAGAGACTGAGGCAGAGACAGAGACAGAGACAGAGACAGAGACTGAGACAGAGACAGAGACAGAGACAGAGACAGAGACATAGAGACATAGGCACGGAGGCAGAGATGCAGAGACAGAGACAAAGAGACAGAGGCAGAGACACACAGACAGAGACCCAGAGACAGAGACAGAGACACAGATGGAGACAGAGACGGAGGCAGAGTCAGAGACAGAGGCAGAGACAGAGCCAGGGACGGAGACAGAGACAGAGACTGAGGGAGAGACAGAGACAGAGACAGAGGCACAGACAGAGACAGAGACAGAGACAGAGGGAGAGACAGCGACAGAGACAGCGACAGAGACAGAAACAGAGGCAGAGACAGAGACAGAGACAGAGACAGGGACAGAGACAGAGACAGAGACAGAGACAGAGACAGAGACAGAGACAGAGACAGAGACAGAGACAGAGACAGAGACAGAGACTGAGACAGAGACAGAGACATAGAGTCATAGGCACGGAGACAGAGATGGAGAGACAGAGACAAGGAGACAGAGACAGAAACAGAGACAGAGACAGAGACAGATACAGAGACAGAGACACAGAGACAGAGACGAAGACAGAGATAAAGACAGAGACGAAAACAGAGACAAGGAGACGGAGACACAGAGACAGAGACTCAGAGACAGAGGCACAGAGACACAGAGACAGAGAGACAGAGACAGAGACGCAGAGACAGACGAACAGAGACAGAGACACAGAGACACAGAGACACAGAGACACAGAGACAGAGACTCGGAGACAGGGACACAGAGACAGAGACACACAGACAGAGACACAGAGACAAAGACACGGAGACAAAGCCATAGAGACAGAGACACAGAGACAGAGACACAGAGACAGAGACACAGAGACAGAGACACAGAGACAGAGGCACAGAGACAGAGACAGAGAGTCAGAGTCACAGAGACAGAGACATAGAGAACAGAGACACAGAGACAGAGACACAGAGACAGAGACGCAGAGAAAGAGACACAGAGACAGAGACACAGAGTCTGAGACACACAGACAGAGACGAAGACAGAGATAAAGACAGAGACAAAAACAGAGACAAGGAGACGGAGACACAGAGACAGAGACACAGAGACAGAGGCACAGAGACACAGAGACAGAGACTCGGAGACAGGGACACAGAGACAGAGACACACAGACAAAGACACGGAGACAAAGACACAGAAACAGAGACACAGAGACAGAGACACAGAGACAGAGACACAGAGACAGAGACAGAGAGGCAGAGACAGAGGTACAGAGACATAGAGAATAGAGACACAGAGACAGGGACACAGAGACAGAGACGCAGAGACAGAGACACAGAGGCAGAGACACAGAGACAGAGACTCGGAGACAGGGACACAGAGACAGAGACACACAGACAGAGACACAGAGACAAAGACAGAGGGACAAAGACACAGAGACAGAGACACAGAGACAGAGACACAGAGACAGAGACACAGAGACAGAGACACAGGGACAGTGACAGAGGGACAGAGACACACAGACAGAGACACAGATACGGAGACACAGATACAGAGACGGAGTCAGAGATACAAACGGAGACAGAGACAGAGACACAGAGACAGAGACACAGAGACAGAGACACAGAGACAGAGACACAGAGACAGAGACGCAGAGACAGAGACACAGAGACAGAGACGCAGAGACAGAGACACAGAGACAGAGACAGAGAGACAGAGACAGAGAGACAGAGACACAGAGACAGAGACACAGAGACAGAGACACAGGGACAGAGACAGAGGGACAGAGACACAGATACGGAGGCAGAGTCAGCGACAGAGACAAAGAGACAGAGAAGCAGAGACAGAGACACTGCGACAGACACACAGGGAGAGAGACACACAGACAGAGACATAGAGACGGAGACACAGATACAGAGACAGAGTCAGAGATAGAAACGGAGACAGAGACAGAGACACAGACACAGAGGCACAGAGACAGAAACACAGAGACAGAGACACTTAGACCGAGACACGGAGACAGAGACAGAGTCAGAGACAGAGACAGAGACAAAGACAGAGACAGAGACAGAGACAGAGACAGAGACACACAGAAAGAGACACGGAGACAGAGACAAGGAGACAGAGACAAAGAGGCAGAGACAAAGAGACAGAGACAAAGAGACAGAGACAAAGAGACAGAGACAAAGAGACAGAGACAAAGAGACAGAGACAAAGAGACAGAGACAAAGAGACAGAGACAAAGAGACAGAGACAAAGAGACAGAGACAAAGATAAAGAGACAAAGAGACAGAGACAAAGACAGAGACAGAGACAGAGACACACAGAAAGAGACACACAGACTGAGGTACACAGACAGAGACAAAGACAGATACAAAAACAGAGACAAAGAGACGGAGACACAGAGACGGAGACACAGAGACAGAGGCACAGAGACAGAGACACAGAGACACCGAGACATAGACACAGAGACAGAGACAGAGTCAGAGACAGAGAAAAAGACAGAAACACAGAGACACAGAGACAGAGAGACAGAGACAGAGACGCAGAGACAGAGGAACAGCGAGAGAGACACAGAGACACAGAGACACAGAGACACAGAGACAGAGACTCGGAGACAGTGACACAGAGACAGAGACACACAGACAGAGACACAGAGACAAAGACACAGAGACAAAGCCACAGAGACAGAGACAGAGAGACAGAGACACAGAGACAGAGACACAGAGACAGAGACACAGAGACAGAGGCACTGAGACAGAGACACGGAGACAGAGACAGTGTCAGAGACACAGACAAAGACAGAGACAGAGACAGAGACACACAGAAAGAGACACGGAGACAGAGACAAAGGGACAGAGACAAAAGGACAGAGACAAAGAGACAGAGACAAAGAGGCAGAGACGAAGACAGAGATAAAGACAGGGACAAAAACAGAGACAGAGACACAGAGACTGAGGCACAGAGACAGAGACACAGAGACACAGAGACACAGAGACACAGAGACACAGAGACACAGAGACACAGAGACAGAGACACACAGACAGAGACACAGAGACAGAGACACAGATACAGAGACAGAGTCAGAGATTGAAACGGAGACAGAGGCAGGGTCAGAGACAGAGACAGAGACAGAGTCAGAGATAGAAACGGAGCCAGAGGCAGGGACAGAGACAGAGACAGAGACAGAGACAGAGACAGAGACAGAGACACAGACAGAGACAGAGACAGAGACAGAGACAGAGACAGAGACAGAGACTGAGGCAGAGACAGAGACAGAGACAGAGACAGAGACTGAGACAGAGACAGAGACAGAGACAGAGACAGAGGCATAGAGACATAGGCACGGAGGCAGAGATGCAGAGACAGAGACAAAGAGACAGAGGCAGAGACACACAGACAGAGACCCAGAGACAGAGACAGAGACACAGATGGAGACAGAGACGGAGGCAGAGTCAGAGACAGAGGCAGAGACAGAGCCAGGGACGGAGACAGAGACAGAGACTGAGGGAGAGACAGAGACAGAGACAGAGGCACAGACAGAGACAGAGACAGAGACAGAGGGAGAGACAGCGACAGAGACAGCGACAGAGACAGAAACAGAGGCAGAGACATAGACAGAGACAGAGACAGAGACAGAGACAGAGACAGAGACAGAGACAGAGACAGAGACAGAGACAGAGACAGAGACAGAGACAGAGACAGAGACAGAGACTGAGACAGAGACAGAGACATAGAGTCATAGGCACGGAGACAGAGATGCAGAGACAGAGACAAGGAGACAGAGACAGAAACAGAGACAGAGACAGAGACAGATACAGAGACAGAGACACAGAGACAGAGACGAAGACAGAGATAAAGACAGAGACGAAAACAGAGACAAGGAGACGGAGACACAGAGACAGAGACTCAGAGACAGAGGCACAGAGACACAGAGACAGAGGGACAGAGACAGAGACGCAGAGACAGACGAACAGAGACAGAGACACAGAGACACAGAGACACAGAGACACAGAGACAGAGACTCGGAGACAGGGACACAGAGACAGAGACACACAGACAGAGACACAGAGACAAAGACACAGAGACAAAGCCATAGAGACAGAGACACAGAGACAGAGACACAGAGACAGAGACACAGAGACAGAGATACAGAGACAGAGGCACAGAGACAGAGACAGAGAGTCAGAGTCACAGAGACAGAGACATAGAGAACAGAGACACAGAGACAGAGACACAGAGACAGAGACGCAGAGACAGAGACACAGAGACAGAGACACAGAGTCTGAGACACACAGACAGAGACGAAGACAGAGATAAAGACAGAGACAAAAACAGAGACAAGGAGACGGAGACACAGAGACAGAGACACAGAGACAGAGGCACAGAGACACAGAGACAGAGACTCGGAGACAGGGACACAGAGACAGAGACACACAGACTAAGACACAGAGACAAAGACACAGAAACAGAGACACAGAGACAGAGACACAGAGACAGAGACACAGAGACAGAGACAGAGAGGCAGAGACAGAGGGACAGAGACATAGAGAATAGAGACACAGAGACAGGGACACAGAGACAGAGACGCAGAGACAGAGACACAGAGGCAGAGACACAGAGTCTGACACACACAGACAGAGACGAAGACAGCGATAAAGACAGAGACAAAAACAGAGACAAGGAGACGGAGGCACAGAGACAGAGACACAGAGACAGAGACACAGAGACAGAGACAGAGAGGCAGAGACACAGAGACAGTGACATAGAGAACAGAGACACAGAGACAGAGACACAGAGACAGAGACACAGAGACAGAGACACAGAGACAGAGACACAGAGACAGAGACACACAGACAGAGACACAGAGACAAAGGCACAGAGTCTGAGACACACAGACAGAGACAGAGTCTGAGACACACAGACAGAGACAGAGTCAGAGACAGAGACAAAGACAGAGACAGAGGCACAGAGACACAGAAACAGAGACACAGAAACAGAGACACAGAGACAGAGACAAAGACAGAGATAAAGACAGATAAAAAAACAGCGACAGAGACACAGAGACAGAGGCACAGAGACAGAGACACAGAGACACAGAGACACAGAGACAGAGACTCGGAGACAGGGACACAGAGACAGAGACACACAGACAGAGACACAGGGACAAAGACACAGGGACAAAGACACAGAGACAGAGACACAGAGACAGAGACACAGAGACAGAGACACAGAGACAGAGACAGAGAGACAGAGACAGAGAGACAGAGACACAGAGACAGAGACATAGAGAACAGAGACACAGATACAGAGACACAGAGACAGAGACGCAGAGACAGAGACACAGAGACAGAGACACAGAGACAGAGACACAGAGACAGAGACACAGAGTCAGAGACACAGAGACGGAGACACAGAGACAGAGACACAGAGACAGAGACGCAGAGACAGAGACACAGAGACAGAGACACAGAGACAGAGACACAGAGACAGAGACACAGAGACAGAGACACAGAGACAGAGACACAGAGACAGAGACACAGAGACAGAGACAGAGAGGCAGAGACACAGAGACAGAGACATAGAGAACAGAGACACAGAGACAGAGACACAGAGACAGAGACACAGAGACAGAGACGCAGAGCCAGAGACACAGAGACGGAGACACAGAGTCTGAGACACACAGACAGAGACAGAGTCAGAGACAGAGACAAAGACAGAGACAGAGGCACAGAGACACAGAAACAGAGACACAGAAACAGAGACACAGAGACAGAGACAAAGACAGAGATAAAGACAGATACAAAAACAGAGACAAAGACACAGAGACAGAGGCACAGAAACAGAGACACAGAGACACAGAGACACAGAGACAGAGACTCGGAGACAGGGACACAGAGACAGAGACACACAGACAGAGACAGAGAGACAAAGACACAGGGACAAAGACACAGAGACAGAGACACAGAGACAGAGACACAGAGACAGAGACACAGAGACAGAGACACAGAGACAGAGACACAGGGACAGTGACAGAGGGACAGAGACACACAGACAGAGACACAGAGACAGAGACACAGAGACAGAGACACAGAGACAGAGACGAAGACAGAGATAAAGACAGAAACAAAAACAGAGACAAGGAGACGGAGACGCAGAGACAGGGACACAGGGACAGAGGCACAGAGACACAGACTGAGACACCGAGACATAGACACAGAGACACAGAGACAGAGACATAGAGAACAGAGACACAGAGACAGAGACACAGAGACAGAGACGCAGAGGCAGAGACACAGAGACAGAGACAAAGAGACAGAGACAAAGACAGAGACAGAGACAGAGACACACAGAAAGAGACACACAGACTGAGGTACACAGACAGAGACAAAGACAGATACAAAAACAGAGACAAAGAGACGGAGACACAGAGACGGAGACACAGAGACAGAGGCACAGAGACAGAGACACAGAGACACAGAGACACCGAGACATAGACACAGAGACAGAGACAGAGTCAGAGACAGAGAAAAAGACAGAAACACAGAGACACAGAGACAGAGAGACAGAGACAGAGACGCAGAGACAGAGGAACAGCGAGAGAGACACAGAGACACAGAGACACAGAGACACAGAGACAGAGACTCGGAGAGAGGGACACAGAGACAGAGACACACAGACAGAGACACAGAGACAAAGACACAGAGACAAAGCCACAGAGACAGAGACAGAGAGACAGGGACACAGAGACAGAGACACAGAGACAGAGACACAGAGACAGAGGCACTGAGACAGAGACACGGAGACAGAGACAGTGTCAGAGACACAGACAAAGACAGAGACAGAGACAGAGACACACAGAAAGAGACACGGAGACAGAGACAAAGGGACAGAGACAAAAGGACAGAGACAAAGAGACAGAGACAAAGAGGCAGAGACGAAGACAGAGATAAAGACAGGGACAAAAACAGAGACAGAGACACAGAGACTGAGGCACAGAGACAGAGACACAGAGACACAGAGACACAGAGACACAGAGACACAGAGACACAGAGACACAGAGACAGAGACACACAGACAGAGACACAGAGACAGAGACACAGATACAGAGACAGAGTCAGAGATTGAAACGGAGACAGAGGCAGGGACAGAGACAGAGACAGAGACAGAAACGGAGACAGAGGCAGGGACAGAGACAGAGACAGAGACAGAGACACAGACAGAGACAGAGACAGAGACAGAGACAGAGACAGAGACAGAGACAGAGACTGAGGCAGAGACAGAGACAGAGACAGAGACAGAGACTGAGACAGAGACAGAGACAGAGACAGAGACAGAGACATAGAGACATAGGCACGGAGGCAGAGATGCAGAGACAGAGAAAAAGAGACAGAGGCAGAGACACACAGACAGAGACCCAGAGACAGAGACAGAGACACAGATGGAGACAGAGACGGAGGCAGAGTCAGAGACAGAGGCAGAGACAGAGCCAGGGACGGAGACAGAGACAGAGACTGAGGGAGAGACAGAGACAGAGACAGAGGCACAGACAGAGACAGAGACACAGAGACAGAGACAGAGAGACAGAGACAGAGAGACAGAGACACAGAGACAGAGACATAGAGAACAGAGACACAGATACAGAGACACAGAGACAGAGACGCAGAGACAGAGACACAGAGACAGAGACACAGAGACAGAGACACAGAGACAGAGACACAGAGTCAGAGACACAGAGACGGAGACACAGAGACAGAGACACAGAGACAGAGACGCAGAGACAGAGACACAGAGACAGAGACACAGAGACAGAGACACAGAGACAGAGACACAGAGACAGAGACACAGAGACAGAGACACAGAGACAGAGACACAGAGACAGAGACAGAGAGGCAGAGACACAGAGACAGAGACATAGAGAACAGAGACACAGAGACAGAGACACAGAGACAGAGACACAGAGACAGAGACGCAGAGCCAGAGACACAGAGACGGAGACACAGAGTCTGAGACACACAGACAGAGACAGAGTCAGAGACAGAGACAAAGACAGAGACAGAGGCACAGAGACACAGAAACAGAGACACAGAAACAGAGACACAGAGACAGAGACAAAGACAGAGATAAAGACAGATACAAAAACAGAGACAAAGACACAGAGACAGAGGCACAGAAACAGAGACACAGAGACACAGAGACACAGAGACAGAGACTCGGAGACAGGGACACAGAGACAGAGACACACAGACAGAGACAGAGAGACAAAGACACAGGGACAAAGACACAGAGACAGAGACACAGAGACAGAGACACAGAGACAGAGACACAGAGACAGAGACACAGAGACAGAGACACAGGGACAGTGACAGAGGGACAGAGACACACAGACAGAGACACAGAGACAGAGACACAGAGACAGAGACACAGAGACAGAGACGAAGACAGAGATAAAGACAGAAACAAAAACAGAGACAAGGAGACGGAGACGCAGAGACAGGGACACAGGGACAGAGGCACAGAGACACAGACTGAGACACCGAGACATAGACACAGAGACACAGAGACAGAGACATAGAGAACAGAGACACAGAGACAGAGACACAGAGACAGAGACGCAGAGGCAGAGACACAGAGACAGAGACACAGAGGCAGAGACACAGAGACAGAGACAAAGAGACAGAGACAAAGAGACAGAGACAAAGAGACAGAGACAAAGATAAAGAGACAAAGAGACAGAGACAAAGAGACAGAGACAAAGACAGAGACAGAGACAGAGACACACAGAAAGAGACACACAGACTGAGGTACACAGACAGAGACAAAGACAGATACAAAAACAGAGACAAAGAGACGGAGACACAGAGACGGAGACACAGAGACAGAGGCACAGAGACAGAGACACAGAGACACAGAGACACCGAGACATAGACACAGAGACAGAGACAGAGTCAGAGACAGAGAAAAAGACAGAAACACAGAGACACAGAGACAGAGAGACAGAGACAGAGACGCAGAGACAGAGGAACAGCGAGAGAGACACAGAGACACAGAGACACAGAGACACAGAGACAGAGACTCGGAGAGAGGGACACAGAGACAGAGACACACAGACAGAGACACAGAGACAAAGACACAGAGACAAAGCCACAGAGACAGAGACAGAGAGACAGGGACACAGAGACAGAGACACAGAGACAGAGACACAGAGACAGAGGCACTGAGACAGAGACACGGAGACAGAGACAGTGTCAGAGACACAGACAAAGACAGAGACAGAGACAGAGACACACAGAAAGAGACACGGAGACAGAGACAAAGGGACAGAGACAAAAGGACAGAGACAAAGAGACAGAGACAAAGAGGCAGAGACGAAGACAGAGATAAAGACAGGGACAAAAACAGAGACAGAGACACAGAGACTGAGGCACAGAGACAGAGACACAGAGACACAGAGACACAGAGACACAGAGACACAGAGACACAGAGACACAGAGACAGAGACACACAGACAGAGACACAGAGACAGAGACACAGATACAGAGACAGAGTCAGAGATTGAAACGGAGACAGAGGCAGGGACAGAGACAGAGACAGAGACAGAAACGGAGACAGAGGCAGGGACAGAGACAGAGACACAGAGACAGAGACACAGAGACAGAGACACAGAGACAGAGACACAGGGACAGTGACAGAGGGACAGAGACACACAGACAGAGACACAGAGACAGAGACACAGAGACAGAGACACAGAGACAGAGACGAAGACAGAGATAAAGACAGAAACAAAAACAGAGACAAGGAGACGGAGACGCAGAGACAGGGACACAGGGACAGAGGCACAGAGACACAGACTGAGACACCGAGACATAGACACAGAGACACAGAGACAGAGACATAGAGAACAGAGACACAGAGACAGAGACACAGAGACAGAGACACAGAGACAGAGACACAGAGACAGAGACACAGAGACAGAGACACAGAGACAGAGACACAGAGACAGAGACACAGAGACAGAGACAGAGAGGCAGAGACACAGAGACAGAGACATAGAGAACAGAGACACAGAGACAGAGACACAGAGACAGAGACACAGAGACAGAGACGCAGAGCCAGAGACACAGAGACGGAGACACAGAGTCTGAGACACACAGACAGAGACAGAGTCAGAGACAGAGACAAAGACAGAGACAGAGGCACAGAGACACAGAAACAGAGACACAGAAACAGAGACACAGAGACAGAGACAAAGACAGAGATAAAGACAGATACAAAAACAGAGACAAAGACACAGAGACAGAGGCACAGAAACAGAGACACAGAGACACAGAGACACAGAGACAGAGACTCGGAGACAGGGACACAGAGACAGAGACACACAGACAGAGACAGAGAGACAAAGACACAGGGACAAAGACACAGAGACAGAGACACAGAGACAGAGACACAGAGACAGAGACACAGAGACAGAGACACAGAGACAGAGACACAGGGACAGTGACAGAGGGACAGAGACACACAGACAGAGACACAGAGACAGAGACACAGAGACAGAGACACAGAGACAGAGACGAAGACAGAGATAAAGACAGAAACAAAAACAGAGACAAGGAGACGGAGACGCAGAGACAGGGACACAGGGACAGAGGCACAGAGACACAGACTGAGACACCGAGACATAGACACAGAGACACAGAGACAGAGACATAGAGAACAGAGACACAGAGACAGAGACACAGAGACAGAGACGCAGAGGCAGAGACACAGAGACAGAGACACAGAGGCAGAGACACAGAGACAGAGACAAAGAGACAGAGACAAAGAGACAGAGACAAAGAGACAGAGACAAAGATAAAGAGACAAAGAGACAGAGACAAAGAGACAGAGACAAAGACAGAGACAGAGACAGAGACACACAGAAAGAGACACACAGACTGAGGTACACAGACAGAGACAAAGACAGATACAAAAACAGAGACAAAGAGACGGAGACACAGAGACGGAGACACAGAGACAGAGGCACAGAGACAGAGACACAGAGACACAGAGACACCGAGACATAGACACAGAGACAGAGACAGAGTCAGAGACAGAGAAAAAGACAGAAACACAGAGACACAGAGACAGAGAGACAGAGACAGAGACGCAGAGACAGAGGAACAGCGAGAGAGACACAGAGACACAGAGACACAGAGACACAGAGACAGAGACTCGGAGAGAGGGACACAGAGACAGAGACACACAGACAGAGACACAGAGACAAAGACACAGAGACAAAGCCACAGAGACAGAGACAGAGAGACAGGGACACAGAGACAGAGACACAGAGACAGAGACACAGAGACAGAGGCACTGAGACAGAGACACGGAGACAGAGACAGTGTCAGAGACACAGACAAAGACAGAGACAGAGACAGAGACACACAGAAAGAGACACGGAGACAGAGACAAAGGGACAGAGACAAAAGGACAGAGACAAAGAGACAGAGACAAAGAGGCAGAGACGAAGACAGAGATAAAGACAGGGACAAAAACAGAGACAGAGACACAGAGACTGAGGCACAGAGACAGAGACACAGAGACACAGAGACACAGAGACACAGAGACACAGAGACACAGAGACACAGAGACAGAGACACACAGACAGAGACACAGAGACAGAGACACAGATACAGAGACAGAGTCAGAGATTGAAACGGAGACAGAGGCAGGGACAGAGACAGAGACAGAGACAGAAACGGAGACAGAGGCAGGGACAGAGACAGAGACAGAGAGACAGAGACACAGAGACAGAGACATAGAGAACAGAGACACAGATACAGAGACACAGAGACAGAGACGCAGAGACAGAGACACAGAGACAGAGACACAGAGACAGAGACACAGAGACAGAGACACAGAGTCAGAGACACAGAGACGGAGACACAGAGACAGAGACACAGAGACAGAGACGCAGAGACAGAGACACAGAGACAGAGACACAGAGACAGAGACACAGAGACAGAGACACAGAGACAGAGACACAGAGACAGAGACACAGAGACAGAGACACAGAGACAGAGACAGAGAGGCAGAGACACAGAGACAGAGACATAGAGAACAGAGACACAGAGACAGAGACACAGAGACAGAGACACAGAGACAGAGACGCAGAGCCAGAGACACAGAGACGGAGACACAGAGTCTGAGACACACAGACAGAGACAGAGTCAGAGACAGAGACAAAGACAGAGACAGAGGCACAGAGACACAGAAACAGAGACACAGAAACAGAGACACAGAGACAGAGACAAAGACAGAGATAAAGACAGATACAAAAACAGAGACAAAGACACAGAGACAGAGGCACAGAAACAGAGACACAGAGACACAGAGACACAGAGACAGAGACTCGGAGACAGGGACACAGAGACAGAGACACACAGACAGAGACAGAGAGACAAAGACACAGGGACAAAGACACAGAGACAGAGACACAGAGACAGAGACACAGAGACAGAGACACAGAGACAGAGACACAGAGACAGAGACACAGGGACAGTGACAGAGGGACAGAGACACACAGACAGAGACACAGAGACAGAGACACAGAGACAGAGACACAGAGACAGAGACGAAGACAGAGATAAAGACAGAAACAAAAACAGAGACAAGGAGACGGAGACGCAGAGACAGGGACACAGGGACAGAGGCACAGAGACACAGACTGAGACACCGAGACATAGACACAGAGACACAGAGACAGAGACATAGAGAACAGAGACACAGAGACAGAGACACAGAGACAGAGACGCAGAGGCAGAGACACAGAGACAGAGACACAGAGGCAGAGACACAGAGACAGAGACAAAGAGACAGAGACAAAGAGACAGAGACAAAGAGACAGAGACAAAGATAAAGAGACAAAGAGACAGAGACAAAGAGACAGAGACAAAGAGACAGAGACAAAGACAGAGACAGAGACAGAGACACACAGAAAGAGACACACAGACTGAGGTACACAGACAGAGACAAAGACAGATACAAAAACAGAGACAAAGAGACGGAGACACAGAGACGGAGACACAGAGACAGAGGCACAGAGACAGAGACACAGAGACACAGAGACACCGAGACATAGACACAGAGACAGAGACAGAGTCAGAGACAGAGAAAAAGACAGAAACACAGAGACACAGAGACAGAGAGACAGAGACAGAGACGCAGAGACAGAGGAACAGCGAGAGAGACACAGAGACACAGAGACACAGAGACACAGAGACAGAGACTCGGAGAGAGGGACACAGAGACAGAGACACACAGACAGAGACACAGAGACAAAGACACAGAGACAAAGCCACAGAGACAGAGACAGAGAGACAGGGACACAGAGACAGAGACACAGAGACAGAGACACAGAGACAGAGGCACTGAGACAGAGACACGGAGACAGAGACAGTGTCAGAGACACAGACAAAGACAGAGACAGAGACAGAGACACACAGAAAGAGACACGGAGACAGAGACAAAGGGACAGAGACAAAAGGACAGAGACAAAGAGACAGAGACAAAGAGGCAGAGACGAAGACAGAGATAAAGACAGGGACAAAAACAGAGACAGAGACACAGAGACTGAGGCACAGAGACAGAGACACAGAGACACAGAGACACAGAGACACAGAGACACAGAGACACAGAGACACAGAGACAGAGACACACAGACAGAGACACAGAGACAGAGACACAGATACAGAGACAGAGTCAGAGATTGAAACGGAGACAGAGGCAGGGACAGAGACAGAGACAGAGACAGAAACGGAGACAGAGGCAGGGACAGAGACAGAGACAGAGACAGAGACACAGACAGAGACAGAGACAGAGACAGAGACAGAGACAGAGACAGAGACTGAGGCAGAGACAGAGACAGAGACAGAGACAGAGACTGAGACAGAGACAGAGACAGAGACAGAGACAGAGACATAGAGACATAGGCACGGAGGCAGAGATGCAGAGACAGAGAAAAAGAGACAGAGGCAGAGACACACAGACAGAGACCCAGAGACAGAGACAGAGACACAGATGGAGACAGAGACGGAGGCAGAGTCAGAGACAGAGGCAGAGACAGAGCCAGGGACGGAGACAGAGACAGAGACTGAGGGAGAGACAGAGACAGAGACAGAGGCACAGACAGAGACAGAGACAGAGACAGAGGGAGAGACAGCGACAGAGACAGCGACAGAGACAGAAACAGAGGCAGAGACAGAGACAGAGACAGAGACAGAGACAGAGACAGAGACAGAGACAGAGACAGAGACAGAGACAGAGACACAGGGACAGAGACAGAGGGACAGAGACACAGATACGGAGGCAGAGTCAGCGACAGAGACAAAGAGACAGAGAAGCAGAGACAGAGACACTGCGACAGAGACACAGGGAGAGAGACACACAGACAGAGACATAGAGACGGAGACACAGATACAGAGACAGAGTCAGAGATAGCAACGGAGACAGAGACAGAGACACAGAGAAAGAGGCACAGAGACAGAGACACAGAGACAGAGACACTTAGACAGAGACACGGAAACAGAGACAGAGTCAGAGACAGAGACAAAGACAGAGACAGAGACAGAGACACACAGAAAGAGACACGGAGACAGAGACGAGGAGACAGAGACAAAGAGGCAGAGACAAAGAGACAGAGACAAAGAGACAGAGACAAAGAGACAGAGACAAAGAGACAGAGACAAAGATAAAGAGACAAAGAGACAGAGACAAAGAGACAGAGACAAAGACAGAGACAGAGACAGAGACACACAGAAAGAGACACACAGACTGAGGTACACAGACAGAGACAAAGACAGATACAAAAACAGAGACAAAGAGACGGAGACACAGAGACGGAGACACAGAGACAGAGGCACAGAGACAGAGACACAGAGACACAGAGACACCGAGACATAGACACAGAGACAGAGACAGAGTCAGAGACAGAGAAAAAGACAGAAACACAGAGACACAGAGACAGAGAGACAGAGACAGAGACGCAGAGACAGAGGAACAGCGAGAGAGACACAGAGACACAGAGACACAGAGACACAGAGACAGAGACTCGGAGACAGGGACACAGAGACAGAGACACACAGACAGAGACACAGAGACAAAGACACAGAGACAAAGCCACAGAGACAGAGACAGAGAGACAGAGACACAGAGACAGAGACACAGAGACAGAGACACAGAGACAGAGGCACTGAGACAGAGACACGGAGACAGAGACAGTGTCAGAGACACAGACAAAGACAGAGACAGAGACAGAGACACACAGAAAGAGACACGGAGACAGAGACAAAGGGACAGAGACAAAAGGACAGAGACAAAGAGACAGAGACAAAGAGGCAGAGACGAAGACAGAGATAAAGACAGGGACAAAAACAGAGACAGAGACACAGAGACTGAGGCACAGAGACAGAGACACAGAGACACAGAGACACAGAGACACAGAGACACAGAGACACAGAGACACAGAGACAGAGACACACAGACAGAGACACAGAGACAGAGACACAGATACAGAGACAGAGTCAGAGATTGAAACGGAGACAGAGGCAGGGACAGAGACAGAGACAGAGACAGAAACGGAGACAGAGGCAGGGACAGAGACAGAGACAGAGACACAGACAGAGACAGAGACAGAGACAGAGACAGAGACAGAGACAGAGACTGAGGCAGAGACAGAGACAGAGACAGAGACAGAGACTGAGACAGAGACAGAGACAGAGACAGAGACAGAGACAGAGACATAGAGACATAGGCACGGAGGCAGAGATGCAGAGACAGAGAAAAAGAGACAGAGGCAGAGACACACAGACAGAGACCCAGAGACAGAGACAGAGACACAGATGGAGACAGAGACGGAGGCAGAGTCAGAGACAGAGGCAGAGACAGAGCCAGGGACGGAGACAGAGACAGAGACTGAGGGAGAGACAGAGACAGAGACAGAGGCACAGACAGAGACAGAGACAGAGACAGAGGGAGAGACAGCGACAGAGACAGCGACAGAGACAGAAACAGAGGCAGAGACAGAGACAGAGACAGAGACAGAGACAGAGACAGAGACAGAGACAGAGACAGAGACAGAGACAGAGACAGAGACAGAGACAGAGACAGAGACAGAGACAGAGACAGAGACAGAGACAGAGACAGAGACAGAGACAGAGACAGAGACAGAGACTGAGACACAGAGACAGAGACACAGAGACAGAGACACAGAGACAGAGATACAGAGACAGAGGCACAGAGACAGAGACAGAGAGTCAGAGTCACAGAGACAGAGACATAGAGAACAGAGACACAGAGACAGAGACACAGAGACAGAGACGCAGAGACAGAGACACAGAGACAGAGACACAGAGTCTGAGACACACAGACAGAGACGAAGACAGAGATAAAGACAGAGACAAAAACAGAGACAAGGAGACGGAGACACAGAGACAGAGGCACAGAGACACAGAGACAGAGACACAGAGACAGAGACACAGAGTCAGAGACACAGAGACGGAGACACAGAGACAGAGACACAGAGACAGAGACGCAGAGACAGAGACACAGAGACAGAGACAGAGAGACAGAGACACAGAGACAGAGACACAGAGACAGAGACAAGGAGACAGAGACAAAGAGACAGAGACAAAGAGACAGAGACAAAGAGACAGAGACAAAGAGACAGAGACAAAGAGACAGAGACAAAGAGACAGAGACAAAGATACAGAGACAAAGAGACAGAGACAAAGAGACAGAGACAAAGACAGAGACAGAGACAGAGACACACAGAAAGAGACACACAGACTGAGGTACACAGACAGAGACAAAGACAGATACAAAAACAGAAACACAGAGACAGAGACATAGAGAACAGAGACACAGAGACAGAGGCACAGAGACAGAGACACAGAGACACAGAGACACAGAGACAGAGACACAGAGTCTGAGACACACAGACAGAGACGAAGACAGAGATAAAGACAGAGACAAAAACAGAGACAAGGAGACGGAGACACAGAGACAGAGACACAGAGACAGAGGCACAGAGACACAGAGACACAGAGGCAGAGACACAGAGACAGAGACTCGGAGACAGGGACACAGAGACAGAGACACACAGACAGAGACACAGAGACAAAGACAGAGGGACAAAGACACAGAGACAGAGACACAGAGACAGAGACACAGAGACAGAGACACAGAGACAGAGACACAGAGACAGAGACACAGGGACAGTGACAGAGGGACAGAGACACACAGACAGAGACACAGATACGGAGACACAGATACAGAGACAGAGTCAGAGATACAAACGGAGACAGAGACAGAGACACAGAGACAGAGACACAGAGACAGAGACACAGAGACAGAGACACAGAGACAGAGACACAGAGACAGAGACGCAGAGACAGAGACACAGAGACAGAGACGCAGAGACAGAGACACAGAGACAGAGACAGAGAGACAGAGACAGAGAGACAGAGACACAGAGACAGAGACACAGAGACAGAGACACAGGGACAGAGACAGAGGGACAGAGACACAGATACGGAGGCAGAGTCAGCGACAGAGACAAAGAGACAGAGAAGCAGAGACAGAGACACTGCGACAGACACACAGGGAGAGAGACACACAGACAGAGACATAGAGACGGAGACACAGATACAGAGACAGAGTCAGAGATAGAAACGGAGACAGAGACAGAGACAAAGAGACAGAGACAAAGACAGAGACAGAGACAGAGACACACAGAAAGAGACACACAGACTGAGGTACACAGACAGAGACAAAGACAGATACAAAAACAGAGACAAAGAGACGGAGACACAGAGACGGAGACACAGAGACAGAGGCACAGAGACAGAGACACAGAGACACAGAGACACCGAGACATAGACACAGAGACAGAGACAGAGTCAGAGACAGAGAAAAAGACAGAAACACAGAGACACAGAGACAGAGAGACAGAGACAGAGACGCAGAGACAGAGGAACAGCGAGAGAGACACAGAGACACAGAGACACAGAGACACAGAGACAGTGACTCGGAGAGAGGGACACAGAGACAGAGACACACAGACAGAGACACAGAGACAAAGACACAGAGACA
Organism: Megachile willughbiella; assembly: GCA_945859595.2. NCBI lineage: Eukaryota > Metazoa > Arthropoda > Insecta > Hymenoptera > Megachilidae > Megachile > Megachile willughbiella. The sequence goes on from CAMAOD020000293.1 coordinate 937,631, forward strand.
AAGCCACAGAGACAGAGACAGAGAGACAGGGACACAGAGACAGAGACACAGAGACAGAGACACAGAGACAGAGGCACTGAGACAGAGACACGGAGACAGAGACAGTGTCAGAGACACAGACAAAGACAGAGACAGAGACAGAGACACACAGAAAGAGACACGGAGACAGAGACAAAGGGACAGAGACAAAAGGACAGAGACAAAGAGACAGAGACAAAGAGGCAGAGACGAAGACAGAGATAAAGACAGGGACAAAAACAGAGACAGAGACACAGAGACTGAGGCACAGAGACAGAGACACAGAGACACAGAGACACAGAGACACAGAGACACAGAGACACAGAGACACAGAGACAGAGACACACAGACAGAGACACAGAGACAGAGACACAGATACAGAGACAGAGTCAGAGATTGAAACGGAGACAGAGGCAGGGACAGAGACAGAGACAGAGACAGAAACGGAGACAGAGGCAGGGACAGAGACAGAGACAGAGACAGAGACACAGACAGAGACAGAGACAGAGACAGAGACAGAGACAGAGACAGAGACTGAGGCAGAGACAGAGACAGAGACAGAGACAGAGACTGAGACAGAGACAGAGACAGAGACAGAGACAGAGACATAGAGACATAGGCACGGAGGCAGAGATGCAGAGACAGAGAAAAAGAGACAGAGGCAGAGACACACAGACAGAGACCCAGAGACAGAGACAGAGACACAGATGGAGACAGAGACGGAGGCAGAGTCAGAGACAGAGGCAGAGACAGAGCCAGGGACGGAGACAGAGACAGAGACTGAGGGAGAGACAGAGACAGAGACAGAGGCACAGACAGAGACAGAGACAGAGACAGAGGGAGAGACAGCGACAGAGACAGCGACAGAGACAGAAACAGAGGCAGAGACAGAGACAGAGACAGAGACAGAGACAGAGACAGAGACAGAGACAGAGACAGAGACAGAGACACAGGGACAGAGACAGAGGGACAGAGACACAGATACGGAGGCAGAGTCAGCGACAGAGACAAAGAGACAGAGAAGCAGAGACAGAGACACTGCGACAGAGACACAGGGAGAGAGACACACAGACAGAGACATAGAGACGGAGACACAGATACAGAGACAGAGTCAGAGATAGCAACGGAGACAGAGACAGAGACACAGAGAAAGAGGCACAGAGACAGAGACACAGAGACAGAGACACTTAGACAGAGACACGGAAACAGAGACAGAGTCAGAGACAGAGACAAAGACAGAGACAGAGACAGAGACACACAGAAAGAGACACGGAGACAGAGACGAGGAGACAGAGACAAAGAGGCAGAGACAAAGAGACAGAGACAAAGAGACAGAGACAAAGAGACAGAGACAAAGAGACAGAGACAAAGATAAAGAGACAAAGAGACAGAGACAAAGAGACAGAGACAAAGACAGAGACAGAGACAGAGACACACAGAAAGAGACACACAGACTGAGGTACACAGACAGAGACAAAGACAGATACAAAAACAGAGACAAAGAGACGGAGACACAGAGACGGAGACACAGAGACAGAGGCACAGAGACAGAGACACAGAGACACAGAGACACCGAGACATAGACACAGAGACAGAGACAGAGTCAGAGACAGAGAAAAAGACAGAAACACAGAGACACAGAGACAGAGAGACAGAGACAGAGACGCAGAGACAGAGGAACAGCGAGAGAGACACAGAGACACAGAGACACAGAGACACAGAGACAGAGACTCGGAGACAGGGACACAGAGACAGAGACACACAGACAGAGACACAGAGACAAAGACACAGAGACAAAGCCACAGAGACAGAGACAGAGAGACAGAGACACAGAGACAGAGACACAGAGACAGAGACACAGAGACAGAGGCACTGAGACAGAGACACGGAGACAGAGACAGTGTCAGAGACACAGACAAAGACAGAGACAGAGACAGAGACACACAGAAAGAGACACGGAGACAGAGACAAAGGGACAGAGACAAAAGGACAGAGACAAAGAGACAGAGACAAAGAGGCAGAGACGAAGACAGAGATAAAGACAGGGACAAAAACAGAGACAGAGACACAGAGACTGAGGCACAGAGACAGAGACACAGAGACACAGAGACACAGAGACACAGAGACACAGAGACACAGAGACACAGAGACAGAGACACACAGACAGAGACACAGAGACAGAGACACAGATACAGAGACAGAGTCAGAGATTGAAACGGAGACAGAGGCAGGGACAGAGACAGAGACAGAGACAGAAACGGAGACAGAGGCAGGGACAGAGACAGAGACAGAGACACAGACAGAGACAGAGACAGAGACAGAGACAGAGACAGAGACAGAGACTGAGGCAGAGACAGAGACAGAGACAGAGACAGAGACTGAGACAGAGACAGAGACAGAGACAGAGACAGAGACAGAGACATAGAGACATAGGCACGGAGGCAGAGATGCAGAGACAGAGAAAAAGAGACAGAGGCAGAGACACACAGACAGAGACCCAGAGACAGAGACAGAGACACAGATGGAGACAGAGACGGAGGCAGAGTCAGAGACAGAGGCAGAGACAGAGCCAGGGACGGAGACAGAGACAGAGACTGAGGGAGAGACAGAGACAGAGACAGAGGCACAGACAGAGACAGAGACAGAGACAGAGGGAGAGACAGCGACAGAGACAGCGACAGAGACAGAAACAGAGGCAGAGACAGAGACAGAGACAGAGACAGAGACAGAGACAGAGACAGAGACAGAGACAGAGACAGAGACAGAGACAGAGACAGAGACAGAGACAGAGACAGAGACAGAGACAGAGACAGAGACAGAGACAGAGACAGAGACAGAGACAGAGACAGAGACTGAGACACAGAGACAGAGACACAGAGACAGAGACACAGAGACAGAGATACAGAGACAGAGGCACAGAGACAGAGACAGAGAGTCAGAGTCACAGAGACAGAGACATAGAGAACAGAGACACAGAGACAGAGACACAGAGACAGAGACGCAGAGACAGAGACACAGAGACAGAGACACAGAGTCTGAGACACACAGACAGAGACGAAGACAGAGATAAAGACAGAGACAAAAACAGAGACAAGGAGACGGAGACACAGAGACAGAGGCACAGAGACACAGAGACAGAGACACAGAGACAGAGACACAGAGTCAGAGACACAGAGACGGAGACACAGAGACAGAGACACAGAGACAGAGACGCAGAGACAGAGACACAGAGACAGAGACAGAGAGACAGAGACACAGAGACAGAGACACAGAGACAGAGACACAGGGACAGTGACAGAGGGACAGAGACACACAGACAGAGACACAGATACGGAGACAGAGTCAGCGACAGAGACAAAGAGACAGAGAAGCAGAGACAGAGACACAGAGACAGAGACACAGGGAGAGAGACACACAGACAGAGACACAGAGACGGAGACACAGATACGGAGACAGAGTCAGAGATAGAAACGGAGACAGAGACAGAGACACAGAGACAGAGACACAGAGACAGAGACACAGAGACAGAGACACAGAGACAGAGACACAGAGACAGAGACATAAAGACAGAGACACAGAGACAGAGACGCAGAGACAGAGCCACAGAGACAGAGACACAGAGTCTGTCACACACAGACAGAGACAGAGTCAGAGACAGGGACAAAGACAGAGACAGAGGCACAGAGACACAGAAACAGAGACACAGAAACAGAGACACAGAGACAGAGACAAAGACAGAGATAAAGACAGATACAAAAACAGAGACAGAGACAAAGACAGAGATAAAGACAGATACAAAAACAGAGACAGAGACACAGAGACAGAGGCACAGAGACAGAGACACAGAGACACAGAGACACAGAGACGCAGAGACACAGAGACACAGAGACACAGAGACACAGAGACAGAGACTCGGAGACAGGGACACAGATACAGAGACACACAGACAGAGACACAGAGACAAAGACACAGGTACAAAGACACAGAGACACAGAGACAGAGACACGGAGACACAGACACAGAGACAGAGACACAGAGACAGAGACAGAGACACAGAGACAGAGACACAGAGACAGAGACATAGAGAACAGAGACACAGAGAAAGAGACACGGAGACAGAGACAAGGAGACAGAGACAAAGAGGCAGAGACAAAGAGACAGAGACAAAGAGACAGAGACAAAGAGACAGAGACAAAGAGACAGAGACAAAGAGACAGAGACAAAGATACAGAGACAAAGAGACAGAGACAAAGAGACAGAGACAAAGACAGAGACAGAGACAGAGACACACAGAAAGAGACACACAGACTGAGGAACACAGACAGAGACAAAGACAGATACAAAAACAGAGACACAGAGACAGAGACATAGAGAACAGAGACACAGAGACAGAGGCGCAGAGACAGAGACACAGAGACACAGAGACACAGAGACAGAGACGAAGACAGAGATAAAGACAGAGACAAAAACACAGGCAAGGAGACGGAGACACAGAGACAGGGACACAGAGACAGAGGCACAGAGACACAGAGACAGAGACTCGGAGACAGGGACACAGAGATAGAGACACACAGACAGAGACACAGAGACAAAGACACAGAGACAAAGACACAGAAACAGAGACACAGAGACAGAGACACAGAGACAGAGACACAGAGACAGAGACACAGAGACAGAGACACAGAGACAGAGACAGAGAGGCAGAGACACAGAGACAGAGACATAGAGAACAGAGACACAGAGACAGAGACACAGAGACAGAGACACAGAGACAGAGACACAGGGACAAAGACACAGAGACACAGAGACAGAGACACAGAGACACAGACACAGAGACAGAGACAGAGACACAGAGACAGAGACAGAGACAGAGAGACAGAGACACAGAGACAGAGACATAGAGAACAGAGACACAGAGAAAGAGACACGGAGACAGAGACAAGGAGACAGAGACAAAGAGACAGAGACAAAGAGACAGAGACAAAGAGACAGAGACAAAGAGACAGAGACAAAGAGACAGAGACAAAGAGACAGAGACAAAGATACAGAGACAAAGAGACAGAGACAAAGAGACAGAGACAAAGACAGAGACAGAGACAGAGACACACAGAAAGAGACACACAGACTGAGGTACACAGACAGAGACAAAGACAGATACAAAAACAGAAACACAGAGACAGAGACATAGAGAACAGAGACACAGAGACAGAGGCACAGAGACAGAGACACAGAGACACAGAGACACAGAGACAGAGACACAGAGTCTGAGACACACAGACAGAGACGAAGACAGAGATAAAGACAGAGACAAAAACAGAGACAAGGAGACGGAGACACAGAGACAGAGACACAGAGACAGAGGCACAGAGACACAGAGACACAGAGGCAGAGACACAGAGACAGAGACTCGGAGACAGGGACACAGAGACAGAGACACACAGACAGAGACACAGAGACAAAGACAGAGGGACAAAGACACAGAGACAGAGACACAGAGACAGAGACACAGAGACAGAGACACAGAGACAGAGACACAGAGACAGAGACACAGGGACAGTGACAGAGGGACAGAGACACACAGACAGAGACACAGATACGGAGACACAGATACAGAGACAGAGTCAGAGATACAAACGGAGACAGAGACAGAGACACAGAGACAGAGACACAGAGACAGAGACACAGAGACAGAGACACAGAGACAGAGACACAGAGACAGAGACGCAGAGACAGAGACACAGAGACAGAGACGCAGAGACAGAGACACAGAGACAGAGACAGAGAGACAGAGACAGAGAGACAGAGACACAGAGACAGAGACACAGAGACAGAGACACAGGGACAGAGACAGAGGGACAGAGACACAGATACGGAGGCAGAGTCAGCGACAGAGACAAAGAGACAGAGAAGCAGAGACAGAGACACTGCGACAGACACACAGGGAGAGAGACACACAGACAGAGACATAGAGACGGAGACACAGATACAGAGACAGAGTCAGAGATAGAAACGGAGACAGAGACAGAGACACAGACACAGAGGCACAGAGACAGAGACACAGAGACAGAGACACTTAGACCGAGACACGGAGACAGAGACAGAGTCAGAGACAGAGACAAAGACAGAGACAGAGACAGAGACACACAGAAAGAGACACGGAGACAGAGACAAGGAGACAGAGACAAAGAGGCAGAGACAAAGAGACAGAGACAAAGAGACAGAGACAAAGAGACAGAGACAAAGAGACAGAGACAAAGAGACAGAGACAAAGAGACAGAGACAAAGAGACAGAGACAAAGAGACAGAGACAAAGAGACAGAGACAAAGAGACAGAGACAAAGATAAAGAGACAAAGAGACAGAGACAAAGACAGAGACAGAGACAGAGACACACAGAAAGAGACACACAGACTGAGGTACACAGACAGAGACAAAGACAGATACAAAAACAGAGACAAAGAGACGGAGACACAGAGACGGAGACACAGAGACAGAGGCACAGAGACAGAGACACAGAGACACAGAGACACCGAGACATAGACACAGAGACAGAGACAGAGTCAGAGACAGAGAAAAAGACAGAAACACAGAGACACAGAGACAGAGAGACAGAGACAGAGACGCAGAGACAGAGGAACAGCGAGAGAGACACAGAGACACAGAGACACAGAGACACAGAGACAGAGACTCGGAGACAGTGACACAGAGACAGAGACACACAGACAGAGACACAGAGACAAAGACACAGAGACAAAGCCACAGAGACAGAGACAGAGAGACAGAGACACAGAGACAGAGACACAGAGACAGAGACACAGAGACAGAGACACAGAGACAGAGGCACTGAGACAGAGACACGGAGACAGAGACAGTGTCAGAGACACAGACAAAGACAGAGACAGAGACAGAGACACACAGAAAGAGACACGGAGACAGAGACAAAGGGACAGAGACAAAAGGACAGAGACAAAGAGACAGAGACAAAGAGGCAGAGACGAAGACAGAGATAAAGACAGGGACAAAAACAGAGACAGAGACACAGAGACTGAGGCACAGGGACAGAGACACAGAGACACAGAGACACAGAGACACAGAGACACAGAGACACAGAGACACAGAGACAGAGACACACAGACAGAGACACAGAGACAGAGACACAGATACAGAGACAGAGTCAGAGATTGAAACGGAGACAGAGGCAGGGTCAGAGACAGAGACAGAGACAGAGTCAGAGATAGAAACGGAGCCAGAGGCAGGGACAGAGACAGAGACAGAGACAGAGACAGAGACAGAGACAGAGACACAGACAGAGACAGAGACAGAGACAGAGACAGAGACAGAGACAGAGACTGAGGCAGAGACAGAGACAGAGACAGAGACAGAGACTGAGACTGAGACAGAGACAGAGACAGAGACAGAGACAGAGACATAGAGACATAGGCACGGAGGCAGAGATGCAGAGACAGAGACAAAGAGACAGAGGCAGAGACACACAGACAGAGACCCAGAGACAGAGACAGAGACACAAATGGAGACAGAGACGGAGGCAGAGTCAGAGACAGAGGCAGAGACAGAGCCAGGGACGGAGACAGAGACAGAGACTGAGGGAGAGACAGAGACAGAGACAGAGGCACAGACAGAGACAGAGACAGAGACAGAGGGAGAGACAGCGACAGAGACAGCGACAGAGACAGAAACAGAGGCAGAGACAGAGACAGAGACAGAGACAGAGACAGAGACAGAGACAGAGACAGAGACAGAGACAGAGACAGAGACAGAGACAGAGACAGAGACAGAGACTGAGACAGAGACAGAGACATAGAGTCATAGGCACGGAGACAGAGATGCAGAGACAGAGACAAGGAGACAGAGACAGAAACAGATACAGAGACAGAGACAGATACAGAGACAGAGACACAGAGACAGAGACGAAGACAGAGATAAAGACAGAGACGAAAACAGAGACAAGGAGACGGAGACACAGAGACAGAGACTCAGAGACAGAGGCACAGAGACACAGAGACAGAGAGACAGAGACAGAGACGCAGAGACAGACGAACAGAGACAGAGACACAGAGACACAGAGACACAGAGACACAGAGACAGAGACTCGGAGACAGGGACACAGAGACAGAGACACACAGACAGAGACACAGAGACAAAGACACAGAGACAAAGCCATAGAGACAGAGACACAGAGACACAGAGACAGAGACACAGAGACAGAGATACAGAGACAGAGGCACAGAGACAGAGACAGAGAGTCAGAGTCACAGAGACAGAGACATAGAGAACAGAGACACAGAGACAGAGACACAGAGACAGAGACGCAGAGACAGAGACACAGAGACAGAGACACAGAGACAGAGACACACAGACAGAGACACAGAGACAAAGACACAGAGACAAAGACACAGAAACAGAGACACAGAGACAGAGACACAGAGACAGAGACACAGAGACAGAGACACAGAGACAGAGACACTTAGACAGAGACTCGGAGACAGAGACACAGAGACAGAGACACTGAGACAGAGACACAGAGACAGAGACACAGAGACAGAGACACTTAGACAGAGACTCGGAGACAGAGACACAGAGACAGAGACACTGAGACAGAGACACTGAGACAGAGACACAGAGACAGAGACGAAGACAGAGATAAAGACAGAAACAAAAACAGAGACAAGGAGACGGAGACGCAGAGACAGGGACACAGGGACAGAGGCACAGAGACACAGACTGAGACACCGAGACATAGACACAGAGACACAGAGACAGAGACATAGAGAACAGAGACACAGAGACAGAGACACAGAGACAGAGACGCAGAGGCAGAGACACAGAGACAGAGACACAGAGGCAGAGACACAGAGACAGAGACACAGAGTCAGAGACACAGAGACAGAGACACAGAGAGGGAGACACAGAGACAGAGACGCAGAGACAGAGACACAGAGACAGAGACAGAGAGACAGAGACACAGAGACACAGAGACAGAGACACAGAGACAGAGACACAGGGACAGAGACAGAGGGACAGAGACACAGATACGGAGGCAGAGTCAGCGACAGAGACAAAGAGACAGAGAAGCAGAGACAGAGACACACAGACAGAGACACAGAGACAAAGACACAGGGACAAAGACACAGAGACAGAGACACAGAGACAGGGACACAGAGACAGAGACACAGAGACAGAGACACAGAGACAGAGACACAGGGACAGTGACAGAGGGACAGAGACACACAGACAGAGACACAGATACGGAGGCAGAGTCAGCGACAGAGACAAAGAGACAGAGAAGCAGAGACAGAGACACACAGACAGAGACACAGAGACAAAGACACAGGGACAAAGACACAGAGACAGAGACACAGAGACAGGGACACAGAGACAGAGACACAGAGACAGAGACACAGAGACAGAGACACAGGGACAGTGACAGAGGGACAGAGACACACAGACAGAGACACAGATACGGAGATAGAGGCAGCGACAGAGACAAAGAGACAGAGAAGCAGAGACAGAGACACAGAGTCAGAGACACAGAGACAGAGACACAGAGACAGAGACGCAGACAGAGACAGAGACAGAGACACAGACAGAGACAGAGACAGAGACGGAGACAGAGGCAGAGACAGAGACTGAGACAGAGAGAGAGACAGAGACAGAGGGAGAGACAGCGACAGAGACAGCGACAGAGACAGAGACAGAGACAGAGACAGAGACAGAGACAGAGACAGAGGCAGGGACAGAGACAGAGACAGAGACAGAGACAGAGACAGAGACAGAGACAGAGACAGAGACAGAGACAGAGACAGATACAGAGACAGGGACAGAGACAAAGACAGAGACAGAGACAGCGACAGGGACAAGCGGAGGGACAGGGACAGAGACAGAGGCAGAGACAGAGACGGAGACAGATGCGGAGACAGAGACAGAGACAGAGACAGAGACAGAGACAGAGTCAGAGACAGAGGCAGAGACAGAGACAGAGACAGATACGGAGACAGAGACAGAGACAGAGACAGAGACAGAGAGAGAGACAGAGACAGAGACAGAGACGGAGACAGAGGCAGAGACAGAGACAGAGACAGAGACAGAGACAGAGACAGAGACAGAGACAGAGACAGAGATAGAGACAGAGACAGAGACAGAGACAGAGACAAAGACAGAGACAGAGACAGAGACAGAGGCAGAGTCTCAGACAGAGAAAGAGACAGAGACAGAGACAGAGACACATACGGAGACAGAAACAGAGACAGAGACAGAGACAGAGACAGAGGCAGAGACAGAGACAGAGGCAGAGACAGAGTCGGAGACAGTGACTGAGACAGAGACAGAGACAGAGACAGAGACAGAGACAGAGACGGAGACAAAGACCCAGACAGACGCAGAGACTGAGACACAGGCAGAGACAGAGACAGAGACAGTGACAGAGACAGAGACAGAGACAGAGACTGAGACAGAGACAGAGGCAGAGACAAAGACAGAGACAGAGACAGAGACAGATACCGAGACAGAGACAGAGACAGAGACAGAGACACAGACAGAGACAGAGACAGAGACACAGACAGAGACAGAGACAGAGACGGAGACAGAGACAGAGGCAGAGACAGAGAAACAGACAGAGAAACAGACGGAGACAGAGACAGAGACGGAGACAGAGGCAGAGACAGAGACAGAGACAGAGACAGAGGGAGAGACAGCGACAGAGACAGCGACAGAGACAGAGACAGAGACAGAGACAGAGACAGAGACAGAGGCAGGGACAGAGACAGAGACAGAGACAGAGACAGAGACAGAGACAGAGGGAGAGACAGCGACAGAGACAGCGACAGAGACAGAAACAGAGGCAGAGACAGAGACAGAGACAGAGACAGAGACAGAGACAGAGACAGAGACAGAGACAGAGACAGAGACAGAGACAGAGACAGAGACAGAGACTGAGACAGAGACAGAGACATAGAGTCATAGGCACGGAGACAGAGATGCAGAGACAGAGACAAGGAGACAGAGACAGAAACAGATACAGAGACAGAGACAGAGACAGCGACAGATACAGAGACAGGGACAGAGACAGAGACAGAGACAGAGACAGCGACAGGGACAAGCGGAGGGACAGGGACAGAGACAGAGGCAGAGACAGAGACGGAGACAGAGACAGAGACAGAGACACAGACAGAGACAGAGACAGAGACACAGACAGAGACAGAGACACAGACAGAGACGGAGACAGAGGCAGAGACAGAGACTGAGACAGAGACAGAGACAGAGACAGAGGGAGAGACAGCGACAGAGACAGAGACAGAGACAGAGACAGAGACAGAGACAGAGACAGAGACAGAGACAGAGACAGAGACAGAGACAGAGACAGAGACAGAGACAGAGACAGAGACAGAGACACAGACACAGACACAGACAGAGACAGAGACAGAGACAGAGACAGAGACAGAGACAGAGACAGAGACATAGGCAGAGACAGGGACAGAGACAGAGACAGAGACAGAGACAGAGACAGGGACAGAGACAGAGACAGAGACAGAGACAGCGACAGGGACAAGCGGAGGGACAGGGACAGAGACAGAGGCAGAGACAGAGACGGAGACAGAGACAGAGACAGAGACACAGACAGAGACAGAGACAGAGACACAGACAGAGACAGAGACACAGACAGAGACGGAGACAGAGGCAGAGACAGAGACTGAGACAGAGACAGAGACAGAGACAGAGGGAGAGACAGCGACAGAGACAGAGACAGAGACAGAGACAGAGACAGAGACAGAGACAGAGACAGAGACAGAGACAGAGACAGAGACAGAGACAGAGACAGAGACACAGACACAGACACAGACAGAGACAGAGACAGAGACAGAGACAGAGACAGAGACAGAGACAGAGACATAGGCAGAGACAGGGACAGAGACAGAGACAGAGACAGAGACAGAGACAGGGACAGAGACAGAGACAGAGGGAGAGACAGCGACAGAGACAGAGACAGAGACAGAGACAGAGACAGAGACAGAGACAGAGACAGAGACAGAGACAGAGACAGAGACAGAGACAGAGACAGAGACAGAGACAGAGACAGAGACGGAGACAAAGACAGAGACAGAGACAGAGACAGAGACAGAGACAGAGACAGTGACAGGGACAGGGACAGGGACAGGGACAGGGACAGAGGCAGAGACGGAGACAGCGAAGTAGACAAAGACGTAGACAAAGACGGAGACAAAGACGCAGACGAAGAGGAAGACGACGACGGAGACAAAGACGGTGACAAAGACGGAGACAAAGACGGAGATAAGGACGGAGACAAAGACGGATACAGAGACAGAGACAGAGACAGAGACAGAGACAGAGACAGAGACAGAGACAGAGATAGAGACAGAGACAGAGACAGAGACAGAGACAAAGACAGAGACAGAGACAGAGACAGAGGCAGAGTCTCAGACAGAGAAAGAGACAGAGACAGAGACAGAGACACATACGGAGACAGAAACAGAGACAGAGACAGAGACAGAGACAGAGGCAGAGACAGAGACAGAGGCAGAGACAGAGTCGGAGACAGTGACTGAGACAGAGACAGAGACAGAGACAGAGACAGAGACAGAGACGGAGACAAAGACCCAGACAGACGCAGAGACTGAGACACAGGCAGAGACAGAGACAGAGACAGTGACAGAGACAGAGACAGAGACAGAGACAGAGACTGAGACAGAGACAGAGGCAGAGACAAAGACAGAGACAGAGACAGAGGCAGATACCGAGACAGAGACAGAGACAGAGACAGAGACACAGACAGAGACAGAGACAGAGACACAGACAGAGACAGAGACAGAGACGGAGACAGAGACAGAGGCAGAGACAGAGAAACAGACAGAGAAACAGACGGAGACAGAGACAGAGACGGAGACAGAGGCAGAGACAGAGACAGAGACAGAGACAGAGGGAGAGACAGCGACAGAGACAGCGACAGAGACAGAGACAGAGACAGAGACAGAGACAGAGACAGAGGCAGGGACAGAGACAGAGACAGAGACAGAGACAGAGACAGAGACAGAGACAGATACAGAGACAGGGACAGAGACAGAGACAGAGACAGAGACAGCGACAGGGACAAGCGGAGGGACAGGGACAGAGACAGAGGCAGAGACAGAGACGGAGACAGAGACAGAGACAGAGACACAGACAGAGACAGAGACAGAGACACAGACAGAGACAGAGACACAGACAGAGACGGAGACAGAGGCAGAGACAGAGACTGAGACAGAGACAGAGACAGAGACAGAGGGAGAGACAGCGACAGAGACAGAGACAGAGACAGAGACAGAGACAGAGACAGAGACAGAGACAGAGACAGAGACAGAGACAGAGACAGAGACAGAGACACAGACACAGACACAGACAGAGACAGAGACAGAGACAGAGACAGAGACAGAGACAGAGACAGAGACAGAGGCAGAGACAGGGACAGAGACAGAGACAGAGACAGAGACAGAGACAGGGACAGAGACAGAGACAGAGACAGAGACAGAGACAGAGACACAGACAGAGACAGAGACAGAGACGGAGACAGAGGCAGAGACAGAGATAAAGACAGAGACAGAGACAGAGACAGAGACAGAGACAGAGGCAGAGACAGAGGGAGAGACAGAGACAGAGACAGAGACAGAGACAGAGACAGAGACAGAGAGAGAGACAGAGACAGAGACGGAGACGGAGGCAGAGACAGAGACAGATACAGAGACAGAGACAGAGACAGAGACAGAGACAGAGACACAGACAGAGACAGAGACAGAGACACAGACAGAGACAGAGACAGAGACGAAGACAGAGGCAGAGACAGAGACTGAGACAGAGACAGAGACAGAGACAGAGGGAGAGACAGCGACAGAGACAGCGACAGAGACAGAGACAGAGACAGAGACAGAGACAGAGACAGAGACAGGGACAGAGACAGAGACAGAGACAGAGACAGAGACAGAGACAGAGACAGATACAGAGACAGGGACAGAGACAGAGACAGAGACAGAGACAGCGACAGGGACAAGCGGAGGGACAGGGACAGAGACAGAGGCAGAGACAGAGACGGAGACAGAGACAGAGACAGAGACACAGACAGAGACAGATACAGAGACACAGACAGAGACAGAGACAGAGACAGAGACGGAGACAGAGGCAGAGACAGAGACTGAGACAGAGACAGAGACAGAGACAGAGGGAGAGACAGCGACAGAGACAGAGACAGAGACAGAGACAGAGACAGAGACAGAGACAGAGACAGAGACAGAGACAGAGACAGAGACAGAGACAGAGACAGAGACAGAGACAGAGACACAGACAGAGACAGAGACAGAGACGGAGACAGAGGCAGAGACAGAGACTGAGACAGAGACAGAGACAGAGACAGAGGGAGAGACAGCGACAGAGACAGAGACAGAGACAGAGACAGAGACAGAGACAGAGACAGAGACAGAGACAGAGACAGAGACAGAGACAGAGACAGAGACAGAGACAGAGACAGAGACAGAGACAGAGACGGAGACAAAGACAGAGACAGAGACAGAGACAGAGACAGAGACAGAGACAGTGACAGGGACAGGGACAGGGACAGGGACAGGGACAGAGGCAGAGACGGAGACAGCGAAGTAGACAAAGACGTAGACAAAGACGGAGACAAAGACGCAGACGAAGAGGAAGACGACGACGGAGACAAAGACGGTGACAAAGACGGAGACAAAGACGGAGATAAGGACGGAGACAAAGACGGATACAGAGACAGAGACAGAGACAGAGACAGAGACAGAGACAGAGACAGAGACAGAGACAGAGACAGAAATAGAGACAGAGACAGAGACACAGACAGAGACAGAGACAGAGAGAGACGCGCATGAGACAAAGACCGAGACAGAGGGGCAGGAGACATGGACGGAGACAAAGACGGAGACAAAGACGTAGACAAAGACGGAGGCAAAGACGGAGACAAAGACGGAGACAAATATGGAGACACAGACGGAGACAAATACAGAGACAAAGACGGTGACAAATATGGAGACAAAGACAGGCACAAAGACGGAGACAAAGACAGAGACAAAGACGGAGACTAAGACGGAGACTAAGACGAAGACAAAGACGGAGGCAAAGACGGAGACAAAGACGGAGACAAAGATGGTTACACAGACGGATACAAATACGGAGACAAAGACAGGCACAAAGACGGAGACAAAGACGAAGACAAAGACGGAGACAGAGTGTAATATAGAGACAGAGACAGAGACACAGACACAGACAGAGACAGAGACAGAGACAGAGACAGAGACACAGCTGCATGAGACAAAGACCGAGACAAAGGGGCAGGAGACATGGACGGAGACAAAGACGATGACAAAGACGTAGCCAAAGACGATGACAAAGACGTAGCCAAAGACGTAGACAAAGACGGAGACAATGACGCAGACGAAGAGGAAGACGACGACGGAGACAAAGACGGCGACAAAGACGGAGACAAAGACGGAGACAAAGATGGAGACAAAGACAGAGACAAAGACGGAGACAGAGACAGACAGAGACAGAGACAGAGACACAGACAGAGACAGAGACAGAGACAGAGACAGAGACAGAGACAGAGACAGAGACAGAGACAGAGACAGAGACAGAGACAGAGACAGAGACAGAGACAGAGACAGAGACAGAGACAGAGACAGAGACAGAGACAGAGACAGAGACAGAGACAGAGACAGAGACAGAGACGGGGACAGAGACAGAGACAGAGACAGAGATTGAGACAGAGACAGAGACAGAGACAGAGACAGAGACAGAGACAGAGACAGAGACAGAGACAGAGACAGAGACAGAGACAGAGACATAGACAGAGACAGAGACAGAGACAGAGACAGAGACAGAGACAGAGACAGAGACAGAGACAGAGACAGAGACAGAGACAGAGACAGAGACAGAGACAGAGACAGAGACAGAGACAGAGACAGAGACAGAGACAGAGACAGAGACAGAGACAGAGACAGAGACAGAGACAGAGACAGAGACAGAGACAGAGACAGAGACAGAGACAGAGACAGAGACAGATACAGAGACAGAGACAGAGACAGAGACAGAGACAGAGACAGAGACAGAGACAGAGACAGAGACAGAGACAGAGACAGAGACAGAGACAGAGACGGAGACAAAGACAGAGACAGAGACAGAGACAGAGACAGAGACAGAGACATAGACAGAGACAGAGACACAGACAGAGACAGAGACAGAGACAGAGACAGAGACAGAGACAGAGACAGAGACAGAGACAGAGACAGAGACAGAGACAGAGACAGAGACAGAGACAGAGACAGAGACAGAGACAGAGACAGAGTACAGAGGCAGAGACAGAGACAGAGACAGAGACAGAGACAGAGACGGAGGCAGAGACAGAGACGGGGACAGAGACAGAGGCAGAGACAGAGACAGGGACAGAGACAGAGACAGGGACCGGGACAGAGCCCGATACAGAGGCAGAGACAGATATAGACACAGACAGAGACAGAGACAGAGACACAGGTGCATGAGACAAAGACCGAGACAAAGGGGCAGGAGACATGGACGGAGACAAAGACGGTGACAAAGACGTAGACAAGGGCGTAGACAAAGACGGAGACAATGACGCAGACGAAGAGGAAGACGACGACGGAGACAAAGGCGGTGACAAAGACGGAGACAAAGACGGAGACAAAGATGGAGACAAAGACGGAGACAAAGACGGACACAAAGACGTAGACCAAGACGGAGACAAAGACGGAGACGAAGTCGGTGACAAAGACGGAGACAAATACGGAGACCAAGAGGGAGAGGACGAATGGAGACAAAGACGGTGACAAAGACGGAGACAAAGACGGAGACGGAGACGGAGACAGAGACAGAGACAGAGACAGAGACAGAGACAGAGACAGAGACAGAGACAGAGACAGAGACAGAGACAGAGACAGAGACAGAGACAGAGACAGAGACAGAGGCAGAGACGGAGACAGAGACGGAGAAAAAGACAGAGACAGAGACAGAGACAGAGGCAGAGACAGAGACAGAGGCAGAGACAGAGACGGAGACGGAGACAGAGACAGTGACAGTGACAGAGACAGAGACGGAGGCAGAGATAGAGACGGGGACAGAGACAGATGCAGAGACAGAGACAGGGACAGAGACAGAGACAGGGACAGGGACAGAGACAGAGACAGAGACAGAGACAGCGACAGGGACAAGCGGAGGGACAGGGACAGAGACAGAGGCAGAGACAGAGACGGAGACAGAGACAGAGACAGAGACACAGACAGAGACAGAGACAGAGACACAGACAGAGACAGAGACACAGACAGAGACGGAGACAGAGGCAGAGACAGAGACTGAGACAGAGACAGAGACAGAGACAGAGGGAGAGACAGCGACAGAGACAGAGACAGAGACAGAGACAGAGACAGAGACAGAGACAGAGACAGAGACAGAGACAGAGACAGAGACAGAGACAGAGACAGAGACACAGACACAGACACAGACAGAAACAGAGACAGAGACAGAGACAGAGACAGAGACAGAGACAGAGACAGAGACAGAGGCAGAGACAGGGACAGAGACAGAGACAGAGACAGAGACAGAGACAGGGACAGAGACAGAGACAGAGACAGAGACAGAGACAGAGACACAGACAGAGACAGAGACAGAGACGGAGACAGAGGCAGAGACAGAGATAAAGACAGAGACAGAGACAGAGACAGAGACAGAGGCAGAGACAGAGGGAGAGACAGAGACAGAGACAGAGACAGAGACAGAGACAGAGACAGAGAGAGAGACAGAGACAGAGACGGAGACGGAGGCAGAGACAGAGACAGATACAGAGACAGAGACAGAGACAGAGACAGAGACAGAGACACAGACAGAGACAGAGACAGAGACACAGACAGAGACAGAGACAGAGACGAAGACAGAGGCAGAGACAGAGACTGAGACAGAGACAGAGACAGAGACAGAGGGAGAGACAGCGACAGAGACAGCGACAGAGACAGAGACAGAGACAGAGACAGAGACAGAGACAGAGACAGGGACAGAGACAGAGACAGAGACAGAGACAGAGACAGAGACAGAGACAGATACAGAGACAGGGACAGAGACAGAGACAGAGACAGAGACAGCGACAGGGACAAGCGGAGGGACAGGGACAGAGACAGAGGCAGAGACAGAGACGGAGACAGAGACAGAGACAGAGACACAGACAGAGACAGATACAGAGACACAGACAGAGACAGAGACAGAGACAGATACAGAGACAGAGACACAGAGACAGAGACGAAGACAGAGATAAAGACAGAGACAAAAACAGAGACAAGGAGACGGAGACACAGAGACAGAGACTCAGAGACAGAGGCACAGAGACACAGAGACAGAGAGACAGAGACAGAGACGCAGAGACAGAGGAACAGAGACAGAGACACAGAGACACAGAGACACAGAGACACAGAGACAGAGACTCGGAGACAGGGACACAGAGACAGAGACACACAGACAGAGACACAGAGACAAAGACTCAGAGACAGAGGCACAGAGACACAGAGACAGAGAGACAGAGACAGAGACGCAGAGACAGAGGAACAGAGACAGAGACACAGAGACACAGAGACACAGAGACACAGAGACACAGAGACAGAGACTCGGAGACAGGGACACAGAGACAGAGACACACAGACAGAGACACAGAGACAAAGACACAGAGACAAAGCCATAGAGACAGAGACACAGAGACAGAGACACAGAGACAGAGACACAGAGACAGAGACACAGAGACAGAGGCACAGAGACAGAGACAGAGAGTCAGAGTCACAGAGACAGAGACATAGAGAACAGAGACACAGAGACAGAGACACAGAGACAGAGACGCAGAGACAGAGACACAGAGACAGAGACACAGAGTCTGAGACACACAGACAGAGACGAAGACAGAGATAAAGACAGAGACAAAAACAGAGACAAGGAGACGGAGACACAGAGACAGAGACACAGAGACAGAGGCACAGAGACACAGAGACAGAGACTCGGAGACAGGGACACAGAGACAGAGACACACAGACAAAGACACAGAGACAAAGACACAGAAACAGAGACACAGAGACAGAGACACAGAGACAGAGACACAGAGACAGAGACAGAGAGGCAGAGACAGAGGGACAGAGACATAGAGAATAGAGACACAGAGACAGGGACACAGAGACAGAGACGCAGAGACAGAGACACAGAGACAGAGACACAGAGTCTGACACACACAGACAGAGACGAAGACAGAGATAAAGACAGAGACAAAAACAGAGACAAGGAGACGGAGACACAGAGACAGAGACACAGAGACACAGAGACACAGAGACAGAGACTCGGAGACAGGGACACAGAGACAGAGACACACAGACAGAGACACAGAGACAAAGACACAGGGACAAAGACACAGAGACAGAGACACAGAGACAGAGACACAGAGACAGAGACACAGAGACAGAGACACAGAGACAGAGACACAGGGACAGTGACAGAGGGACAGAGACACACAGACAGAGACACAGATACGGAGATAGAGGCAGCGACAGAGACAAAGAGACAGAGAAGCAGAGACAGAGACACAGAGTCAGAGACACAGAGACAGAGACACAGAGACAGAGACGCAGACAGAGACAGAGACAGAGACACAGACAGAGACAGAGACAGAGACGGAGACAGAGGCAGAGACAGAGACTGAGACAGAGAGAGAGACAGAGACAGAGGGAGAGACAGCGACAGAGACAGCGACAGAGACAGAGACAGAGACAGAGACAGAGACAGAGACAGAGACAGAGGCAGGGACAGAGACAGAGACAGAGACAGAGACAGAGACAGAGACAGAGACAGAGACAGATACAGAGACAGGGACAGAGACAAAGACAGAGACAGAGACAGCGACAGGGACAAGCGGAGGGACAGGGACAGAGACAGAGGCAGAGACAGAGACGGAGACAGATGCGGAGACAGAGACAGAGACAGAGACAGAGACAGAGACAGAGTCAGAGACAGAGGCAGAGACAGAGACAGAGACAGATACGGAGACAGAGACAGAGACAGAGACAGAGACAGAGAGAGAGACAGAGACAGAGACAGAGACGGAGACAGAGGCAGAGACAGAGACAGAGACAGAGACAGAGACAGAGACAGAGACAGAGACAGAGACAGAGATAGAGACAGAGACAGAGACAGAGACAGAGACAAAGACAGAGACAGAGACAGAGACAGAGGCAGAGTCTCAGACAGAGAAAGAGACAGAGACAGAGACAGAGACACATACGGAGACAGAAACAGAGACAGAGACAGAGACAGAGACAGAGGCAGAGACAGAGACAGAGGCAGAGACAGAGTCGGAGACAGTGACTGAGACAGAGACAGAGACAGAGACAGAGACAGAGACAGAGACGGAGACAAAGACCCAGACAGACGCAGAGACTGAGACACAGGCAGAGACAGAGACAGAGACAGTGACAGAGACAGAGACAGAGACAGAGACTGAGACAGAGACAGAGGCAGAGACAAAGACAGAGACAGAGACAGAGACAGATACCGAGACAGAGACAGAGACAGAGACAGAGACACAGACAGAGACAGAGACAGAGACACAGACAGAGACAGAGACAGAGACGGAGACAGAGACAGAGGCAGAGACAGAGAAACAGACAGAGAAACAGACGGAGACAGAGACAGAGACGGAGACAGAGGCAGAGACAGAGACAGAGACAGAGACAGAGGGAGAGACAGCGACAGAGACAGCGACAGAGACAGAGACAGAGACAGAGACAGAGACAGAGACAGAGGCAGGGACAGAGACAGAGACAGAGACAGAGACAGAGACAGAGACAGAGACAGAGACAGATACAGAGACAGGGACAGAGACAGAGACAGAGACAGAGACAGCGACAGGGACAAGCGGAGGGACAGGGACAGAGACAGAGGCAGAGACAGAGACGGAGACAGAGACAGAGACAGAGACAGAGGCACAGACAGAGACAGAGACAGAGACACAGACAGAGACAGAGACACAGACAGAGACGGAGACAGAGGCAGAGACAGAGACTGAGACAGAGACAGAGACAGAGACAGAGGGAGAGACAGCGACAGAGACAGAGACAGAGACAGAGACAGAGACAGAGACAGAGACAGAGACAGAGACAGAGACAGAGACAGAGACAGAGACAGAGACAGAGACACAGACACAGACACAGACAGAGACAGAGACAGAGACAGAGACAGAGACAGAGACAGAGACAGAGACAGAGGCAGAGACAGGGACAGAGACAGAGACAGAGACAGAGACAGAGACAGGGACAGAGACAGAGACAGAGGGAGAGACAGCGACAGAGACAGAGACAGAGACAGAGACAGAGACAGAGACAGAGACAGAGACAGAGACAGAGACAGAGACAGAGACAGAGACAGAGACAGAGACAGAGACAGAGACGGAGACAAAGACAGAGACAGAGACAGAGACAGAGACAGAGACAGAGACAGTGACAGGG
The DNA here is from genome assembly GCA_945859595.2 of Megachile willughbiella. Taxonomy (NCBI): domain Eukaryota; kingdom Metazoa; phylum Arthropoda; class Insecta; order Hymenoptera; family Megachilidae; genus Megachile; species Megachile willughbiella. The sequence continues at coordinate 959,214 of CAMAOD020000293.1, forward strand.
ACAGGGACAGGGACAGGGACAGGGACAGAGGCAGAGACGGAGACAGCGAAGTAGACAAAGACGTAGACAAAGACGGAGACAAAGACGCAGACGAAGAGGAAGACGACGACGGAGACAAAGACGGTGACAAAGACGGAGACAAAGACGGAGATAAGGACGGAGACAAAGACGGATACAGAGACAGAGACAGAGACAGAGACAGAGACAGAGACAGAGACAGAGGCAGAGACAGAGACAGAGACAGAGACAGAGACAGAGACGGAGACAGAGGCAGAGACAGAGACAGAGACAGAGACAGAGACAGAGACAGAGACAGAGACAGAGACAGAGACAGAGATAGAGACAGAGACAGAGACAGAGACAGAGACAAAGACAGAGACAGAGACAGAGACAGAGGCAGAGTCTCAGACAGAGAAAGAGACAGAGACAGAGACAGAGACACATACGGAGACAGAAACAGAGACAGAGACAGAGACAGAGACAGAGGCAGAGACAGAGACAGAGGCAGAGACAGAGTCGGAGACAGTGACTGAGACAGAGACAGAGACAGAGACAGAGACAGAGACAGAGACGGAGACAAAGACCCAGACAGACGCAGAGACTGAGACACAGGCAGAGACAGAGACAGAGACAGTGACAGAGACAGAGACAGAGACAGAGACTGAGACAGAGACAGAGGCAGAGACAAAGACAGAGACAGAGACAGAGGCAGATACCGAGACAGAGACAGAGACAGAGACAGAGACACAGACAGAGACAGAGACAGAGACACAGACAGAGACAGAGACAGAGACGGAGACAGAGACAGAGGCAGAGACAGAGAAACAGACAGAGAAACAGACGGAGACAGAGACAGAGACGGAGACAGAGGCAGAGACAGAGACAGAGACAGAGACAGAGGGAGAGACAGCGACAGAGACAGCGACAGAGACAGAGACAGAGACAGAGACAGAGACAGAGACAGAGACAGAGGCAGGGACAGAGACAGAGACAGAGACAGAGACAGAGACAGAGACAGAGACAGATACAGAGACAGGGACAGAGACAGAGACAGAGACAGAGACAGCGACAGGGACAAGCGGAGGGACAGGGACAGAGACAGAGGCAGAGACAGAGACGGAGACAGAGACAGAGACAGAGACACAGACAGAGACAGAGACAGAGACACAGACAGAGACAGAGACACAGACAGAGACGGAGACAGAGGCAGAGACAGAGACTGAGACAGAGACAGAGACAGAGACAGAGGGAGAGACAGCGACAGAGACAGAGACAGAGACAGAGACAGAGACAGAGACAGAGACAGAGACAGAGACAGAGACAGAGACAGAGACAGAGACAGAGACACAGACACAGACACAGACAGAGACAGAGACAGAGACAGAGACAGAGACAGAGACAGAGACAGAGGCAGAGACAGGGACAGAGACAGAGACAGAGACAGAGACAGAGACAGGGACAGAGACAGAGACAGAGACAGAGACAGAGACAGAGACACAGACAGAGACAGAGACAGAGACGGAGACAGAGGCAGAGACAGAGATAAAGACAGAGACAGAGACAGAGACAGAGACAGAGGCAGAGACAGAGGGAGAGACAGAGACAGAGACAGAGACAGAGACAGAGACAGAGACAGAGACAGAGAGAGAGACAGAGACAGAGACGGAGACGGAGGCAGAGACAGAGACAGATACAGAGACAGAGACAGAGACAGAGACAGAGACAGAGACACAGACAGAGACAGAGACAGAGACACAGACAGAGACAGAGACAGAGACGAAGACAGAGGCAGAGACAGAGACTGAGACAGAGACAGAGACAGAGACAGAGGGAGAGACAGCGACAGAGACAGCGACAGAGACAGAGACAGAGACAGAGACAGAGACAGAGACAGAGACAGGGACAGAGACAGAGACAGAGACAGAGACAGAGACAGAGACAGATACAGAGACAGGGACAGAGACAGAGACAGAGACAGAGACAGCGACAGGGACAAGCGGAGGGACAGGGACAGAGACAGAGGCAGAGACAGAGACGGAGACAGAGACAGAGACAGAGACACAGACAGAGACAGATACAGAGACACAGACAGAGACAGAGACAGAGACAGAGACGGAGACAGAGGCAGAGACAGAGACTGAGACAGAGACAGAGACAGAGACAGAGGGAGAGACAGCGACAGAGACAGAGACAGAGACAGAGACAGAGACAGAGACAGAGACAGAGACAGAGACAGAGACAGAGACAGAGACAGAGACAGAGACAGAGACAGAGACAGAGACAGAGACACAGACAGAGACAGAGACAGAGACGGAGACAGAGGCAGAGACAGAGACTGAGACAGAGACAGAGACAGAGACAGAGGGAGAGACAGCGACAGAGACAGAGACAGAGACAGAGACAGAGACAGAGACAGAGACAGAGACAGAGACAGAGACAGAGACAGAGACAGAGACAGAGACAGAGACAGAGACAGAGACAGAGACAGAGACAGAGACAGAGACGGAGACAAAGACAGAGACAGAGACAGAGACAGAGACAGAGACAGAGACAGTGACAGGGACAGGGACAGGGACAGGGACAGGGACAGAGGCAGAGACGGAGACAGCGAAGTAGACAAAGACGTAGACAAAGACGGAGACAAAGACGCAGACGAAGAGGAAGACGACGACGGAGACAAAGACGGTGACAAAGACGGAGACAAAGACGGAGATAAGGACGGAGACAAAGACGGATACAGAGACAGAGACAGAGACAGAGACAGAGACAGAGACAGAGACAGAGACAGAGACAGAGACAGAGACAGAGACAGAAATAGAGACAGAGACAGAGACACAGACAGAGACAGAGACAGAGAGAGACGCGCATGAGACAAAGACCGAGACAGAGGGGCAGGAGACATGGACGGAGACAAAGACGGAGACAAAGACGTAGACAAAGACGGAGGCAAAGACGGAGACAAAGACGGAGACAAATATGGAGACACAGACGGAGACAAATACAGAGACAAAGACGGTGACAAATATGGAGACAAAGACAGGCACAAAGACGGAGACAAAGACAGAGACAAAGACGGAGACTAAGACGGAGACTAAGACGAAGACAAAGACGGAGGCAAAGACGGAGACAAAGACGGAGACAAAGATGGTTACACAGACGGATACAAATACGGAGACAAAGACAGGCACAAAGACGGAGACAAAGACGAAGACAAAGACGGAGACAGAGTGTAATATAGAGACAGAGACAGAGACACAGACACAGACAGAGACAGAGACAGAGACAGAGACAGAGACACAGCTGCATGAGACAAAGACCGAGACAAAGGGGCAGGAGACATGGACGGAGACAAAGACGATGACAAAGACGTAGCCAAAGACGATGACAAAGACGTAGCCAAAGACGTAGACAAAGACGGAGACAATGACGCAGACGAAGAGGAAGACGACGACGGAGACAAAGACGGCGACAAAGACGGAGACAAAGACGGAGACAAAGATGGAGACAAAGTCAGAGACAATGACGGAGACAGAGACAGACAGAGACAGAGACAGAGACACAGACAGAGACAGAGACAGAGACAGAGACAGAGACAGAGACAGAGACAGAGACAGAGACAGAGACAGAGACAGAGACAGAGACAGAGACAGAGACAGAGACAGAGACAGAGACAGAGACAGAGACAGAGACAGAGACAGAGACAGAGACGGGGACAGAGACAGAGACAGAGACAGAGATTGAGACAGAGACAGAGACAGAGACAGAGACAGAGACAGAGACAGAGACAGAGACAGAGACAGAGACAGAGACAGAGACAGAGACAGAGACAGAGACAGAGACAGAGACAGAGACAGAGACAGAGACAGAGACAGAGACAGAGACAGAGACAGAGACAGAGACAGAGACAGAGACAGAGACAGAGACAGAGACAGAGACAGAGACAGAGACAGAGACAGAGACAGAGACAGAGACAGAGACAGAGACAGAGACAGAGACAGAGGCAGAGACAGAGACAGATACAGAGACAGAGACAGAGACAGAGACAGAGACAGAGACAGAGACAGAGACAGAGACAGAGACAGAGACAGAGACAGAGACAGAGACAGAGACAGAGACAGAGACAGAGACAGAGACAGAGACAGAGACAGAGACAGAGACAGAGACAGAGACAGAGACAGAGACGGAGACAAAGACAGAGACAGAGACAGAGACAGAGACAGAGACAGAGACATAGACAGAGACAGAGACACAGACAGAGACAGAGACAGAGACAGAGACAGAGACAGAGACAGAGACAGAGACAGAGACAGAGACAGAGACAGAGACAGAGACAGAGACAGAGACAGAGACAGAGACAGAGACAGAGACAGAGACAGAGTACAGAGGCAGAGACAGAGACAGAGACAGAGACAGAGACAGAGACGGAGGCAGAGACAGAGACGGGGACAGAGACAGAGGCAGAGACAGAGACAGGGACAGAGACAGAGACAGGGACCGGGACAGAGCCCGATACAGAGGCAGAGACAGATATAGACACAGACAGAGACAGAGACAGAGACACAGGTGCATGAGACAAAGACCGAGACAAAGGGGCAGGAGACATGGACGGAGACAAAGACGGTGACAAAGACGTAGACAAGGGCGTAGACAAAGACGGAGACAATGACGCAGACGAAGAGGAAGACGACGACGGAGACAAAGGCGGTGACAAAGACGGAGACAAAGACGGAGACAAAGATGGAGACAAAGACGGAGACAAAGACGGACACAAAGACGTAGACCAAGACGGAGACAAAGACGGAGACGAAGTCGGTGACAAAGACGGAGACAAATACGGAGACCAAGAGGGAGAGGACGAATGGAGACAAAGACGGTGACAAAGACGGAGACAAAGACGGAGACGGAGACGGAGACAGAGACAGAGACAGAGACAGAGACAGAGACAGAGACAGAGACAGAGACAGAGACAGAGACAGAGACAGAGACAGAGACAGAGACAGAGACAGAGACAGAGGCAGAGACGGAGACAGAGACGGAGAAAAAGACAGAGACAGAGACAGAGACAGAGGCAGAGACAGAGACAGAGGCAGAGACAGAGACGGAGACGGAGACAGAGACAGTGACAGTGACAGAGACAGAGACGGAGGCAGAGATAGAGACGGGGACAGAGACAGATGCAGAGACAGAGACAGGGACAGAGACAGAGACAGGGACAGGGACAGAGACAGAGACAGAGACAGAGACAGCGACAGGGACAAGCGGAGGGACAGGGACAGAGACAGAGGCAGAGACAGAGACGGAGACAGAGACAGAGACAGAGACACAGACAGAGACAGAGACAGAGACACAGACAGAGACAGAGACACAGACAGAGACGGAGACAGAGGCAGAGACAGAGACTGAGACAGAGACAGAGACAGAGACAGAGGGAGAGACAGCGACAGAGACAGAGACAGAGACAGAGACAGAGACAGAGACAGAGACAGAGACAGAGACAGAGACAGAGACAGAGACAGAGACAGAGACAGAGACACAGACACAGACACAGACAGAGACAGAGACAGAGACAGAGACAGAGACAGAGACAGAGACAGAGACAGAGGCAGAGACAGGGACAGAGACAGAGACAGAGACAGAGACAGAGACAGGGACAGAGACAGAGACAGAGACAGAGACAGAGACAGAGACACAGACAGAGACAGAGACAGAGACGGAGACAGAGGCAGAGACAGAGATAAAGTCAGAGACAGAGACAGAGACAGAGACAGAGGCAGAGACAGAGGGAGAGACAGAGACAGAGACAGAGACAGAGACAGAGACAGAGACAGAGAGAGAGACAGAGACAGAGACGGAGACGGAGGCAGAGACAGAGACAGATACAGAGACAGAGACAGAGACAGAGACAGAGACAGAGACACAGACAGAGACAGAGACAGAGACACAGACAGAGACAGAGACAGAGACGAAGACAGAGGCAGAGACAGAGACTGAGACAGAGACAGAGACAGAGACAGAGGGAGAGACAGCGACAGAGACAGCGACAGAGACAGAGACAGAGACAGAGACAGAGACAGAGACAGAGACAGGGACAGAGACAGAGACAGAGACAGAGACAGAGACAGAGACAGAGACAGATACAGAGACAGGGACAGAGACAGAGACAGAGACAGAGACAGCGACAGGGACAAGCGGAGGGACAGGGACAGAGACAGAGGCAGAGACAGAGACGGAGACAGAGACAGAGACAGAGACACAGACAGAGACAGATACAGAGACACAGACAGAGACAGAGACAGAGACAGAGACGGAGACAGAGGCAGAGACAGAGACTGAGACAGAGACAGAGACAGAGACAGAGACAGAGACAGAGACAGAGACAGAGACAGAGACAGAGACAGAGACAGAGACAGAGACAGAGACAGAGACAGAGACAGAGACACAGACAGAGACAGAGACAGAGACGGAGACAGAGGCAGAGACAGAGACTGAGACAGAGACAGAGACAGAGACAGAGGGAGAGACAGCGACAGAGACAGAGACAGAGACAGAGACAGAGACAGAGACAGAGACAGAGACAGAGACAGAGACAGAGGCAGAGACAGAGACAGAGACAGAGACAGAGACAGAGACAGAGACAGAGACACAGACAGAGACAGAGACAGAGACGGAGACAAAGACAGAGACAGAGACAGAGACAGAGACAGAGACAGAGACAGTGACAGGGACAGGGACAGGGACAGGGACAGGGACAGAGGCAGAGACGGAGACAGCGAAGTAGACAAAGACGTAGACAAAGACGGAGACAAAGACGCAGACGAAGAGGAAGACGACGACGGAGACAAAGACGGTGACAAAGACGGAGACAAAGACGGAGATAAGGACGGAGACAAAGACGGATACAGAGACAGAGACAGAGACAGAGACAGAGACAGAGACAGAGACAGAGACAGAGACAGAGACAGAGACAGAAAAAGAGACAGAGACAGAGACACAGACAGAGACAGAGACAGAGAGAGACGCGCATGAGACAAAGACCGAGACAGAGGGGCAGGAGACATGGACGGAGACAAAGACGGAGACAAAGACGTAGACAAAGACGGAGGCAAAGACGGAGACAAAGACGGAGACAAATATGGAGACACAGACGGAGACAAATACAGAGACAAAGACGGTGACAAATATGGAGACAAAGACAGGCACAAAGACGGAGACAAAGACAGAGACAAAGACGGAGACTAAGACGGAGACTAAGACGAAGACAAAGACGGAGGCAAAGACGGAGACAAAGACGGAGACAAAGATGGTTACACAGACGGATACAAATACGGAGACAAAGACAGGCACAAAGACGGAGACAAAGACGAAGACAAAGACGGAGACAGAGTGTAATATAGAGACAGAGACAGAGACACAGACACAGACAGAGACAGAGACAGAGACAGAGACAGAGACACAGCTGCATGAGACAAAGACCGAGACAAAGGGGCAGGAGACATGGACGGAGACAAAGACGATGACAAAGACGTAGCCAAAGACGATGACAAAGACGTAGCCAAAGACGTAGACAAAGACGGAGACAATGACGCAGACGAAGAGGAAGACGACGACGGAGACAAAGACGGCGACAAAGACGGAGACAAAGACGGAGACAAAGATGGAGACAAGGACAGAGACAAAGACGGAGACAGAGACAGACAGAGACAGAGACAGAGACACAGACAGAGACAGAGACAGAGACAGAGACAGAGACAGAGACAGAGACAGAGACAGAGACAGAGACAGAGACAGAGACAGAGACAGAGACAGAGACAGAGACAGAGACAGAGACAGAGACAGAGACAGAGACAGAGACAGAGACAGAGACAGAGACAGAGACAGAGACGGGGACAGAGACAGAGACAGAGACAGAGATTGAGACAGAGACAGAGACAGAGACAGAGACAGAGACAGAGACAGAGACAGAGACAGAGACAGAGACAGAGACAGAGACAGAGACAGAGACAGAGACAGAGACAGAGACAGAGACAGAGACAGAGACAGAGACAGAGACAGAGACAGAGACAGAGACAGAGACAGAGACAGAGACAGAGACAGAGACAGAGACAGAGACAGAGACAGAGACAGAGACAGAGACAGAGACGGAGACAAAGACAGAGACAGAGACAGAGACAGAGACAGAGACAGAGACATAGACAGAGACAGAGACACAGACAGAGACAGAGACAGAGACAGAGACAGAGACAGAGACAGAGACAGAGACAGAGACAGAGACAGAGACAGAGACAGAGACAGAGACAGAGACAGAGACAGAGTACAGAGGCAGAGACAGAGACAGAGACAGAGACAGAGACAGAGACGGAGGCAGAGACAGAGACGGGGACAGAGACAGAGGCAGAGACAGAGACAGGGACAGAGACAGAGACAGGGACCGGGACAGAGCCCGATACAGAGGCAGAGACAGATATAGACACAGACAGAGACAGAGACAGAGACACAGGTGCATGAGACAAAGACCGAGACAAAGGGGCAGGAGACATGGACGGAGACAAAGACGGTGACAAAGATGTAGACAAGGGCGTAGACAAAGACGGAGACAATGACGCAGACGAAGAGGAAGACGACGACGGAGACAAAGGCGGTGACAAAGACGGAGACAAAGACGGAGACAAAGATGGAGACAAAGACGGAGACAAAGACGGACACAAAGACGTAGACCAAGACGGAGACAAAGACGGAGACGAAGTCGGTGACAAAGACGGAGACAAATACGGAGACCAAGAGGGAGAGGACGAATGGAGACAAAGACGGTGACAAAGACGGAGACAAAGACGGAGACGGAGACGGAGACAGAGACAGAGACAGAGACAGAGACAGAGACAGAGACAGAGACAGAGACAGAGACAGAGACAGAGACAGAGACAGAGACAGAGACAGAGACAGAGACAGAGACAGAGGCAGAGACGGAGACAGAGACGGAGAAAAAGACAGAGACAGAGACAGAGACAGAGGCAGAGACAGAGACAGAGGCAGAGACAGAGACGGAGACGGAGACAGAGACAGTGACAGTGACAGAGACAGAGACGGAGGCAGAGATAGAGACGGGGACAGAGACAGATGCAGAGACAGAGACAGGGACAGAGACAGAGACAGGGACAGGGACAGAGCCCGATACAGAGGCAGAGACAGATATAGACACAGACAGAGACAGAGACAGAGACAGAGACAGAGACAGAGGCGCATGTGACAAAGACCGAGACAGAGGGGCAGGAGACATGGACAGAGACAAAGACGGGGACAAAGACGTACACAAAGACGGAGACAAAGACGGAGACAAAGACGGTGACAAAGACAGAGACGAAGAGGAGGACGACGACCGAGACAAAGACGGAGACAAAGACGGTGTCAAAGACGGAGACAAAGACGGAGACAGAGATGGAGACAAAGACAGAGACAGAGACGGAGACAGAGACAGATACAGTGACAGAGACAGAGACAGAGACAGGGACAGAGACAGAGACAGAGACAGAGGCAGAGACAGAGACAGAGACAGAGACAGAGACAAAGATGGAGACAGAGGCACAGACAGAGGCAGAGACAGAGACAGAGACAGAGACAGAGACAAAGACGTACACAAAGACGGAGACAAAGATGGAGACAAAGACGGTGACAAAGACAGAGACGAAGAGGAGGACGACGACGGAGACAAAGACGGAGACAAAGACGGTGACAAAGACAGAGACGAAGAGGAGGACGACGACGGAGACAAAGACGGAGACAAAGACAGAGACAAGGACGGTGACAAAGACGGAGACAAGGACGGAGACGAAGGGGAAGACGACGGCGGAGACAAAGACGGAGACAAAGACGGGGACAAGGATGGAGACAAAGACAGAGATAGAGACAGAGACACAGACAGAGACAGAGAGAGCGACAGAACCATAGGGGCAGGAGACAAAGGCGGTGACCCTGGGGCAGGAGACAAAGACGGAGACAAAGTCGGAAACAAACAGGAAGGCGAAGACGGAGACAAAGACGGAGACAGAGACCGAGACAGAGCCCGATACAGAGGCAGAGACAGATATAGACACAGGCAGAGACAGAGACAGAGACAGAGACAGAGACAGAGGCGCATGTGACAAAGACCGAGACAGAGGGGCAGGAGACATGGACGGAGACAAAGACGGAGACAAAGACGTACACAAAGACGGAGACAAAGACGGAGACAAAGACGGTGACAAAGACAGAGACGAAGAGGAGGACGACGACGGAAACAAAGACGGAGACAAAGACAGAGACAAAGACGTAGACAAAGACGGAGACATGGACGGAAACAAAGACGGAGACAAAGACGGAAACAAAGACGGAGACAAAGACGGAGACAAAGGCGGTGACAAAGACGGAGACAAAGGCGGAGACGAAGAGGAAGACGAGGACGGAAACAAAGACGTAGACAAAGACGGAGGCAAAGACGGAGACAAAGACGGAGACAAATATGGAGACACAGACGGAGACAAATACAGAGACGAAGACGGTCGCAAAGATGGATACACAGACGGATACAAATACGGAGACAAAGACATGCACAAAGACGGAGACAGAGACGAGGACAAAGACGGAGACAGAGTGTAATACAGAGACAAAGACAGAGACACAGACAGAGACAGAGACAGAGACAGAGACAGAGACAGGGACGGAGACGGAGACAGAGACGGGGACAGAGACAGAGGCAGAGACAGAGACAGAGACAGGGACAGGGACAGAGACAGAGACAGGGACAGGGACAGAGCCCGACACAGAGGCAGAGACAGAGACATAGACACAGACAGAGACAGAGGCGCATGAGACAAAGACCGAGACTGTGGGGCAGGAGACATGGACGGAGACAAAGACGGAGAGAAAGACGTAGACAAAGACGGAGACAAGGACGGAGACAAAGACGGTGACAAAGACGGAGACAAAGGCGGAGACAAAGACGGAGACAAAGACGGAGACGAAGAGGAAGACGACGACGGAGACAAAGACGGAGACAAAGACGGAGACAGAGACAGAAGCAGAGGCGGAGACAGAGACGGGAACAGAGACAGAGACAGAGATATAGCCAGAGACCGAGACAGAGGCAGAGACAGAGACAGAGACAGAAACAGAGGCAGAGACAGAGACACAGACAGAGACAGAGAGAGCGACAGGACCATAGGGGCAGGAGACAAAGGCGGTGACCCTGGGGCAGGAGACAAAGACGGAGACAAAGTCGGAAACAAACAGGAAAGCGAAGACGGAGACAAAGACGGACACAAAGGCGGAGACAAAGACGGAGACAGAGACCGAGACAGAGCCCGATACAGAGGCAGAGACAGATATAGACACAGGCAGAGACAGAGACAGAGACAGAGACAGAGACAGAGGCGCATGTGACAAAGACCGAGACAGAGGGCAGGAGACATGGACGGAGACAAAGACGGAGACAAAGACGTACACAAAGACGGAGACAAAGACGGTGACAAAGACAGAGACGAAGAGGAGGACGACGACGGAGACAAAGACGGAGACAAAGACAGAGACAAAGACGTAGACAAAGACGGAGACATGGACGGAGACAAAGACGGAGACAAAGACGTAGACAAAGACGGAGACAAAGACGGAGACAAAGGCGGTGACAAAGACGGAGACAAAGGCGGAGACGAAGAGGAAGACGAGGACGGAGACAAAGACGGAGACACGGACGGAGACAAAGACGGAGGCAAAGACGGAGACAGAGACAGAGGCATAGGCGGAGACAGAGACACAGACAGAGACAGAGACAGAGAGAGACGCGCATGAGACAGAGACCGAGACAAAGGCCGGAGACACGGACGGAGACAAAGGCGGAGACAAAGATGGAGACACAGACGGAGGCAAAGACGGAGACAAAGACGGAGACAAAGACGGAGACAATGACGGAGACGAAGAGGAAGACGACGACGGAGACAAAGACGGAGACAAAGACGGAGACAGAGACAGAGGCAGAGGCGGAGACAGAGACGGGAACAGAGACAGAGACAGAGATAGGGACAGAGACAGAGACGGAGACAGAGACAGAGACAGAGGCAGAGACAGAGACAGAGACAGAGACAGAGACAGAGACAGAGATGTAGCCAGAGACCGAGACAGAGGCAGAGACAGAGACAGAGACAGAGACAGAAACAGAGGCAGAGACAGAGACACAGACAGAGACAGAGAGAGCGACAGAACCATAGGGGCAGGAGACAAAGGCGGTGACCCTGTGGTAGGAGACAAAGACGGAGACAATGACGGAGACGAAGAGGAAGACGACGACGGAGACAAAGACGGAGACAGAGACAGAGGCAGAGGCGGAGACAGAGACGGGAACAGAGACAGAGACAGAGATAGGGACAGCGACAGAGACGGAGACAGAGACAGAGGCAGAGACAGAGACAGAGACAGAGACAGAGACGGAGGCAGAGACAGAGACGGGGACAGAAACAGAGGCAGAGACAGAGACAGGGACAGAGACAGAGACAGAGACAGAGCCCGATACAGAGGCAGAGACAGATATAGACACAGACAGAGACAGAGACAGAGACAGAGGCGCATGTGACAAAGACCGAGACAGAGGGGCAGGAGACATGGACGGAGACAAAGACGGAGACAAAGACGTACACAAAGACGGAGACAAAGACGGAGACAAAGACGGAGACGAAGACGGAGACAAAGACGGTGACAATGACAGAGACGAAGAGGAGGACGACGACGGAGACAAAGACGGAGACAAAGACAGAGACAAAGACGTAGACAAAGACGGCGACAAAGACGGAGACAAAGGTGGTTACACAGACGGATAGAAATACGGAGACAAAGACAGGCACAAAGACGGAGACAAAGACGAAGACAAAGTTTGAGACAGAGTGTAATACAGAGACAGAGACAGAGACGCAGACAGAGACAGAGGCAGAGACAGAAACACAGGTGCATGAGACAAAGACCGAGACAAAGGGCCAGGAGACATGGACGGAGACAAAGACGGTGTCAAAGACGGAGACAAAGACGGAGACAGAGATGGAGACAAAGACAGAGACAAAGCCGGAGACAGAGACAGAGACAGAGACAGAGACAGAGACACAGACGGAGACAGAGACAGAGGCGCATGAGACAAAGACCGAGACAGAAGGGCAGGAGACATGGACGGAGACATAGACGGAGACATAGACGTAGACAAAGAAGGAGACAAAGACGCAGACGAAGTGGAAGACGACGACGGAGACAAAGACGGTGACAAAGACGGAGACAAAGACGGGGACAAGGATGGAGACAAAGACAGAGACAGAGACAGAGACAGAGACAGAGACAGAGACAGAGACAGAGACAGAGACAGGGACAGAGACAGAGATAGAGACAAAGACGGAGACAAAAACAGAGACAAGTAGGAAGACAAAGACGGACACAAAGACGGAGACAAAGACTGAGACCAAGACGGAGGCAAAGACGCAGACAAAGACGGAGACAAAGATGGAGACACAGACAGAGACAAATACGGAGACAAAGGCAGAGACAAAGGCGGAGACAGAGACAGAGACAGAGACAGAGACAGAGACAGAGACAGCGACTGAGGCAGAGACAGAGACAGAGACGGAGACAAAGGCAGAGACAGAGACAGAGACAGAGACAGAGACAGAGACAGAGACAGAGACAGAGACAGAGACAGAGACAGAGACAGAGACAGGGACAGAGACAGAGATAGAGACAAAGACGGAGACAAAAACAGAGACAAGTAGGAAGACAAAGACGGAGACAAAGACGGAGACAAAGACTGAGACCAAGACGGAGGCAAAGACGCAGACAAAGACGGAGACAAAGATGGAGACACAGACAGAGACAAATACGGAGACAAAGGCAGAGATAAAGGCGGAGACAGAGACAGAGACAGAGACAGAGACAGAGACAGAGACAGCGACTGATGCAGAGACAGAGACAGAGACGGAGACAGAGACAGAGACAGAGACAGAGACAGAGACAGAGACAGAGACAGAGACAGGGACAGAGACAGAGACAGAGACAGAGACAGAGACAGAGAAAGAGACAGAGACAGAGACAGAGTACAGGGGCAGAGACAGAGACAGAGACAGAGACAGAGACAGAGACGGAGGCAGAGACAGAGACGGGGACAGAGACAGAGGCAGAGACAGAGACAGGGACAGAGACAGAGGCAGGGACAGGGACAGAGCCCGATACAGAGGCAGAGACAGATATAGACACAGACAGAGACAGAGGCAGAGACACAGGTGCATGAGACAAAGACCGAGACAAAGGGGCAGGAGACATGGACGGAGACAAAGACGGTGACAAAGACGTAGACAAAGGCGTAGACAAAGACGGAGACAATGACGCAGACGAAGAGGAAGACGACGACGGAGACAAAGGCGGTGACAAAGACGGAGACAAAGACGGAGACAAAGATGGAGACAAAGACGGAGACAAAGACGGACACAAAGACGTAGACCAAGACGGAGACAAAGACGGAGACGAAGTCGGTGACAAAGACGGAGACAAATACGGAGACCAAGAGGGAGAGGACGATGGAGACAAAGACGGTGACAAAGACGGAGACAAAGACGGAGACGGAGACGGAGACAGAGACATAGACACAGACAGAGACAGAGACGCATGAGACAAAGACCGAGACTGAGGGGCAGGAGACATGGACGGAGACAAAGACGGAGACAAAGACGTAGACAAAGACGGAGACAAAGACGGAGACAAAGACGGTGACAAAGGCGGAGACGAATAGGAAGACGAGGACGGAAGCAAAGACGGAGACAGAGACAGAGGCGGAGGCGGAGGCAGAGACACAGACAGAGACAGAGGCGCATGAGACAAAGACCGAGACAGAAGGGCAGGAGACATGGACGGAGACATAGACGGAGACATAGACGTAGACAAAGAAGGAGACAAAGACGCAGACGAAGTGGAAGACGACGACGGAGACAAAGACGGTGACAAAGACGGAGACAAAGACGGGGACAAGAATGGAGACAAAGACAGAGACAGAGACAGAGACAGAGACAGAGACAGAGACAGAGACAGAGACAGAGACAGGGACAGAGACAGAGATAGAGACAAAGACGGAGACAAAAACAGAGACAAGTAGGAAGACAAAGACGGAGACAAAGACTGAGACCAAGACGGAGGCAAAGACGCAGACAAAGACGGAGACAAAGATGGAGACACAGACAGAGACAAATACGGAGACAAAGGCAGAGACAAAGGCGGAGACAGAGACAGAGACAGAGACAGAGACAGAGACAGCGACTGAGGCAGAGACAGAGACAGAGACGGAGACAAAGACAGAGACAGAGACAGAGACAGAGACAGAGACAGAGAAAGAGACAGAGACAGAGACAGAGTACAGAGGCAGAGACAGAGACAGAGACAGAGACAGACACAGAGACGGAGGCAGAGACAGAGACGGGGACAGAGACAGAGGCAGAGACAGAGACAGGGACAGAGACAGAGACAGGGACAGGGACAGAGCCCGATACACAGGCAGAGACAGATATAGACACAGACAGAGACAGAGACAGAGACAGAGACAGAGACAGAGACAGAGGCGCATGTGACAAAGACCGAGACAGAGGGGCAGGAGACATGGACAGAGACAAAGACGGAGACAAAGACGTACACAAAGACGGAGACAAAGACGGAGACAAAGACGGTGACAAAGACAGAGACGAAGAGGAGGACGACGACCGAGACAAAGACGGAGACAAAGACGGTGTCAAAGACGGAGAGAAAGACGGAGACAGAGATGGAGACAAAGACAGAGACAGAGACGGAGACAGAGACAGATACAGTGACAGAGACAGAGACAGAGACAGGGACAGAGACAGAGACAGAGACAGAGACAGAGACAGAGACAGAGACAGAGACAAAGATGGAGACAGAGGCAGAGACAGAGGCAGAGACAGAGACAGAGACAGAGACGGAGACAAAGACGTACACAAAGACGGAGACAAAGACGGAGACAAACACGGTGACAAAGACAGAGACGAAGAGGAGGACGACGACGGAGACAAAGACGGAGACAAAGACGGTGACAAAGACAGAGACGAAGAGGAGGACGACGACGGAGACAAAGACGGAGACAAAGACAGAGACAAGGACGGTGACAAAGACGGAGACAAGGACGGAGACGAAGGGGAAGACGACGACGGAGACAAAGACGGAGACAAAGACGTACACAAAGACGGATACAAAGACAGAGACAGAGACAGAGACAGCGACAGAGACAGAGGCCCATGAGACAAAGACCGAGACAGAGGGGCAGGAGACATGGACGGAGACATAGACGTAGACAAAGAAGGAGACAAAGACGCAGACGAAGTGGAAGACGACGACGGAGACAAAGACGGTGACAAAGACGGAGACAAAGACGGAGACAAAGACTGAGACCAAGACGGAGGCAAAGACGCAGACAAAGACGGAGACAAAGATGGAGACACAGACAGAGACAAATACGGAGACAAAGGCAGAGACAAAGGCGGAGACAGAGACAGAGACAGAGACAGAGACAGAGACAGAGACAGCGACTGATGCAGAGACAGAGACAGAGACGGAGACAGAGACAGAGACAGAGACAGAGACAGAGACAGAGACAGAGACAGAGACAGAGACAGAGACAGAGACAGAGACAGAGACAGAGACAGAGACAGAGAAAGAGACAGAGACAGAGACAGAGTACAGAGGCAGAGACAGATATAGACACAGACAGAGACAGAGACAGAGACACAGGTGCATGAGACAAAGACCGAGACAAAGGGGCAGGAGACATGGACGGAGACAAAGACGGTGACAAAGACGTAGACAAAGGCGTAGACAAAGACGGAGACAATGACGCAGACGAAGAGGAAGACGACGACGGAGACAAAGGCGGTGACAAAGACGGTGACAAAGACGGAGACAAAGATGGAGACAAAGACGGACACAAAGACGGAGACAAAGACGGTGACAAAGGCGGAGACGAATAGGAAGACGAGGACGGAAGCAAAGACGGAGACAGAGACAGAGGCGGAGGCGGAGGCAGAGACACAGACAGAGACAGAGACAGAGGCGCATGAGACAAAGACCGAGACAGAAGGGCAGGAGACATGGACGGAGACATAGACGGAGACATAGACGTAGACAAAGAAGGAGACAAAGACGCAGACGAAGTGGAAGACGACGACGGAGACAAAGACGGTGACAAAGACGGAGACAAAGACGGGGACAAGGATGGAGACAAAGACAGAGACAGAGACAGAGACAGAGACAGAGACAGAGACAGAGACAGAGACAGAGACGGAGACAGGGACAGAGACAGAGATAGAGACAAAGACGGAGACAAAAACAGAGACAAGTAGGAAGACAAAGACGGAGACAAAGACGGAGACAAAGACTGAGACCAAGACGGAGGCAAAGACGCAGACAAAGACGGAGACAAAGATGGAGACACAGACAGAGACAAATACGGAGACAAAGGCAGACACAAAGGCGGAGACAGAGACAGAGACAGAGACAGAGACGGAGACAGAGACAGAGACAGAGGCGCATGTGACAAAGACCGAGACAGAGGGGCAGGAGACATGGACAGAGACAAAGACGGAGACAAAGACGTACACAAAGACGGAGACAAAGACGGAGACAAAGACGGTGACAAAGACAGAGACGAAGAGGAGGACGACGACCGAGACAAAGACGGAGACAAAGACGGTGTCAAAGACGGAGACAAAGACGGAGACAGAGATGGAGACAAAGACAGAGACAGAGACGGAGACAGAGACAGATACAGTGACAGAGACAGAGACAGAGACAGGGACAGAGACAGAGACAGAGACAGAGACAGAGACAGAGACAGAGACAGAGACAGAGACAGAGACAGAGACAGAGACAAAGATGGAGACAGAGGCAGAGACAGAGGCAGAGACAGAGACAGAGACAGAGACGGAGACAAAGACGTACACAAAGACGGAGACAAAGACGGAGACAAAGACGGTGACAAAGACAGAGACGAAGAGGAGGACGACGACGGAGACAAAGACGGTGACAAAGACAGAGACGAAGAGGAGGACGACGACGGAGACAAAGACGGAGACAAAGACAGAGACAAGGACGGTGACAAAGACGGAGACAAGGCCGGAGACGAAGGGGAAGACGACGACGGAGACAAAGACTGAGACAAAGACGGAGACAAAGACGTACACAAAGACGGATACAAAGACAAAGACAGAGACAGAGACAGAGACAGAGATGGAGACAGAGACAGAGACAGAGACAGAGACGGAGACGGAGACAGAGACGGGGACAGAGACAGAGGCAGAGGCGGAGACAGAGACACAGACAGAGACAGAGACAGAGGCGCATGAGACAAAGACCGAGACAGAAGGGCAGGAGACATGGACGGAGACATAGAAGGAGACATAGACGTAGACAAAGAAGGAGACAAAGACGCAGACGAAGTGGAAGACGACGACGGAGACAAAGACGGTGACAAAGACGGAGACAAAGACGGGGACAAGGATGGAGACAAAGACAGAGACAGAGACAGAGACAGAGACACAGACAGAGACAGAGACAGAGACAGGGACAGAGACAGAGACAGAGACAGAGACAGAGACAGAGATGGACACAGAGACAGAGACAGAGCCAGAGACGGAGACGTAGACAGAGACGGGGACAGAGACAGAGACAGTGTCAAAGACAGAGACAGAGACAGACACAGAGACAGAGACAGGGACAGGGACAGGGACAGAGACAGAGGGAAATGGAGAGACGGGGACAGAGGGGCAGGAGACAAAGACGGAGACATTGACAGAGACAAAGACGAAGACAAAGGCGGAGACAGATACCGATACAGAGGCAGAGGCAGAGGCAGAGACACAGACAGAGACAGAGACATAGACAGAGACAGAGACAGAGGCATATGAGACAAAGACCGAGACAGAGGGGCAGGAGACACGGACGGAGACAAAGACGCAGGCGAAGTGGAAGACGACGACGGAGACAAAGACGGTGACAAAGACGGCGACAAAGACGGAGATAAGGATGGAGACAAAGACAGAGACAGAGGCAGAGACGGAGACAGAGACGGGAACAGAGACAGGGACAGAGATAGGGACAGAGACAGAGGCAGAGACAGAGACAGAGACAGAGACAGAGACAGAGACAGAGACAGAGACAGAGACAGAGACAGAGACAGAGACAGAGACAGAGACAGAGACAGTGACAGAGACAGGGACAGAGACAGAGACAGGGACAGGGACAGAGCCCGATACAGAGGCAGAGACAGATATAGACACAGACAGAGACAGAGACAGAGACAGAGACAGAGACAGAGGCGCATGTGACAAAGACCGAGACAGAGGGGCATTAGACATGGACAGAGACAAAGACGGAGACAAAGACGTACACAAAGACGGAGACAAAGACGGAGACAAAGACGGTGACAAAGACAGAGACGAAGAGGAGGACGACGACCAAGACAAAGACGGAGACAAAGACGGTGTCAAAGACGGAGACAAAGACGGAGACAGAGATGGAGACAAAGACAGAGACAGAGACGGAGACAGAGACAGATACAGTGACAGAGACAGAGACAGAGACAGAGACAGGGACAGAGACAGAGACAGAGACAGAGACAGAGACAGAGACAGAGACAGAGACAAAGATGGAGACAGAGGCAGAGACAGAGGCAGAGACAGAGACAGAGACAGAGACAGAGACAAAGGCGTACACAAAGACGGAGACAAAGACGGAGACAAAGGCGGTCACAAAGACAGAGACGAAGAGGAGGACGACGACGGAGACAAAGACGGAGACAAAGACAGAGACAAGGACGGTGACAAAGACGGAGACAAGGACGGAGACGAGGGGGAAGACGACGACGGAGACAAAGACGGAGACAAAGACGTACACAAAGACGGATACAAAGACAGAGACAGAGACAGAGACAGCGACAGAGACAGAGGCGCATGAGACATAGACCGAGACAGAGGGGCAGGAGACATGGACGGAGACATAGACGGAGACATAGACGTAGACAACGAAGGAGACAAAGACGCAGACGAAGTGGAAGACGACGACGGAGACAAAGACGGTGACAAAGACGGAGACAAAGACGGGGACAAGGATGGAGACAAAGACAGAGATAGAGACAGAGACAGAGACAGAGACAGAGACAGAGACAGAGACAGAGACAGAGACAGAGACAGAGACAGAGACAGAGACAGGGACAGAGACAGAGATAGAGACAAAGACGGAGACAAAAACAGAGACAAGTAGGAAGACAAAGACGGAGACAAAGACCGAGACAAAGACTGAGACCAAGACGGAGGCAAAGACGCAGACAAAGACGGAGACAAAGATGGAGACACAGACAGAGACAAATACGGAGACAGAGACAGAGACAGAGACAGAGACAGAGACAGAGACAGAGACAGAGACAGAGACAGAGACGGAGACAAAGACAGAGACAGAGACAGAGACAGAGACGGAGACAAAGACAGAGACAGAGACAGAGACAGAGACAGAGACAGAGACAGAGACAGAGACAGAGACAGAGACAGAGACAGAGACAGAGACAGAGACAGAGACAGAGACAGAGACAGAGACAGAGACAGAGACAGAGACAGAGACAGAGACAGAGACAGAGAAAGAGACAGAGACAGAGTACAGAGGCAGAGACAGAGACAGAGACAGAGACAGAGACAGAGACGGAGGCAGAGACAGAGACGGGGACAGAGACAGAGGCAGAGACAGAGACAGGGACAGAGACAGAGACAGGGACAGGGACAGAGCCCGATACAGAGGCAGAGACAGATATAGACACAGACAGAGACAGAGACAGAGACACAGGTGCATGAGACAAAGACCGAGACAAAGGGGCAGGAGGCATGGACGGAGACAAAGACGGTGACAAAGACGTAGACAAAGGCGTAGACAAAGACGGAGACAATGACGCAGACGAAGAGGAAGACGACGACGGAGACAAAGGCGGTGACAAAGACGGAGACAAAGACGGAGACAAAGATGGAGACACAGACGGAGACAAAGACGGACACAAAGACGTAGACCAAGACGGAGACAAAGACGGAGACGAAGTCGGTGACAAAGACGGAGACAAATACGGAGACCAAGAGGGAGAGGACGATGGAGACAAAGACGGTGACAAAGACGGAGACAAAGACGGAGACAAAGACTGAGACCAAGACGGAGGCAAAGACGCAGACAAAGACGGAGACAAAGATGGAGACACAGACAGAGACAAATACGGAGACAAAGGCAGACACAAAGGCGGAGACAGAGACAGAGACAGAGACAGAGACGGAGACAGAGACAGAGACAGAGGCGCATGTGACAAAGACCGAGACAGAGGGGCAGGAGACATGGACAGAGACAAAGACGGAGACAAAGACGTACACAAAGACGGAGACAAAGACGGAGACAAAGACGGTGACAAAGACAGAGACGAAGAGGAGGACGACGACCGAGACAAAGACGGAGACAAAGACGGTGTCAAAGACGGAGACAAAGACGGAGACAGAGATGGAGACAAAGACAGAGACAGAGACGGAGACAGAGACAGATACAGTGACAGAGACAGAGACAGAGACAGGGACAGAGACAGAGACAGAGACAGAGACAGAGACAGAGACAGAGACAGAGACAGAGACAGAGACAGAGACAGAGACAGAGACAGAGACAAAGATGGAGACAGAGGCAGAGACAGAGGCAGAGACAGAGACAGAGACAGAGACGGAGACAAAGACGTACACAAAGACGGAGACAAAGACGGAGACAAAGACGGTGACAAAGACAGAGACGAAGAGGAGGACGACGACGGAGACAAAGACGGAGACAAAGACGGTGACAAAGACAGAGACGAAGAGGAGGACGACGACGGAGACAAAGACGGAGACAAAGACAGAGACAAGGACGGTGACAAAGACGGAGACAAGGACGGAGACGAAGGGGAAGACGACGACGGAGACAAAGACGGAGACAAAGACGGAGACAAAGACGTACACAAAGACGGATACAAAGACAAAGACAGAGACAGAGACAGAGACAGAGATGGAGACAGAGACAGAGACAGAGACAGAGACGGAGACGGAGACAGAGACGGGGACAGAGACAGAGGCAGAGGCGGAGACAGAGACACAGACAGAGACAGAGACAGAGGCGCATGAGACAAAGACCGAGACAGAAGGGCAGGAGACATGGACGGAGACATAGAAGGAGACATAGACGTAGACAAAGAAGGAGACAAAGACGCAGACGAAGTGGAAGACGACGACGGAGACAAAGACGGTGACAAAGACGGAGACAAAGACGGGGACAAGGATGGAGACAAAGACAGAGACAGAGACAGAGACAGAGACAGAGACACAGACAGAGACAGCGACAGAGACAGGGACAGAGACAGAGACAGAGACAGAGACAGAGACAGAGATGGACACAGAGACAGAGACAGAGCCAGAGACGGAGACGTAGACAGAGACGGGGACAGAGACAGAGACAGTGTCAAAGACAGAGACAGAGACAGACACAGAGACAGAGACAGGGACAGGGACAGGGACAGAGACAGAGGGAAATGGAGAGACGGGGACAGAGGGGCAGGAGACAAAGACGGAGACAAAGGCGGAGACAGATACCGATACAGAGGCAGAGGCAGAGGCAGAGACACAGACAGAGACAGAGACATAGACAGAGACAGAGACAGGGGCATATGAGACAAAGACCGAGACAGAGGGGCAGGAGACACGGACGGAGACAAAGACGCAGGCGAAGTGGAAGACGACGACGGAGACAAAGACGGTGACAAAGACGGCGACAAAGACGGAGATAAGGATGGAGACAAAGACAGAGACAGAGGCAGAGACGGAGACAGAGACGGGAACAGAGACAGGGACAGAGATAGGGACAGAGACAGAGGCAGAGACAGAGACAGAGACAGAGACAGAGACAGAGACAGAGACAGAGACAGAGACAGAGGCAGAGACAGAGACAGAGACAGAGACAGAGACAAAGACGTACACAAAGACGGAGACAAAGACGGAGACAAAGACGGTGACAAAGACAGAGACGAAGAGGAGGACGACGACGGAGACAAAGACAGAGACAAGGACGGTGACAAAGACGGAGACAAGGACGGAGACGAGGGGGAAGACGACGACGGAGACAAAGACGGAGACAAAGACGTACACAAAGACGGATACAAAGACAGAGACAGAGACAGAGACAGCGACAGAGACAGAGGCGCATGAGACATAGACCGAGACAGAGGGGCAGGAGACATGGACGGAGACATAGACGGAGACATAGACGTAGACAACGAAGGAGACAAAGACGCAGACGAAGTGGAAGACGACGACGGAGACAAAGACGGTGACAAAGACGGAGACAAAGACGGGGACAAGGATGGAGACAAAGACAGAGATAGAGACAGAGACAGAGACAGAGACAGAGACAGAGACAGAGACAGAGACAGAGACAGAGACAGAGACAGAGACAGAGACAGAGACAGAGACAGGGACAGAGACAGAGATAGAGACAAAGACGGAGACAAAAACAGAGACAAGTAGGAAGACAAAGACGGAGACAAAGACCGAGACAAAGATTGAGACCAAGACGGAGGCAAAGACGCAGACAAAGACGGAGACAAAGATGGAGACACAGACAGAGACAAATACGGAGACAAAGGCAGAGACAAAGGCGGAGACAGAGACAGAGACAGAGACAGAGACAGAGACAGCGACTGAGGCAGAGACAGAGACAGAGACAGAGACGGAGACAAAGACAGAGACAGAGACAGAGACAGAGACAGAGACAGAGACAGAGACAGAGACAGAGACAGAGACAGAGACAGAGACAGAGACAGAGACAGAGACAGAGACAGAGACAGAGACAGAGACAGAGACAGAGACAGAGACAGAGACAGGGACAGAGACAGAGATAGAGACAAAGACGGAGACAAAAACAGAGACAAGTAGGAAGACAAAGACGGAGACAAAGACGGAGACAAAGACGGAGACAAAGACGGAGACAAAGACTGAGACCAAGACGGAGGCAAAGACGCAGACAAAGACGGAGACAAAGATGGAGACACAAACAGAGACAAATACGGAGACAAAGGCAGAGACAAAGGCGGAGACAGAGACAGAGACAGAGACAGAGACAGCGACTGAGGCAGAGACAGAGACAGAGACGGAGACAAAGACAGAGACAGAGACAGAGACAGAGACAGAGACAGAGACAGAGACAGAGACAGAGACAGAGACAGAGACAGAGACAGAGACAGAGACAGAGACAGAGACAGAGACAGAGACAGAGACAGAGACAGAGACAGAGACAGAGACAGAGACAGAGACAGAGACAGAGACGGAGACAAAGACAGAGACAGAGACAGAGACAGAGACAGAGACAGAGACAGAGACAGAGACAGAGACAGAGACAGAGACAGAGACAGAGACAGAGACAGAGACAGAGACAGAGACAGAGGCAGAGACAGAGACAGAGACAGAGACAGAGACAGAGACAGAGACAGAGACAGAGACAGAGACAGAGACAGAGACAGAGACAGAGACAGAGACAGAGACAGAGACAGAGACAGGGACAGAGACAGAGATAGAGACAAAGACGGAGACAAAAACAGAGACAAGTAGGAAGAAAAAGACGGAGACAAAGACGGAGACAAAGACGGAGACAAAGACGGAGACAAAAACAGAGACAAGTAGGAAGACAAAGACGGAGACAAAGACGGAGACAAAGACTGAGACCAAGACGGAGGCAAAGACGCAGACAAAGACGGAGACAAAGATGGAGACACAGACAGAGACAAATACGGAGACTAAGGCAGAGACAAAGGCGGAGACAGAGACAGAGACAGAGACAGAGACAGAGACGGAGACAAAGACAGAGACAGAGACAGAGACAGAGACAGAGACAGAGACAGAGACAGAGACAGAGACAGAGACAGAGACAGAGACAGAGACAGAGACAGAGACAGAGACAGAGACAGAGACAGAGACAGAGACAGAGACAGAGACAGAGACAGAGACAGAGACAGAGACAGAGACAGAGAAAGAGACAGAGACATAGTACAGAGGCAGAGACAGAGACAGAGACAGAGACAGAGACAGAGACGGAGGCAGAGACAGAGACGGGGACAGAGACAGAGGCAGAGACAGAGACAGGGACAGAGACAGAGACAGGGACAGGGACAGAGCCCGATACAGAGGCAGAGACAGATATAGACACAGACAGAGACAGAGACAGAGACACAGGTGCATGAGACAAAGACCGAGACAAAGGGGCAGGAGGCATGGACGGAGACAAAGACGGTGACAAAGACGTAGACAAAGGCGTAGACAAAGACGGAGACAATGACGCAGACGAAGAGGAAGACGACGACGGAGACAAAGGCGGTGACAAAGACGGAGACAAAGACGGAGACAAAGATGGAGACACAGACGGAGACAAAGACGGACACAAAGACGTAGACCAAGACGGAGACAAAGACGGAGACGAAGTCGGTGACAAAGACGGAGACAAATACGGAGACCAAGAGGGAGAGGACGATGGAGACAAAGACGGTGACAAAGACGGAGACAAAGACGGAGACGGAGACGGAGACAGAGACATAGACACAGACAGAGACAGAGGCGCATGAGACAAAGACCGAGACTGAGGGGCAGGAGACATGGACGGAGACAAAGACGGAGACAAAGACGTAGACAAAGACGGAGACAAAGACGGAGACAAAGACGGTGACAAAGGCGGAGACGAATAGGAAGACGAGGACGGAAGCAAAGACGGAGACAGAGACAGATGCGGAGGCGGAGGCACAGACACAGACAGAGACAGAGACAGAAGCGCATGAGACAAAGACCGAGACAGAAGGGCAGGAGACATGGACGGAGACATAGACGGTGACATAGACGTAGACAATGAAGGAGACAAAGACGCAGACGAAGTGGAAGACGACGACGGAGACAAAGACGGTGACAAAGACGGAGACAAAGACGGGGACAAGGATGGAGACAAAGACAGAGACAGAGACAGATACAGAGACAGAGACAGAGACAGAGACAGAGACAGAGACAGAGACAGAGACAGGGACAGAGACAGAGATAGAGACAAAGACGGAGACAAAAACAGAGACAAGTAGGAAGACAAAGACGGAGACAAAGACGGAGACAAAGACTGAGACCAAGACGGAGGCAAAGACGCAGACAAAGACGGAGACAAAGATGGAGACACAGACAGAGACAAATACGGAGACAAAGGCAGAGACAAAGGCGGAGACAGAGACAGAGACAGAGACAGAGACAGAGACAGCGACTGAGGCAGAGACAGAGACAGAGACGGAGACAAAGGCAGAGACAGAGGCAGAGACAGAGACAGAGACAGGGACAGAGACAGAGACAGAGACAGAGACGGAGACGGAGACAGAGACAGTGACAGTGACAGAGGCAGAGACAGAGACAGAGACAGAGACAGAGACAGAGACAGAGACAGAGACAGAGACAGAGATGGAGACAGAGACAGAGACAGAGACAGAGACGGAGACGTAGACAGAGACGGGGACAGAGACGGAGGCAGAGACATAGACACAGACAGAGACAGAGGCGCATGAGTCCAAGACCGAGACTGAGGGGCAGGAGACATGGACGGAGACAAAGACGGAGACAAAGACGTAGACAAAGACGGAGACAAAGACGGTGACAAAGACGGAGACAAAGGCGGAGACGAATAGGAAGACGAGGACGGAGGCAAAGACGGAGACAGAGACAGAGGCAGAGGCGGAGACAGAGACACAGACAGAGACAGAGACAGAGGCGCATGAGACAAAGACCGAGACAGAAGGGCAGGAGACATGGACGGAGACATAGAAGGAGACATAGACGTAGACAAAGAAGAAGACAAAGACGCAGACGAAGTGGAAGACGACGACGGAGACAAAGACGGTGACAAAGACGGAGACAAAGACGGGGACAAGGATGGAGACAAAGACAGAGACAGAGACAGAGACAGAGACACAGACAGAGACAGAGACAGAGGCAGGGACAGAGACAGAGACAGAGACAGAGACAGAGATGGACCCAGAGACAGAGACAGAGACAGAGACGGAGACGTAGACGGAGACGGGGACAGAGACAGAGACAGTGTCAAAGACAGAGACAGAGACAGACACAGAGACAGAGACAGGGACAGGGACAGGGACAGAGACAGAGGGAAATGGAGAGACGGAGACAGAGGGGCAGGGGACAAAGACGGAGACATTGACAGAGACAAAGACGAAGACAAAGGCGGAGACAGATACGGATACAGAGGCAGAGGCAGAGGCAGAGGCAGAGGCAGAGGCAGAGGCAGAGACACAGACAGAGACAGAGACATAGACAGAGACAGAGACAGAGGCATATGAGACAAAGACAGAGACAGAGGCGCATGAGACAAAGGCCGAGACTGAGGGGCAGGAGACATGGACGGAGACAAAGACGGAGACAAAGACGAAGACAAAGACGGAGACAAGGACGGAGACAAAGACGGTGACAAAGACGGAGACAAAGGCGGAGACAAAGACGGAGACAAAGACGGAGACGAAGAGGAAGACGACGACGGAGACAAAGACGGAGACAAAGACGGAGACAGAGACAGAGGCAGAGACAGAGACAGAGACAGAAACAGAGGCAGAGACAGAGACACAGACAGAGACAGAGAGAGCGACAGAACCATAGGGGCAGGGGACAATGGCGGTGACCCTGGGGCAGGAGACAAAGACGGAGACAAAGTAGGAAACAAACAGGAAAGCGAAGACGGAGACAAAGACGGTGACAAAGACGGAGACGAACAGGAAGACGACGGCGGAGACAAAGACGGATACAAATATGGAGACACAGACGGAGACAAATACAGAGACAAAGACGGTGACAAATATGGAGACGAAGACAGGCACAAAGACGGAGGCAATGACAGAGACAAAGACGGTGACAAATATGGAGACAAAGACGGAGACATAGATGGTTACACAGACGGATACGAATACGGAGACAAAGACAGGCACAAAGACGGAGACAAAGACGAAGACAAAGACGGAGACAGAGTGTAACATAGAGACAGAGACAGAGACACAGACAGAGACAGAGACAGAGACAGAGAAAGAGACAGAGACACAGGTGCATGAGACAAAGACCTAGACAAAGGGGCAGGAGACATGGACGGAGACAAAGACGGTGACAAAGACGTAGACAAAGACGTAGACAAAGACTGAGACAATGACGCAGACGAAGAGGAAGCCGACGACGGAGATAAAGACGGTGACAAAGACGTAGACAAAGACGGAGGCAAAGACGGAGACAAAGACGGAGACAAAGACGGAGACAAGGACGGAGACAAAGACGGTGACAAAGACGGAGACAAAGGCGGAGACAAAGACGGAGACAAAGACGGAGACGAAGAGGAAGACGACGACGGAGACAAAGACGGAGACAAAGACGGAGACAGAGACCGAGACAGAGCCCGATACAGTGGCAGAGACAGATATAGACACAGACAGAGACAGAGACAGAGACAGAGACAGAGATTGAGGCGCATGTGACAAAGACCGAGACAGAGGGGCAGGAGACATGGACGGAGACAAAGACGGAGACAAAGACGTACACAAAGAGGGAGACAAAGACGGAGACAAAGACGGTGACAAAGACAGGGACGAAGAGGAGGACGACGACGGAGACAAAGACGGAGACAAAGACAGAGACAAAGACGTAGACAAAGACGGAGACAAAGACGTAGACAAAGACGGAGACAAAGACGGAGACAAAGGCGGTGACAAAGACGGAGACAAAGGCGGAGACGAAGAGGAAGACGAGGACGGAGACAAAGACGGAGACACGGACGGAGACACGGACGGAGACAAAGACGGAGGCAAAGACGGAGACAGAGACAGAGGCATAGGCGGAGACAGAGACACAGACAGAGACAGAGACAGAGAGAGACGCGCATGAGACAGAGACCGAGACAAATGCCGGAGACACGGACGGAGACAAAGACGGAGACAAAGGCGGAGACAAAGATGGAGACACAGACGGAGGCAAAGACGGAGACAAAGACGGAGACAAAGACGTAGACAATGACGGAGACGAAGAGGAAGTCGACGACGGAGACAAAGACGGAGACAAAGACGGAGACAGAGACAGAGGCAGAGGCGGAGACAGAGACGGGAACAGAGACAGAGACAGAGATAGGGACAGAGACAGAGACGGAGACAGAGACAGAGACAGAGGCAGAGACAGAGACAGAGACAGAGACAGAGATGTAGCCAGAGACCGAGACAGAGGCAGAGACAGAGACAGAGACAGAAACAGAGGCAGAGACAGAGACACAGACAGAGACAGAGAGAGCGACAGAACCATAGGGGCAGGAGACAAAGGCGGTGACCCTGGGGCAGGAGACAAAGACGGAGACAATGACGGAGACGAAGAGGAAGACGACGACGGAGACAAAGACGGAGACAAAGACGGAGACAGAGACAGAGGCAGAGGCGGAGACAGAGACGGGAACAGAGCCCGAGACAGAGATAGGGACAGAGACAGAGACGGAGACAGAGACAGAGGCAGAGACAGAGACAGGGACAGACACAGAGACAGAGACAGTGACATAGCCCGATACAGAGGCAGAGACAGATATAGACACAGACAGAGACCGAGACAGAGACAGAGACAGAGACAGAGGCGCATGTGACAAAGACCGAGACAGAGGGGCAGGAGACATGGACGGAAACAAAGACGGAGACAAAGACGTACACAAAGTCGGAGACAAAGACGGAGACAAAGACGGTGACAAAGACAGAGACGAAGAGGAGGACGACGACGGAGACAAAGACGGAGACAAAGACAGAGACAAGGACGGTGACAAAGACGGAGACAAGGACGGAGACGAAGGGGAGGACGACGACGGAGACAAAGACGGAGACAAAGACGTACACAAAGACGGATACAAAGACAGAGACAGAGACAGAGACAGAGACAGAGACAGAGACAGAGACAGAGACAGAGACAGAGACAGAGACAGAGACAGAGACAGAGACAGAGACAGAGACAGAGACAGAGACAGAGACAGAGACAGAGACAGAGACAGAGACAGAGACAGAGACAGAGACAGAGACAGAGACAGAACCATAGGGGCAGGGGACAATGGCGGTGACCCTGGGGCAGGAGACAAAGACGGAGACAAAGTAGGAAACAAACAGGAAAGCGAAGACGGAGACAAAGACGGTGACAAAGACGGAGACGAAGAGGAAGACGACGGCGGAGACAAAGACGGATACAAATATGGAGACACAGACGGAGACAAATACAGAGACAAAGACGGTGACAAATATGGAGACGAAGACAGGCACAAAGACGGAGGCAATGACAGAGACAAAGACGGTGACAAATATGGAGACAAAGACGGAGACATAGATGGTTACACAGACGGATACGAATACGGAGACAAAGACAGGCACAAAGACGGAGACAAAGACGAAGACAAAGGCGGAGACAAAGACGGAGACAAAGACGGAGACGAAGAGGAAGACGACGACGGAGACAAAGACGGAGACAAAGACGGAGACAGAGACAGATGCAGAGACAGAGACAGAGACAGAAACAGAGGCAGAGACAGAGACACAGACAGAGACAGAGAGAGCGACAGAACCATAGGGGCAGGAGACAATGGCGGTGACCCTGGGGCAGGAGACAAAGACGGAGACAAAGTAGGAAACAAACAGGAAAGCGAAGACGGAGACAAAGACGGACACAAAGACGGAGACAAAGACGGAGACAGAGACCGAGACAGAGCCCGATACAGTGGCAGAGACAGATATAGACACAGACAGAGACAGACACAGAGACAGAGACAGAGACAGAGGCGCATGTGACAAAGACTGAGACAGAGGGGCAGGAGACATGGACGGAGACAAAGACGGTGACAAAGACGTAGACAAAGGCGTAGACAAAGACGGAGACAATGACGCAGACGAAAAGGAAGACGACGACGGAGACAAAGGCGGTGACAAAGACGGAGACAAAGACGGAGACAAAGATGGAGACAAAGAGGGAGACAAAGACGGAGACAAAGACGTAGACAAAGACGGAGACAAAGACGGAGACAAAGACGGTGACAAAGACGGAGACAAAGGCGGAGACGAATAGGAAGACGAGGACGGAGGCAAAGACGGAGACAGAGTCAGAGGGAGAGGCGGAGACAGAGACACAGACAGAGAAAGAGACAGAGGCGCATGAGACAAAGACCGAGACAGAAGGGCAGGAGACATGGACGGAGACATAGACGGAGACATAGACGTAGACAAAGAAGGAGACAAAGACGCAGACGAAGTGGAAGACGACGACGGAGACAAAGACGGTGACAAAGACGGAGACAAAGACGGGGACAAGGATGGAGACAAAGACAGAGACAGAGACAGAGACAGAGACACAGACAGAGACAGAGACAGAGACAGAGACAGGGACAGAGACAGAGACAGAGACAGAGACAGAGATGGAGACTGAGACAGAGACAGAGACAGAGACAGAGACAGAGACAGAGATAGAGACAGAGACAGAGACAGAGACAGGGACAGAGCCCGATACAGAGATAGAGACAGAGACATAGACACAGACAGAGACAGAGGCGCATGAGACAAAGACCGAGACTGAGGGGCAGGAGACATGGACGGAGACAAAGACGGAGACAAAGACGTAGACAAAGACGGAGACAAGGACGGAGACAAAGACGGTGACAAAGACGGAGACAAAGGCGGAGACAAAGACGGAGACAAAGACGGAGACGAAGAGGAAGACGACGACGGAGACAAAGACGGAGACAAAGACGGAGACAAGGACGGTGACAAAGACGGAGACAAGGACGGAGACGAGGGGGAAGACGACGACGGAGACAAAGACGGAGACAAAGACGTACACAAAGACGGATACAAAGACAGAGACAGAGACAGAGACAGCGACAGAGACAGAGGCGCATGAGACATAGACCGAGACAGAGGGGCAGGAGACATGGACGGAGACATAGACGGAGACATATACGTAGACAACGAAGGAGACAAAGACGCAGACGAAGTGGAAGATGACGACGGAGACAAAGACGGTGACAAAGACGGAGACAAAGACGGGGACAAGGATGGAGACAAAGACAGAGATAGAGACAGAGACAGAGACAGAGACAGAGACAGAGACAGAGACAGAGACAGAGACAGAGACAGAGACAGAGACAGAGACAGAGACAGGGACAGAGACAGAGATAGAGACAAAGACGGAGACAAAAACAGAGACAAGTAGGAAGACAAAGACGGAGACAAAGACCGAGACAAAGACTGAGACCAAGACGGAGGCAAAGACGCAGACAAAGACGGAGACAAAGATGGAGACACAGACAGAGACAAATACGGAGACAAAGGCAGAGACAAAGGCGGAGACAGAGACAGAGACAGAGACAGAGACAGAGACAGAGACAGCGACTGAGGCAGAGACAGAGACAGAGACAGAGACGGAGACAAAGACAGAGACAGAGACAGAGACAGAGACAGAGACAGAGACAGAGACAGAGACAGAGACAGAGACAGAGACAGAGACAGAGACAGAGACAGAGACAGAGACAGAGACAGGGACAGAGACAGAGATAGAGACAAAGACGGAGACAAAAACAGAGACAAGTAGGAAGACAAAGACGGAGACAAAGACGGAGACAAAGACGGAGACAAAGACTGAGACCAAGACGGAGGCAAAGACGCAGACAAAGACGGAGACAAAGATGGAGACACAAACAGAGACAAATACGGAGACAAAGGCAGAGACAACGGCGGAGACAGAGACAGAGACAGAGACAGAGACAGAGACAGCGACTGAGGCAGAGACAGAGACAGAGACGGAGACAAAGACAGAGACAGAGACAGAGACAGAGACAGAGACAGAGACAGAGACAGAGACAGAGACAGAGACAGAGACAGAGACAGAGACAGAGACAGAGACAGAGACAGAGACGGAGACAAAGACAGAGACAGAGACAGAGACAGAGACAGAGACAGAGACAGAGACAGAGACAGAGACAGAGACAGAGACAGAGACAGAGACAGAGACAGAGACAGAGACAGAGACAGAGACAGAGACAGAGACAGAGACAGAGACAGAGACAGAGACAGAGACAGAGAAAGAGACAGAGACAGAGTACAGAGGCAGAGACAGAGACAGAGACAGAGACAGAGACAGAGACGGAGGCAGAGACAGAGACGGGGACAGAGACAGAGGCAGAGACAGAGACAGGGACAGAGGCAGAGACAGGGACAGGGACAGAGCCCGATACAGAGGCAGAGACAGATATAGACACAGACAGAGACAGAGACAGAGACACAGGTGCATGAGACAAAGACCGAGACAAAGGGGCAGGAGGCATGGACGGATACAAAGACGGTGACAAAGACGTAGACAAAGGCGTAGACAAAGACGGAGACAATGACGCAGACGAAGAGGAAGACGACGACGGAGACAAAGGCGGTGACAAAGACGGAGACAAAGACGGAGACAAAGATGGAGACACAGACGGAGACAAAGACGGACACAAAGACGTAGACCAAGACGGAGACAAAGACGGAGACGAAGTCGGTGACAAAGACGGAGACAAATACGGAGACCAAGAGGGAGAGGACGATGGAGACAAAGACGGTGACAAAGACGGAGACAAAGACGGAGACGGAGACGGAGACAGAGACATAGAAACAGACAGAGACAGAGGTGCATGAGACAAAGACCGAGACTGAGGGGCAGGAGACATGGACGGAGACAAAGACGGAGACAAAGACGTAGGCAAAGACGGAGACAAAGACGGAGACAAAGACGGTGACAAAGGCGGAGACGAATAGGAAGACGAGGACGGAAGCAAAGACGGAGACAGAGACAGAGGCGGAGGCGGAGGCAGAGACACAGACAGAGACAGAGACAGAGGCGCATGAGACAAAGACCGAGACAGAAGGGCAGGAGACATGGACGGAGACATAGACGGAGACATAGACGTAGACAAAGAAGGAGACAAAGACGCAGACGAAGTGGAAGACGACGACGGAGACAAAGACGGTGACAAAGACGGAGACAAAGACGGGGACAAGGATGGAGACAAAGACAGAGACAGAGACAGAGACAGAGACAGAGACAGAGACAGAGACAGAGACAGAGACAGGGACAGGGACAGAGATAGAGACAAAGACGGAGACAAAAACAGAGACAAGTAGGAAGACAAAGACGGAGACAAAGACGGAGACAAAGACAGAGACAGAGACAGAGACAGAGACAGCGACAGAGACAGAGGCGCATGAGACAAAGACCGAGACAGAGGGGCAGGAGACATGGACGGAGACATAGACGGAGACATAGACGTAGACAAAGAAGGAGACAAAGACGCAGACGAAGTGGAAGACGACGACGGAGACAAAGACGGTGACAAAGACGGAGACAAGACGGGGACAAGGATGGAGACAAAGACAGAGATAGAGACAGAGACAGAGACAGAGACAGAGACAGAGACAGAGACAGAGACAGAGACAGAGACAGAGACAGAGACAGAGACAGAGACAGAGACAGAGACAGAGACAGAGACAGAGACAGAGAAAGAGACAGAGACAGAGTACAGAGGCAGAGACAGAGACAGAGACAGAGACAGAGACAGAGACGGAGGCAGAGACAGAGACGGGGACAGAGACAGAGGCAGAGACAGAGACAGGGACAGAGACAGAGACAGGGACAGGGACAGAGCCCGATACAGAGGCAGAGACAGATATAGACACAGACAGAGACAGAGACAGAGACACAGGTGCATG
This sequence comes from Megachile willughbiella, assembly GCA_945859595.2. Classification (NCBI taxonomy): domain Eukaryota; kingdom Metazoa; phylum Arthropoda; class Insecta; order Hymenoptera; family Megachilidae; genus Megachile; species Megachile willughbiella. Next base: position 994,102 of record CAMAOD020000293.1, read on the forward strand.
AGACAAAGACCGAGACAAAGGGGCAGGAGGCATGGACGGAGACAAAGACGGTGACAAAGACGTAGACAAAGGCGTAGACAAAGACGGAGACAATGACGCAGACGAAGAGGAAGACGACGACGGAGACAAAGGCGGTGACAAAGACGGAGACAAAGACGGAGACAAAGATGGAGACACAGACGGAGACAAAGACGGACACAAAGACGTAGACCAAGACGGAGACAAAGACGGAGACGAAGTCGGTGACAAAGACGGAGACAAATACGGAGACCAAGAGGGAGAGGACGATGGAGACAAAGACGGTGACAAAGACGGAGACAAAGACGGAGACGGAGACGGAGACAGAGACATAGACACAGACAGAGACAGAGGCGCATGAGACAAAGACCGAGACTGAGGGGCAGGAGACATGGACGGAGACAAAGACGGAGACAAAGACGTAGACAAAGACGGAGACAAAGACGGAGACAAAGACGGTGACAAAGGCGGAGACGAATAGGAAGACGAGGACGGAAGCAAAGACGGAGACAGAGACAGATGCGGAGGCGGAGGCACAGACACAGACAGAGACAGAGACAGAAGCGCATGAGACAAAGACCGAGACAGAAGGGCAGGAGACATGGACGGAGACATAGACGGTGACATAGACGTAGACAATGAAGGAGACAAAGACGCAGACGAAGTGGAAGACGTCGACGGAGACAAAGACGGTGACAAAGACGGAGACAAAGACGGGGACAAGGATGGAGACAAAGACAGAGACAGAGACAGATACAGAGACAGAGACAGAGACAGAGACAGAGACAGAGACAGAGACAGAGACAGAGACAGGGACAGAGACAGAGATAGAGACAAAGACGGAGACAAAAACAGAGACAAGTAGGAAGACAAAGACGGAGACAAAGACGGAGACAAAGACTGAGACCAAGACGGAGGCAAAGACGCAGACAAAGACGGAGACAAAGATGGAGACACAGACAGAGACAAATACGGAGACAAAGGCAGAGACAAAGGCGGAGACAGAGACAGAGACAGAGACAGAGACAGAGACAGCGACTGAGGCAGAGACAGAGACAGAGACGGAGACAAAGGCAGAGACAGAGGCAGAGACAGAGACAGAGACAGGGACAGAGACAGAGACAGAGACAGAGACAGAGACAGAGACAGAGACAGGGACAGAGACAGAGATAGAGACAAAGACGGAGAGAAAAACAGAGACAAGTAGGAAGACAAAGACGGAGACAAAGACGGAGACATAGACTGAGACCAAGACGGAGGCAAAGACGCAGACAAAGACGGAGACAAAGATGGAGACACAGACAGAGACAAATACGGAGACAAAGGCAGAGACAAAGGCGGAGACAGAGACAGAGACAGAGACAGAGACAGAGACAGAGACGGCGACTGAGGCAGGGACAGAGACAGAGACGGAGACAAAGACAGAGACAGAGACAGAGACAGAGACAGAGACAGAGAAAGAGACAGAGACAGAGACAGAGTACAGAGGCAGAGACAGAGACAGAGACAGAGACAGAGACAGAGACAGAGACAGAGACAGAGACAGAGACAGAGACAGAGACAGAGACAGAGACAGAGGCAGAGACGGAGACAGAGACGGAGAAAAAGACAGAGACAGAGACAGAGACAGAGGCAGAGACAGAGACAGAGACAGAGACAGAGACGGAGACGGAGACAGAGACAGTGACAGTGACAGAGGCAGAGACAGAGACAGAGACAGAGACAGAGACAGAGACAGAGACAGAGATAGAGACAGAGGCAGAGACGGAGACAGAGACGGAGAAAAAGACAGAGACAGAGACAGGGACAGAGACAGAGACAGAGACAGAGACAGAGACAGAGTCTGAGACGGAGACAGAGACAGTGACAGTGACAGAGGCAGAGACAGAGACAGAGACAGAGACAGAGACAGAGACAGAGACAGAGACGTAGACAGAGACGGGGACAGAGACGGAGGCAGAGACATAGACACAGACAGAGACAGAGGCGCATGAGTCAAAGACCGAGACTGAGGGGCAGGAGACATGGACGGAGACAAAGACGGAGACAAAGACGTAGACAAAGACGGAGACAAAGACGGAGACAAAGACGGTGACAAAGACGGAGACAAAGGCGGAGACGAATAGGAAGACGAGGACGGAGGCAAAGACGGAGACAGAGACAGAGGCAGAGGCGGAGACAGAGACACAGACAGAGACAGAGACAGAGGCGCATGAGACAAAGACCGAGACAGAAGGGCAGGAGACATGGACGGAGACATAGAAGGAGACATAGACGTAGACAAAGAAGAAGACAAAGACGCAGACGAAGTGGAAGACGACGACGGAGACAAAGACGGTGACAAAGACGGAGACAAAGACGGGGACAAGGATGGAGACAAAGACAGAGACAGAGACAGAGACAGAGACACAGACAGAGACAGAGACAGAGGCAGGGACAGAGACAGAGACAGATACAGAGACAGAGATGGACACAGAGACAGAGACAGAGACAGAGACGGAGACGTAGACGGAGACGGGGACAGAGACAGAGACAGTGTCAAAGACAGAGACAGAGGCAGACACAGAGACAGAGACAGGGACAGGGACAGGGACAGAGACAGAGGGAAATGGAGAGACGGAGACAGAGGGGCAGGAGACAAAGACGGAGACATTGACAGAGACAAAGACGAAGACAAAGGCGGAGACAGATACCGATACAGAGGCAGAGGCAGAGGCAGAGGCAGAGGCAGAGGCAGAGACACAGACAGAGACAGAGACATAGACAGAGACAGAGACAGAGGCATATGAGACAAAGACAGAGACAGAGGCGCATGAGACAAAGACCGAGACTGAGGGGCAGGAGACATGGACGGAGACAAAGACGGAGACAAAGACGTAGACAAAGACGGAGACAAGGACGGAGACAAAGACGGTGACAAAGACGGAGACAAAGGCGGAGACAAAGACGGAGACAAAGACGGAGACGAAGAGGAAGACGACGACGGAGACAAAGACGGAGACAAAGACGGAGACAGAGACAGAGGCAGAGACAGAGACAGAGACGGAAACAGAGGCAGAGACAGAGACACAGACAGAGACAGAGAGAGCGACAGAACCATAGGGGCAGGGGACAATGGCGGTGACCCTGGGGCAGGAGACAAAGACGGAGACAAAGTAGGAAACAAACAGGAAAGCGAAGACGGAGACAAAGACGGTGACAAAGACGGAGACGAAGAGGAAGACGACGGCGGAGACAAAGACGGATACAAATATGGAGACACAGGCGGAGACAAATACAGAGACAAAGACGGTGACAAATATGGAGACGAAGACAGGCACAAAGACGGAGGCAATGACAGAGACAAAGACGGTGACAAATATGGAGACAAAGACGGAGACATAGATGGTTACACAGACGGATACGAATACGGAGACAAAGACAGGCACAAAGACGGAGACAAAGACGAAGACAAAGACGGAGACAGAGTGTAACATAGAGACAGAGACAGAGACACAGACAGAGAGAGAGACAGAGACAGAGAAAGAGACAGAGACACAGGTGCATGAGACAAAGACCTAGACAAAGGGGCAGGAGACATGGACGGAGACAAAGACGGTGACAAAGACGTAGACAAAGACGTAGACAAAGACTGAGACAATGACGCAGACGAAGAGGAAGCCGACGACGGAGACAAAGACGGTGACAAAGACGTAGACAAAGACGGAGGCAAAGACGGAGACAAAGACGGAGACAAAGACGGAGACAAGGACGGAGACAAAGACGGTGACAAAGACGGAGACAAAGGCGGAGACAAAGACGGAGACAAAGACGGAGACGAAGAGGAAGACGACGACGGAGACAAAGACGGAGACAAAGACGGAGACAGAGACAGAAGCAGAGACAGAGACAGAGACAGAAACAGAGGCAGAGACAGAGACAGAGACGGCGACTGAGGCAGGGACAGAGACAGAGACGGAGACAAAGACAGAGACAGAGACAGAGACAGAGACAGAGACAGAGAAAGAGACAGAGACAGAGACAGAGTACAGAGGCAGAGACAGAGACAGAGACAGAGACAGAGACAGAGACAGAGACAGAGACAGAGACAGAGACAGAGACAGAGACAGAGACAGAGACAGAGACAGAGGCAGAGACGGAGACAGAGACGGAGAAAAAGACAGAGACAGAGACAGAGACAGAGGCAGAGACAGAGACAGAGACAGAGACAGAGACGGAGACGGAGACAGAGACAGTGACAGTGACAGAGGCAGAGACAGAGACAGAGACAGAGACAGAGACAGAGACAGAGACAGAGATAGAGACAGAGGCAGAGACGGAGACAGAGACGGAGAAAAAGACAGAGACAGAGACAGGGACAGAGACAGAGACAGAGACAGAGACAGAGACAGAGTCTGAGACGGAGACAGAGACAGTGACAGTGACAGAGGCAGAGACAGAGACAGAGACAGAGACAGAGACAGAGACAGAGACAGAGACGTAGACAGAGACGGGGACAGAGACGGAGGCAGAGACATAGACACAGACAGAGACAGAGGCGCATGAGTCAAAGACCGAGACTGAGGGGCAGGAGACATGGACGGAGACAAAGACGGAGACAAAGACGTAGACAAAGACGGAGACAAAGACGGAGACAAAGACGGTGACAAAGACGGAGACAAAGGCGGAGACGAATAGGAAGACGAGGACGGAGGCAAAGACGGAGACAGAGACAGAGGCAGAGGCGGAGACAGAGACACAGACAGAGACAGAGACAGAGGCGCATGAGACAAAGACCGAGACAGAAGGGCAGGAGACATGGACGGAGACATAGAAGGAGACATAGACGTAGACAAAGAAGAAGACAAAGACGCAGACGAAGTGGAAGACGACGACGGAGACAAAGACGGTGACAAAGACGGAGACAAAGACGGGGACAAGGATGGAGACAAAGACAGAGACAGAGACAGAGACAGAGACACAGACAGAGACAGAGACAGAGGCAGGGACAGAGACAGAGACAGATACAGAGACAGAGATGGACACAGAGACAGAGACAGAGACAGAGACGGAGACGTAGACGGAGACGGGGACAGAGACAGAGACAGTGTCAAAGACAGAGACAGAGGCAGACACAGAGACAGAGACAGGGACAGGGACAGGGACAGAGACAGAGGGAAATGGAGAGACGGAGACAGAGGGGCAGGAGACAAAGACGGAGACATTGACAGAGACAAAGACGAAGACAAAGGCGGAGACAGATACCGATACAGAGGCAGAGGCAGAGGCAGAGGCAGAGGCAGAGGCAGAGACACAGACAGAGACAGAGACATAGACAGAGACAGAGACAGAGGCATATGAGACAAAGACAGAGACAGAGGCGCATGAGACAAAGACCGAGACTGAGGGGCAGGAGACATGGACGGAGACAAAGACGGAGACAAAGACGTAGACAAAGACGGAGACAAGGACGGAGACAAAGACGGTGACAAAGACGGAGACAAAGGCGGAGACAAAGACGGAGACAAAGACGGAGACGAAGAGGAAGACGACGACGGAGACAAAGACGGAGACAAAGACGGAGACAGAGACAGAGGCAGAGACAGAGACAGAGACGGAAACAGAGGCAGAGACAGAGACACAGACAGAGACAGAGAGAGCGACAGAACCATAGGGGCAGGGGACAATGGCGGTGACCCTGGGGCAGGAGACAAAGACGGAGACAAAGTAGGAAACAAACAGGAAAGCGAAGACGGAGACAAAGACGGTGACAAAGACGGAGACGAAGAGGAAGACGACGGCGGAGACAAAGACGGATACAAATATGGAGACACAGGCGGAGACAAATACAGAGACAAAGACGGTGACAAATATGGAGACGAAGACAGGCACAAAGACGGAGGCAATGACAGAGACAAAGACGGTGACAAATATGGAGACAAAGACGGAGACATAGATGGTTACACAGACGGATACGAATACGGAGACAAAGACAGGCACAAAGACGGAGACAAAGACGAAGACAAAGACGGAGACAGAGTGTAACATAGAGACAGAGACAGAGACACAGACAGAGAGAGAGACAGAGACAGAGAAAGAGACAGAGACACAGGTGCATGAGACAAAGACCTAGACAAAGGGGCAGGAGACATGGACGGAGACAAAGACGGTGACAAAGACGTAGACAAAGACGTAGACAAAGACTGAGACAATGACGCAGACGAAGAGGAAGCCGACGACGGAGACAAAGACGGTGACAAAGACGTAGACAAAGACGGAGGCAAAGACGGAGACAAAGACGGAGACAAAGACGGAGACAAGGACGGAGACAAAGACGGTGACAAAGACGGAGACAAAGGCGGAGACAAAGACGGAGACAAAGACGGAGACGAAGAGGAAGACGACGACGGAGACAAAGACGGAGACAAAGACGGAGACAGAGACAGAGGCAGAGACAGAGACAGAGACAGAAACAGAGGCAGAGACAGAGACACAGACAGAGAGAGAGAGAGCGACAGAACCATAGGGGCAGGAGACAATGGCGGTGACCCTGGGGCAGGAGACAAAGACGGAGACAAAGTAGGAAACAAACAGGAAAGCGAAGACGGAGACAAAGACGGACACAAAGACGGAGACAAAGACGGAGACAGAGACCGAGACAGAGCCCGATACAGTGGCAGAGACAGATATAGACACAGACAGAGACAGAGACAGAGACAGAGACAGAGATTGAGGCGCATGTGACAAAGACCGAGACAGAGGGGCAGGAGACATGGACGGAGACAAAGACGGAGACAAAGACGTACACAAAGAGGGAGACAAAGACGGAGACAAAGACGGTGACAAAGACAGGGACGAAGAGGAGGACGACGACGGAGACAAAGACGGAGACAAAGACAGAGACAAAGACGTAGACAAAGACGGAGACATGGACGGAGACAAAGACGGAGACAAAGACGGAGACAAAGACGGAGACAAAGACGGAGACAAAGGCGGTGACAAAGACGGAGACAAAGGCGGAGACGAAGAGGAAGACGAGGACGGAGACAAAGACGGAGACACGGACGGAGACAAAGACGGAGGCAAAGCCGGAGACAGAGACAGAGGCATAGGCGGAGACAGAGACACAGACAGAGACAGAGACAGAGAGAGACGCGCATGAGACAGAGACCGAGACAAATGCCGGAGACACGGACGGAGACAAAGACGGAGACAATGGCGGAGACAAAGATGGAGACACAGACGGAGGCAAAGACGGAGACAAAGACGGAGACAAAGACGTAGACAATGACGGAGACGAAGAGGAAGTCGACGACGGAGACAAAGACGGAGACAAAGACGGAGACAGAGACAGAGGCAGAGGCGGAGACAGAGACGGGAACAGAGACAGAGACAGAGATAGGGACAGAGACAGAGACGGAGACAGAGACAGAGACAGAGGCAGAGACAGAGACAGAGACAGAGACAGAGATGTAGCCAGAGACCGAGACAGAGGCAGAGACAGAGACAGAGACAGAAACAGAGGCAGAGACAGAGACACAGACAGAGACAGAGAGAGCGACAGAACCATAGGGGCAGGAGACAAAGGCGGTGACCCTGGGGCAGGAGACAAAGACGGAGACAATGACGGAGACGAAGAGGAAGACGACGACGGAGACAAAGACGGAGACAAAGACGGAGACAGAGACAGAGGCAGAGGCGGAGACAGAGACGGGAACAGAGCCCGAGACAGACATAGGGACAGAGACAGAGACGGAGACAGAGACAGAGGCAGAGACAGAGACAGGGACAGACACAGAGACAGAGACAGTGACATAGCCCGATACAGAGGCAGAGACAGATATAGACACAGACAGAGACCGAGACAGAGACAGAGACAGAGACAGAGGCGCATGTGACAAAGACCGAGACAGAGGGGCAGGAGACATGGACGGAAACAAAGACGGAGACAAAGACGTACACAAAGTCGGAGACAAAGACGGAGACAAAGACGGTGACAAAGACAGAGACGAAGAGGAGGACGACGACGGAGACAAAGACGGAGACAAAGACAGAGACAAGGACGGTGACAAAGACGGAGACAAGGACGGAGACGAAGGGGAGGACGACGACGGAGACAAAGACGGAGACAAAGACGTACACAAAGACGGATACAAAGACAGAGACAGAGACAGAGACAAAGACAGAGACAGAGACAGAGACAGAGACAGAGACAGAGACAGAGACAGAGACAGAGGCAGAGACGGAGAGAGAGACGGAGAAAAAGACAGAGACAGAGACAGAGACAGAGGCGCATGAGACAAAGACCGAGACAGAAGGGCAGGAGACATGGACGGAGACATAGAAGGAGACATAGACGTAGACAAAGAAGGAGACAAAGACGTAGACGAAGTGGAAGACGACGACGGAGACAAAGACGGTGACAAAGACGGAGACAGAGACAGAGGCAGAGACAGAGACAGAGACAGAAACAGAGACAGAGACAGAGACACAGACAGAGACAGAGAGAGCGACAGAACCATAGGGGCAGGAGACAATGGCGGTGACCCTGGGGCAGGAGACAAAGACGGAGACAAAGTAGGAAACAAACAGGAAAGCGAAGACGGAGACAAAGACGGACACAAAGACGGAGACAAAGACGGAGACAGAGACCGAGACAGAGCCCGATACAGTGGCAGAGACAGATATAGACACAGACAGAGACAGACACAGAGACAGAGACAGAGACAGAGGCGCATGTGACAAAGACCGAGACAGAGGGGCAGGAGACATGGACGGAGACAAAGACGGTGACAAAGACGTAGACAAAGGCGTAGACAAAGACGGAGACAATGACGCAGACGAAAAGGAAGACGACGACGGAGACAAAGGCGGTTACAAAGACGGAGACAAAGACGGAGACAAAGATGGAGACAAAGAGGGAGACAAAGACGGAGACAAAGACGTAGACAAAGACGGAGACAAAGACGGAGACAAAGACGGTGACAAAGACGGAGACAAAGGCGGAGACGAATAGGAAGACGAGGACGGAGGCAAAGACGGAGACAGAGTCAGAGGGAGAGGCGGAGACAGAGACACAGACAGAGACAGAGACAGAGGCGCATGAGACAAAGACCGAGACAGAAGGGCAGGAGACATGGACGGAGACATAGAAGGAGACATAGACGTAGACAAAGAAGGAGACAAAGACGCAGACGAAGTGGAAGACGACGACGGAGACAAAGACGGTGACAAAGACGGAGACAAAGACGGGGACAAGGATGGAGACAAAGACAGAGACAGAGGCAGAGACGGAGACAGAGACGGGAACAGAGACAGGGACAGAGATAGGGACAGAGACAGAGGCAGAGACAGAGACAGAGGCGCATGTGACAAAGACCGAGACAGAGGGGCAGGAGACATGGACGGAGACAAAGACGGAGACAAAGACGTACACAAAGACGGAGACAAAGACGGAGACAAAGACGGTGACAAAGACAGAGACGAAGAGGAGGACGACGACGGAGACAAAGACGGAGACAAAGACAGAGACAAAGACGTAGACAAAGACGGAGACATGGACGGAGACAAAGACGGAGACAAAGACGTAGACAAAGACGGAGACAAAGACGGAGACAAAGGCGGTGACAAAGACGGAGACAAAGGCGGAGACGAAGAGGAAGACGAGGACGGAGACAAAGACGGAGACACGGACGGAGACAAAGACGGAGGCAAAGACGGAGACAGAGACAGAGGCATAGGCGGAGACAGAGACACAGACAGAGACAGAGACAGAGAGAGACGCGCATGAGACAGAGACCGAGACAAATGCCGGAGACACGGACGGAGACAAAGACGGAGACAAAGGCGGAGACGAAGAGGAAGACGAGGACGGAGACAAAGACGGAGACAAAGACGGAGACAGAGACAGAGGCAGAGGCGGAGACAGAGACGGGAACAGAGACAGAGACAGAGATAGGGACAGAGACAGAGACGGAGACAGAGACAGAGACAGAGGCAGAGACAGAGACAGAGACAGAGACAGAGACAGGGACAGGGACAGAGCCCGATACAGAGGCAGAGACAGATATAGACACAGACAGAGACAGAGACAGAGACACAGGTGCATGAGACAAAGACCGAGACAAAGGGGCAGGAGGCATGGACGGAGACAAAGACGGTGACAAAGACGTAGACAAAGGCGTAGACAAAGACGGAGACAATGACGCAGACGAAGAGGAAGACGACGACGGAGACAAAGGCGGTGACAAAGACGGAGACAAAGACGGAGACAAAGACGGAGACAAAGATGGAGACACAGACGGAGACAAAGACGGACACAAAGACGTAGACCAAGACGGAGACAAAGACGGAGACGAAGTCGGTGACAAAGACGGAGACAAATACGGAGACCAAGAGGGAGAGGACGATGGAGACAAAGACGGTGACAAAGACGGAGACAAAGACGGAGACGGAGACGGAGACAGAGACATAGACACAGACAGAGACAGAGGCGCATGAGACAAAGACCGAGACTGAGGGGCAGGAGACATGGACGGAGACAAAGACGGAGACAAAGACGTAGACAAAGACGGAGACAAAGACGGAGACAAAGACGGTGACAAAGGCGGAGACGAATAGGAAGACGAGGACGGAGACAAAGACGGAGACAAAGACGTAGGCAAAGACGGAGACAAAGGCGGAGACGAATAGGAAGACGAGGACGGAGGCAAAGACGGAGACAGAGACAGAGGCAGAGGCGGAGACAGAGACACAGACAGAGACAGAGACAGAGGCGCATGAGACAAAGACCGAGACAGAAGGGCAGGAGACATGGACGGAGACATAGAAGGAGACATAGACGTAGACAAAGAAGGAGACAAAGACGTAGACGAAGTGGAAGACGACGACGGAGACAAAGACGGTGACAAAGACGGAGACAGAGACAGAGGCAGAGACAGAGACAGAGACAGAAACAGAGGCAGAGACAGAGACACAGACAGAGACAGAGAGAGCGACAGACCCATAGGGGCAGGAGACAATGGCGGTGACCCTGGGGCAGGAGACAAAGACGGAGACAAAGTAGGAAACAAACAGGAAAGCGAAGACGGAGACAAAGACGGACACAAAGACGGAGACAAAGACGGAGACAGAGACCGAGACAGAGCCCGATACAGTGGCAGAGACAGATATAGACACAGACAGAGACAGACACAGAGACAGAGACAGAGACAGAGGCGCATGTGACAAAGACCGAGACAGAGGGGCAGGAGACATGGACGGAGACAAAGACGGTGACAAAGACGTAGACAAAGGCGTAGACAAAGACGGAGACAATGACGCAGACGAAAAGGAAGACGACGACGGAGACAGAGGCGGTGACAAAGACGGAGACAAGGACGGAGACAAAGATGGAGACAATGAGGGAGACAAAGACGGAGACAAAGACGTAGACAAAGACGGAGACAAAGACGGAGACAAAGACGGTGACAAAGACGGAGACAAAGGCGGAGACGAATAGGAAGACGAGGACGGAGGCAAAGACGGAGACAGAGACAGAGGCAGAGGCGGAGACAGAGACACAGACAGAGACAGAGACAGAGGCGCATGAGACAAAGACCGAGACAGAAGGGCAGGAGACATGGACGGAGACATAGAAGGAGACATAGACGTAGACAAAGAAGAAGACAAAGACGCAGACGAAGTGGAAGACGACGACGGAGACAAAGACGGTGACAAAGACGGAGACAAAGACGGGGACAAGGATGGAGACAAAGACAGAGACAGAGACAGAGACAGAGACACAGACAGAGACAGAGACAGAGGCAGGGACAGAGACAGAGACAGAGACAGAGACAGAGATGGACACAGAGACAGAGACCGAGACAGAGACGGAGACGTAGACGGAGACGGGGACAGAGACAGAGACAGTGTCAAAGACAGAGACCGAGACAGACACAGAGACAGAGACAGGGACAGGGACAGTGACAGAGACAGAGGCATATGAGACAAAGACAGAGACAGAGGCGCATGAGACAAAGACCGAGACTGAGGGGCAGGAGACATGGACGGAGACAAAGACGGAGACAAAGACGTAGACAAAGACGGAGACAAGGACGGAGACAAAGACGGTGACAAAGACGGAGACAAAGGCGGAGACAAAGGCGGAGACAAAGACGGAGACAAAGACGGAGACGAAGAGGAAGACGACGACGGAGACAAAGACGGAGACAAAGACGGAGACAGAGACAGAGGCAGAGACAGAGACAGAGACAGAAACAGAGGCAGAGACAGAGACACAGACAGAGAGAGAGACAGAGACAGAGAAAGAGACAGAGACACAGGTGCATGAGACAAAGACCTAGACAAAGGGGCAGGAGACATGGACGGAGACAAAGACGGTGACAAAGACGTAGACAAAGACGTAGACAAAGACTGAGACAATGACGCAGACGAAGAGGAAGCCGACGACGGAGACAAAGACGGTGACAAAGACGTAGACAAAGACGGAGGCAAAGACGGAGACAAAGACGGAGACAAAGACGGAGACAAGGACGGAGACAAAGACGGTGACAAAGACGGAGACAAAGGCGGAGACAAAGACGGAGACAAAGACGGAGACGAAGAGGAAGACGACGACGGAGACAAAGACGGAGACAAAGACGGAGACAGAGACAGAGGCAGAGACAGAGACAGAGACAGAAACAGAGGCAGAGACAGAGACACAGACAGAGAGAGAGAGAGCGACAGAACCATAGGGGCAGGAGACAATGGCGGTGACCCTGGGGCAGGAGACAAAGACGGAGACAAAGTAGGAAACAAACAGGAAAGCGAAGACGGAGACAAAGACGGACACAAAGACGGAGACAAAGACGGAGACAGAGACCGAGAAAGAGCCCGATACAGTGGCAGAGACAGATATAGACACAGACAGAGACAGAGACAGAGACAGAGACAGAGATTGAGGCGCATGTGACAAAGACCGAGACAGAGGGGCAGGAGACATGGACGGAGACAAAGACGGAGACAAAGACGTACACAAAGAGGGAGACAAAGACGGAGACAAAGACGGTGACAAAGACAGGGACGAAGAGGAGGACGACGACGGAGACAAAGACGGAGACAAAGACAGAGACAAAGACGTAGACAAAGACGGAGACATGGACGGAGACAAAGACGGAGACAAAGACGTAGACAAAGACGGAGACAAAGACGGAGACAAAGGCGGTGACAAAGACGGAGACAAAGGCGGAGACGAAGAGGAAGACGAGGACGGAGACAAAGACGGAGACACGGACGGAGACAAAGACGGAGGCAAAGCCGGAGACAGAGACAGAGGCATAGGCGGAGACAGAGACACAGACAGAGACAGAGACAGAGAGAGACGCGCATGAGACAGAGACTGAGACAAATGCCGGAGACACGGACGGAGACAAAGACGGAGACAAAGGCGGAGACGAAGAGGAAGACGAGGACGGAGACAAGGACGGAGACAAAGACGGAGACAGAGACAGAGGCAGAGGCGGAGACAGAGACGGGAACAGAGACAGAGACAGAGATAGGGACAGAGACAGAGACGGAGACAGAGACAGAGACAGAGGCAGAGACGGAGACAGAGACAGAGACAGAGATGTAGCCAGAGACCGAGACAGAGGCAGAGACAGAGACAGAGACAGAAACAGAGGCAGAGACAGAGACACAGACAGAGACAGAGAGAGCGACAGAACCATAGGGGCAGGAGACAAAGGCGGTGACCCTGGGGCAGGAGACAAAGACGGAGACAATGACGGAGACGAAGAGGAAGACGACGACGGAGACAAAGACGGAGACAAAGACGGAGACAGAGACAGAGGCAGAGGCGGAGACAGAGACGGGAACAGAGCCCGAGACAGAGATAGGGACAGAGACAGAGACGGAGACAGAGACAGAGGCAGAGACAGAGACAGGGACAGACACAGAGACAGAGACAGACACAGAGACAGAGACAGGGACAGAGCCCGATACAGAGGCAGAGACAGATATAGACACAGACAGAGACCGAGACAGAGACAGAGACAGAGACAGAGGCGCATGTGACAAAGACCGAGACAGAGGGGCAGGAGACATGGACGGAAACAAAGACTGAGACAAAGACGTACACAAAGTCGGAGACAAAGACGGAGACAAAGACGGTGACAAAGACAGAGACGAAGAGGAGGACGACGACGGAGACAAAGACAGAGACAGAGACAGAGACAGAGACAGAGACAGAGACAGAGACAGAGACAGAGACAGAGACAGAGACAGAGGCAGAGACGGAGACAGAGACGGAGAAAAAGACAGAGACAGAGACAGAGACAGAGGCAGAGACAGAGACAGAGACAGAGACAGAGAGAGACGCGCATGAGACAGAGACCGAGACAAATGCCGGAGACACGGACGGAGACAAAGACGGAGACAAAGGCGGAGACGAAGAGGAAGACGAGGACGGAGACAAAGACGGAGACAAAGACGGAGACAGAGACAGAGGCAGAGGCGGAGACAGAGACGGGAACAGAGACAGAGACAGAGATAGGGACAGAGACAGAGACGGAGACAGAGACAGAGACAGAGGCAGAGACAGAGACAGAGACAGAGACAGAGATGTAGCCAGAGACCGAGACAGAGGCAGAGACAGAGACAGAGACAGAAACAGAGGCAGAGACAGAGACACAGACAGAGACAGAGAGAGCGACAGAACCATAGGGGCAGGAGACAAAGGCGGTGACCCTGGGGCAGGAGACAAAGACGGAGACAATGACGGAGACGAAGAGGAAGACGACGACGGAGACAAAGACGGAGACAAAGACGGAGACAGAGACAGAGGCAGAGGCGGAGACAGAGACGGGAACAGAGCCCGAGACAGAGATAGGGACAGAGACAGAGACGGAGACAGAGACAGAGGCAGAGACAGAGACAGAGACAGGGACAGACACAGAGACAGAGACAGAGACAGGGACAGAGCCCGATACAGAGGCAGAGACAGATATAGACACAGACAGAGACCGAGACAGAGACAGAGACAGAGACAGAGGCGCATGTGACAAAGACCGAGACAGAGGGGCAGGAGTAATGGACGGAAACAAAGACTGAGACAAAGACGTACACAAAGTCGGAGACAAAGACGGAGACAAAGACGGTGACAAAGACAGAGACGAAGAGGAGGACGACGACGGAGACAAAGACAGAGACAGAGACAGAGACAGAGACAGAGACAGAGACAGAGACAGAGACAGAGACAGAGACAGAGACAGAGACAGAGACAGAGACAGAGACAGAGACAGAGACAGAGACAGAGACAGAGACAGAGACAGAGACAGAGACAGAGACAGAGACAGAGACAGAGACAGAGACAGAGACAGAGACAGAGGCAGAGACGGAGACAGAGACGGAGAAAAAGACAGAGACAGAGGCAGAGACAGAGACAGAGACAGAGACAGAGACGGAGACGGAGACAGAGACAGTGACAGTGACAGAGGCAGAGACAGAGACAGAGACAGAGACAGAGACAGAGACAGAGACAGAGACAGAGACAGAGACAGATACAGAGATGGAGACAGAGACAGAGACAGAGACAGAGACGGAGACGTAGACAGAGATGGGGACAGAGACAGAGGCAGAGACATAGACACAGACAGAGACAGAGGCGCATGAGTCAAAGACCGAGACTGAGGGCCAGGAGACATGGACGGAGACAAAGACGGAGACAAAGACGTAGACAAAGACGGAGACAAAGACGGAGACAAAGACGGTGACAAAGACGGAGACAAAGGCGGAGACGAATAGGAAGACGAGGGCGGAGGCAAAGACGGAGACAGAGACAGAGGCAGAAGCGGAGACAGAGACACAGACAGAGACAGAGACAGAGGCGCATGAGACAAAGACCGAGACAGAAGGGCAGGAGACATGGACGGAGACATAGAAGGAGACATAGACGTAGACAAAGAAGGAGACAAAGACGCAGACGAAGTGGAAGACGACGACGGAGACAAAGACGGTGACAAAGACGGAGACAAAGACGGGGACAAGGATGGAGACAAAGACAGTGACAGAGACAGAGACAGAGACACAGACAGAGACAGAGACAGAGACAGGGACAGAGACAGAGACAGAGACAGAGACAGAGATGGACACAGAGACAGAGACAGAGACAGAGACGGAGACGTAGACAGAGACGGGGACAGAGACAGAGACAGTGTCAAAGACAGAGACAGAGACAGAGACAGAGACAGGGACAGGGACAGGGACAGCGACAGACACAGAGACAGAGACAGGGACAGGGACAGGGACAGAGACAGAGGGAAACGGAGAGACGGGGACAGAGGGGCAGGAGACAAAGACGGAGACATTGACAGAGACAAAGACGAAGACAAAGGCGGAGACAGATACCGATACAGAGGCAGAGGCAGAGACAGAGACACAGACAGAGACAGAGACATAGACAGAGACAGAGACAGAGGCATATGAGACAAAGACCGAGACAGAGGGGCAGGAGACACGGACGGAGACAAAGACGCAGGCGAAGTGGAAGACGACGACGGAGACAAAGACGGTGACAAAGACGGCGACAAAGTCGGAGATAAGGATGGAGACAAAGACAGAGACAGAGGCAGAGACGGAGACAGAGACGGGAACAGAGACAGGGACAGAGATAGGGACAGAGACAGAGACAGAGGCAGAGACAGAGACAGAGACAGAGACAGAGACAGAGACAGAGACAGAGACAGAGACAGAGACAGAGACAGAGACAGGGACAGAGACAGAGACAGGGACAGGGACAGAGCCCGATACAGAGGCAGAGACAGATATAGACACAGACAGAGACAGAGACAGAGACAGAGATAGAGGCGCATGTGACAAAGACCGAGACAGAGGGGCAGGAGACATGGACAGAGACAAAGACGGAGACAAAGACGTACACAAAGACGGAGACAAAGACGGAGACAAAGACGGTGACAAAGACAGAGACGAAGAGGAGGACGACGACCGAGACAAAGACGGAGACAAAGACGGTGTCAAAGACGGAGACAAAGACGGAGACAGAGATGGAGACAAAGACAGAGACAGAGACGGAGACAGAGACAGATACAGTGACAGAGACAGAGACAGAGACAGGGACAGAGACAGAGACAGAGACAGAGACAGAGACAGAGACAGAGACAAAGATGGAGACAGAGGCAGAGACAGAGGCAGAGACAGAGACAGAGACAGAGACAGAGACAGAGACAGAGACAAAGACGTACACAAAGACGGAGACAAGGCGGAGACAAAGACGGTGACAAAGACAGAGACGAAGAGGAGGACGACGACGGAGACAAAGACAGAGACAAAGACGGTGACAAAGACAGAGACGAAGAGGAGGACGACGACGGAGACAAAGACGGAGACAAAGACGGAGACAAGGACGGTGACAAAGACGGAGACAAGGACGGAGACGAAGGGGAAGACGACGACGGAGACAAAGACGGAGACAAAGACGTACACAAAGACGGATACAAAGACAGAGACAGAGACAGAGACAGCGACAGAGACAGAGGCGCATGAGACAAAGACCGACACAGAGGGGCAGGAGACATGGACGGAGACATAGACGGAGACATAGACGTTGACAAAGAAGGAGACAAAGACGCAGACGAAGTGGAAGACGACGACGGAGACAAAGACGGTGACAAAGACGGAGACGAAGACGGGGACAAGGATGGAGACAAAGACAGAGATAGAGACAGAGACAGAGACAGAGACAGAGACAGAGACAGAGACAGAGACAGAGACAGAGACAGAGACAGGGACAGAGACAGAGATAGAGACAAAGACGGAGACAAAAACAGAGACAAGTAGGAAGACAAAGACGGAGACAAAGACGGAGACAAAGACGGAGACAAAGACTGAGACCAAGACGGAGGCAAAGACGCAGACAAAGACGGAGACAAAGATGGAGACACAAACAGAGACAAATACGGAGACAAAGGCAGAGACAAAGGCGGAGACAGAGACAGAGACAGAGACAGAGACAGGGACAGCGACTGAGGCAGAGACAGAGACAGAGACGGAGACAAAGACAGAGACAGAGACAGAGACAGAGACAGAGACAGAGACAGAGACAGAGACAGAGACAGAGACAGAGACAGAGACAGAGACAGAGACAGAGACAGAGACAGTGACAGTGACAGAGGCAGAGACAGAGACAGAGACAGAGACAGAGACAGAGACAGAGACAGAGACAGAGACAGAGACAGATACAGAGATGGAGACAGAGACAGAGACAGAGACAGAGACGGAGACGTAGACAGAGATGGGGACAGAGACAGAGGCAGAGACATAGACACAGACAGAGACAGAGGCGCATGAGTCAAAGACCGAGACTGAGGGCCAGGAGACATGGACGGAGACAAAGACGGAGACAAAGACGTAGACAAAGACGGAGACAAAGACGGAGACAAAGACGGTGACAAAGACGGAGACAAAGGCGGAGACGAATAGGAAGACGAGGGCGGAGGCAAAGACGGAGACAGAGACAGAGGCAGAAGCGGAGACAGAGACACAGACAGAGACAGAGACAGAGGCGCATGAGACAAAGACCCAGACAGAAGGGCAGGAGACATGGACGGAGACATAGAAGGAGACATAGACGTAGACAAAGAAGGAGGCAAAGACGCAGACGAAGTGGAAGACGACGACGGAGACAAAGACGGTGACAAAGACGGAGACAAAGACGGGGACAAGGATGGAGACAAAGACAGTGACAGAGACAGAGACAGAGACACAGACAGAGACAGAGACAGAGACAGGGACAGAGACAGAGACAGAGACAGAGACAGAGATGGACACAGAGACAGAGACAGAGACAGAGACGGAGACGTAGACAGAGACGGGGACAGAGACAGAGACAGTGTCAAAGACAGAGACAGAGACAGAGACAGAGACAGGGACAGGGACAGGGACAGCGACAGACACAGAGACAGAGACAGGGACAGGGACAGGGACAGAGACAGAGGGAAATGGAGAGACGGGGACAGAGGGGCAGGAGACAAAGACGGAGACATTGACAGAGACAAAGACGAAGACAAAGGCGGAGACAGATACCGATACAGAGGCAGAGGCAGAGACAGAGACACAGACAGAGACAGAGACATAGACAGAGACAGAGACAGAGGCATATGAGACAAAGACCGAGACAGAGGGGCAGGAGACACGGACGGAGACAAAGACGCAGGCGAAGTGGAAGACGACGACGGAGACAAAGACGGTGACAAAGACGGCGACAAAGTCGGAGATAAGGATGGAGACAAAGACAGAGACAGAGGCAGAGACGGAGACAGAGACGGGAACAGAGACAGGGACAGAGATAGGGACAGAGACAGAGACAGAGGCAGAGACAGAGACAGAGACAGAGACAGAGACAGAGACAGAGACAGAGACAGAGACAGAGACAGAGACAGGGACAGAGACAGAGACAGGGACAGGGACAGAGCCCGATACAGAGGCAGAGACAGATATAGACACAGACAGAGACAGAGACAGAGACAGAGATAGAGGCGCATGTGACAAAGACCGAGACAGAGGGGCAGGAGACATGGACAGAGACAAAGACGGAGACAAAGACGTACACAAAGACGGAGACAAAGACGGAGACAAAGACGGTGACAAAGACAGAGACGAAGAGGAGGACGACGACCGAGACAAAGACGGAGACAAAGACGGTGTCAAAGACGGAGACAAAGACGGAGACAGAGATGGAGACAAAGACAGAGACAGAGACGGAGACAGAGACAGATACAGTGACAGAGACAGAGACAGAGACAGGGACAGAGACAGAGACAGAGACAGAGACAGAGACAGAGACAGAGACAAAGATGGAGACAGAGGCAGAGACAGAGGCAGAGACAGAGACAGAGACAGAGACAGAGACAAAGACGTACACAAAGACGGAGACAAGGCGGAGACAAAGACGGTGACAAAGACAGAGACGAAGAGGAGGACGACGACGGAGACAAAGACAGAGACAAAGACGGTGACAAAGACAGAGACGAAGAGGAGGACGACGACGGAGACAAAGACGGAGACAAAGACGGAGACAAGGACGGTGACAAAGACGGAGACAAGGACGGAGACGAAGGGGAAGACGACGACGGAGACAAAGACGGAGACAAAGACGTACACAAAGACGGATACAAAGACAGAGACAGAGACAGAGACAGAGGCGCATGAGACAAAGACCGAGACAGAGGGGCAGGAGACATGGACGGAGACATAGACGGAGACATAGACGTTGACAAAGAAGGAGACAAAGACGCAGACGAAGTGGAAGACGACGACGGAGACAAAGACGGTGACAAAGACGGAGACGAAGACGGGGACAAGGATGGAGACAAAGACAGAGATAGAGACAGAGACAGAGACAGAGACAGAGACAGAGACAGAGACAGAGACAGAGACAGAGACAGAGACAGAGACAGAGACAGAGATAGAGACAAAGACGGAGACAAAAACAGAGACAAGTAGGAAGACAAAGACGGAGACAAAGACGGAGACAAAGACTGAGACCAAGACGGAGGCAAAGACGCAGACAAAGACGGAGACAAAGATGGAGACGCAGACAGAGGCAAATACGGAGACAAAGGCAGAGACAAAGGCGGAGACAGAGACAGAGACAGAGACAGCGACTGAGGCAGAGACAGAGACAGAGACGGAGACAAAGGCAGAGACAGAGACAGAGACAGAGACAGAGACAGAGACAGAGACAGAGACAGAGACAGAGACAGAGACAGAGACAGAGACAGAGACAGAGACAGAGACAGAGACAGAGACAGAGACAGGGACAGAGACAGAGATAGAGACAAAGACGGAGACAAAAACAGAGACAAGTAGGAAGACAAAGACGGAGACAAAGACGGAGACAAAGACGGAGACAAAGACTGAGACCAAGACGGAGGCAAAGACGCAGACAAAGACGGAGACAAAGATGGAGACACAAACAGAGACAAATACGGAGACAAAGGCAGAGACAAAGGCGGAGACAGAGACAGAGACAGAGACAGAGACAGGGACAGCGACTGAGGCAGAGACAGAGACAGAGACGGAGACAAAGACAGAGACAGAGACAGAGACAGAGACAGAGACAGAGACAGAGACAGAGACAGAGACAGAGACAGAGACAGAGACAGAGACAGAGACAGAGACAGAGACAGAGACAGAGACAGAGACAGAGACAGAGACAGAGACAGAGACAGAGACAGAGACAGAGACAGAGACAGAGACAGAGACAGAGACAGAGACAGAGGCAGAGACAGAGACAGAGACAGAGACAGAGACAGAGACACAGAAAGAGACAGAGACAGAGACAGAGTACAGAGGCAGAGACACAGACAGAGACAGAGACAGAGACAGAGACGGAGGCAGAGACAGAGACGGGGACAGAGACAGAGGCAGAGACAGAGACAGGGACAGAGGCAGAGACAGGGACAGGGACAGAGCCCGATACAGAGGCAGAGACAGATATAGACACAGACAGAGACAGAGACAGAGACACAGGTGCATGAGACAAAGACCGAGACAAAGGGGCAGGAGACATGGACGGAGACAAAGACGGCGACAAAGACGTAGACAAAGGCGTAGACAAAGACGGAGACAATGACGCAGACGAAGAGGAAGACGACGACGGAGACAAAGGCGGTGACAAAGACGGAGACAAAGACGGAGACAAAGATGGAGACAAAGACGGAGACAAAGACGGACACAAAGACGTAGACCAAGACGGAGACAAAGACGGAGACGAAGTCGGTGACAAAGACGGAGACAAATACGGAGACCAAGAGGGAGAGGACGATGGAGACAAAGACGGTGACAAAGACGGAGACAAAGACGGAGACGGAGACGGAGACAGAGACAGAGACAGAGACAGAGACAGAGACAGAGACAGAGACAGAGACAGAGACAGAGACAGGGACAGAGACAGAGACAGGGACAGGGACAGAGACAGAGACAGAGACAGAGACAGATATAGACACAGACAGAGACAGAGACAGAGACAGAGATAGAGGCGCATGTGACAAAGACCGAGACAGAGGGGCAGGAGACATGGACAGAGACAAAGACGGAGACAAAGACGTACACAAAGACGGAGACAAAGACGGAGACAAAGACGGTGACAAAGACAGAGACGAAGAGGAGGACGACGACCGAGACAAAGACGGAGACAAAGACGGTGTCAAAGACGGAGACAAAGACGGAGACAGAGATGGAGACAAAGACAGAGACAGAGACGGAGACAGAGACAGATACAGTGACAGAGACAGAGACAGAGACAGGGACAGAGACAGAGACAGAGACAGAGACAGAGACAGAGACAGAGACAAAGATGGAGACAGAGGCAGAGACAGAGGCAGAGACAGAGACAGAGACAGAGACAGAGACAAAGACGTACACAAAGACGGAGACAAGGCGGAGACAAAGACGGTGACAAAGACAGAGACGAAGAGGAGGACGACGACGGAGACAAAGACAGAGACAAAGACGGTGACAAAGACAGAGACGAAGAGGAGGACGACGACGGAGACAAAGACGGAGACAAAGACGGAGACAAGGACGGTGACAAAGACGGAGACAAGGACGGAGACGAAGGGGAAGACGACGACGGAGACAAAGACGGAGACAAAGACGTACACAAAGACGGATACAAAGACAGAGACAGAGACAGAGACAGCGACAGAGACAGAGGCGCATGAGACAAAGTCCGAGACAGAGGGGCAGGAGACATGGACGGAGACATAGACGGAGACATAGACGTTGACAAAGAAGGAGACAAAGACGCAGACGAAGTGGAAGACGACGACGGAGACAAAGACGGTGACAAAGACGGAGACGAAGACGGGGACAAGGATGGAGACAAAGACAGAGATAGAGACAGAGACAGAGACAGAGACAGAGACAGAGACAGAGACAGAGACAGAGACAGAGACAGAGACAGGGACAGAGACAGAGATAGAGACAAAGACGGAGACAAAAACAGAGACAAGTAGGAAGACAAAGACGGAGACAAAGACGGAGACAAAGACTGAGACCAAGACGGAGGCAAAGACGCAGACAAAGACGGAGACAAAGATGGAGACGCAGACAGAGGCAAATACGGAGACAAAGGCAGAGACAAAGGCGGAGACAGAGACAGAGACAGAGACAGCGACTGAGGCAGAGACAGAGACAGAGACGGAGACAAAGGCAGAGACAGAGACAGAGACAGAGACAGAGACAGAGACAGAGACAGAGACAGAGACAGAGACAGAGACAGAGACAGAGACAGAGACAGAGACAGAGACAGAGACAGAGACAGAGACAGAGACAGGGACAGAGACAGAGATAGAGACAAAGACGGAGACAAAAACAGAGACAAGTAGGAAGACAAAGACGGAGACAAAGACGGAGACAAAGACGGAGACAAAGACTGAGACCAAGACGGAGGCAAAGACGCAGACAAAGACGGAGACAAAGATGGAGACACAAACAGAGACAAATACGGAGACAAAGGCAGAGACAAAGGCGGAGACAGAGACAGAGACAGAGACAGAGACAGGGACAGCGACTGAGGCAGAGACAGAGACAGAGACGGAGACAAAGACAGAGACAGAGACAGAGACAGAGACAGAGACAGAGACAGAGACAGAGACAGAGACAGAGACAGAGACAGAGACAGAGACAGAGACAGAGACAGAGACAGAGACAGAGACAGAGACAGAGACAGAGACAGAGACAGAGACAGAGACAGAGACAGAGACAGAGACAGAGACAGAGACAGAGACAGAGGCAGAGACAGAGACAGAGACAGAGACAGAGACAGAGACACAGAAAGAGACAGAGACAGAGACAGAGTACAGAGGCAGAGACACAGACAGAGACAGAGACAGAGACAGAGACGGAGGCAGAGACAGAGACGGGGACAGAGACAGAGGCAGAGACAGAGACAGGGACAGAGACAGAGACAGGGACAGGGACAGAGCCCGATACAGAGGCAGAGACAGATATAGACACAGACAGAGACAGAGACAGAGACACAGGTGCATGAGACAAAGACCGAGACAAAGGGGCAGGAGACATGGACGGAGACAAAGACGGCGACAAAGACGTAGACAAAGGCGTAGACAAAGACGGAGACAATGACGCAGACGAAGAGGAAGACGACGACGGAGACAAAGGCGGTGACAAAGACGGAGACAAAGACGGAGACAAAGATGGAGACAAAGACGGAGACAAAGACGGACACAAAGACGTAGACCAAGACGGAGACAAAGACGGAGACGAAGTCGGTGACAAAGACGGAGACAAATACGGAGACCAAGAGGGAGAGGACGATGGAGACAAAGACGGTGACAAAGACGGAGACAAAGACGGAGACGGAGACGGAGACAGAGACAGAGACAGAGACAGAGACAGAGACAGAGACAGAGACAGAGACAGAGACAGAGACAGAGACAGAGACAGAGACAGAGACAGAGACAGAGACAGAGACAGAGACAGAGACAGAGACAGAGGCAGAGACAGAGACAGGGACAGAGACAGAGACAGGGACAGGGACAGAGCCCGATACAGAGGCAGAGACAGATATAGACACAGACAGAGACAGAGACAGAGACACAGGTGCATGAGACAAAGACCGAGACAAAGGGGCAGGAGACATGGACGGAGACAAAGACGGCGACAAAGACGTAGACAAAGGCGTAGACAAAGACGGAGACAATGACGCAGACGAAGAGGAAGACGACGACGGAGACAAAGGCGGTGACAAAGACGGAGACAAAGACGGAGACAAAGATGGAGACAAAGACGGAGACAAAGACGGACACAAAGACGTAGACCAAGACGGAGACAAAGACGGAGACGAAGTCGGTGACAAAGACGGAGACAAATACGGAGACCAAGAGGGAGAGGACGATGGAGACAAAGACGGTGACAAAGACGGAGACAAAGACGGAGACGGAGACGGAGACAGAGACAGAGACAGAGACAGAGACAGAGACAGAGACAGAGACAGAGACAGAGACAGAGACAGAGACAGAGACAGAGACAGAGACAGAGACAGAGACAGAGACAGAGACAGAGACAGAGACAGAGACAGAGACAGAGACAGAGACAGAGACAGAGACAGAGACAGAGACAGAGACAGAGACAGAGACAGAGGCAGAGACGGAGACAGAGACGGAGAAAAAGACAGAGACAGAGACAGAGACAGAGACAGAGGCAGAGACAGAGACAGAGACAGAGACAGAGACAGAGACGGAGACGGAGACAGAGACAGTGACAGAGACAGAGACAGAGACAGAGACAGAGACAGAGACAGAGACAGAGACAGAGACAGAGACAGAGACAGAGATGGAGACAGAGACAGAGACAGAGACAGAGACAGGGACAGAGATAGAGACAAAGACGGAGAAAAAGACGGAGGCAAAGACGGAGACAAAGACGGATACAAATATGGAGACACAGACGGAGACAAATACAGAGACAAGACGGTGACAAATATGGAGACGAAGACAGGCACAAAGACGGAGGCAATGACAGAGACAAAGACGGTGACAAATATGGAGACAAAGACGGAGACATAGATGGTTACACAGACGGATACGAATACGGAGACAAAGACAGGCACAAAGACGGAGACAAAGACGAAGACAAAGACGGAGACAGAGTGTAACATAGAGACAGAGACAGAGACACAGACAGAGACAGAGACAGAGACAGAGACAGAGACACAGGTGCATGAGACAAAGACCTAGACAAAGGGGCAGGAGACATGGACGGATACAAAGACGGTGACAAAGACGTAGACAAAGACGTAGACAAAGACGGAGACAAGGACGGAGACAAAGACGTTGACAAAGACGGAGACAAAGGCGGAGACAAAGACGGAGACAAAGACGGAGACGAAGAGGAAGACGACGACGGAGACAAAGACGGAGACAAAGACGGAGACAGAGACAGAGGCAGAGACAGAGACAGAGACAGAAACAGAGGCAGAGACAGAGACACAGACAGAGACAGAGAGAGCGACAGAACCATAGGGGCAGGAGACAATGGCGGTGACCCTGGGGCAGGAGACAAAGACGGAGACAAAGTAGGAAACAAACAGGAAAGCGAAGACGGAGACAAAGACGGACACAAAGACGGAGACAAAGACGGAGACAGAGACCGAGACAGAGCCCGATACAGTGGCAGAGACAGATATAGACACAGACAGAGACAGACACAGAGACAGAGACAGAGACAGAGGCGCATGTGACAAAGACCGAGACAGAGGGGCAGGAGACATGGACGGAGACAAAGACGGTGACAAAGACGTAGACAAAGGCGTAGACAAAGACGGAGACAATGACGCAGACGAAAAGGAAGACGACGACGGAGACAAAGGCGGTGACAAAGACGGAGACAAAGACGGAGACAAAGATGGAGACAAAGACGGAGACAAAGACGTAGACAAAGACGGAGACAAAGACGGAGACAAAGACGGTGACAAAGACGGAGACAAAGGCGGAGACGAATAGGAAGACGAGGACGGAGGCAAAGACGGAGACAGAGACAGAGGGAGAGGCGGAGACAGAGACACAGACAGAGACAGAGACAGAGGCGCATGAGACAAAGACCGAGACAGAAGGGCAGGAGACATGGACGGAGACATAGACGGAGACATAGACGTAGACAAAGAAGGAGACAAAGACGCAGACGAAGTGGAAGACGACGGCGGAGACAAAGACGGTGACAAAGACGGAGACAAAGACGGGGACAATGATGGAGACAAAGACAGAGACAGAGACAGAGACAGAGACACAGACAGAGACAGAGACAGAGACAGGGACAGGGACAGAGACAGAGACAGAGACAGAGACAGAGATGGAGACAGAGACAGAGACAGAGACAGAGACAGAGATAGAGACAGAGACAGAGACAGAGACAGGGACAGGGACAGAGCCCGATACAGAGGCAGAGACAGAGACATAGACACAGACAGAGACAGAGGCGCATGAGACAAAGACCGAGACTGAGGGGCAGGAGACATGGACGGAGACAAAGACGGAGACAGAGACGTAGACAAAGACGGAGACAAGGACGGAGACAAAGACGGTGACAAAGACGGAGACAAAGGCGGAGACAAAGACGGAGACAAAGACGGAGACGAAGAGGAAGACGACGACGGAGACAAAGACGGAGACAAAGACGGAGACGGAGACAGAGGCAGAGGCGGAGACAGAGACGGGAACAGAGACAGAGACAGAGATGTAGCCAGAGACCGAGACAGAGGCAGAGACAGAGACAGAGACAGAAACAGAGGCAGAGACAGAGACACAGACAGAGACAGAGAGAGCGACAGAACCATAGGGGCAGGAGACAATGGCAGTGACCCTGGGGCAGGAGACAAAGACGGAGACAAAGTAGGAAACAAACAGGAAAGCGAAGACGGAGACAAAACTGTACACAAAGACGGAGACAAAGACGGAGACAGAGACCGAGACAGAGCCCGATACAGAGGCAGAGACAGATATAGACACAGACAGAGACAGAGACAGAGACAGAGACAGAGACAGAGACGAAGAGGAAGACGACGACGGAGACAAAGGCGGTGACAAAGACGGAGACAAAGACGGAGACAAAGATGGAGACAAAGACGGAGGCAAAGACGGAGACAAAGACGTAGACAAAGACGGAGACAAAGACGGAGACAAAGACGGTGACAAAGACGGAGACAAAGGCGGAGACGAATAGGAAGACGAGGACGGAGGCAAAGACGGAGACAGAGACAGAGACAGAGACAGAGACAGAGACAGGGACAGAGGCAGAGACAGAGACAGAGATGGAGACAGAGACAGAGACAGAGACAGAGACGGAGACGTAGACAGAGACGGAGACAGAGACAGAGACAGAGGCATATGAGACAAAGACCGAGACAGAGGGGCAGGAGACATGGACGGAGACAAAGACGCAGGCGAAGTGGAAGACGACGACGGAGACAAAGACGGTGACAAAGACGGCGACAAAGTCGGAGATAAGGATGGAGACAAAGACAGAGACAGAGGCAGAGACGGAGACAGAGACGGGAACAGAGACAGGGACAGAGATAGGGACAGAGACAGAGGCAGAGACAGAGACAGAGACAGAGACAGAGACAGAGACAGAGACAGAGACAGAGACAGAGACAGAGACATAGACACAGACAGAGACAGAGACAGAGACAGAGACAGAGACAGAGACAGAGACAGAGACAGAGACAGAGACAGAGATAGAGACAGAGACAGAGACAGAGACAGAAACAGGGACAGAGCCCGATACAGAGGCAGAGACAGAGACATAGACACAGACAGAGACAGAGGCGCATGAGACAAAGACCGAGACTGAGGGGCAGGAGACATGGACGGAGACAAAGACGGAGACAAAGACGTAGACAAAGACGGAGACAAGGACGGAGACAAAGACGGTGACAAAGACGGAGACAAAGGCGGAGACAAAGACGGAGACAAAGACGGAGACGAAGAGGAAGACGACGACGGAGACAAAGACGGAGACAAAGACGGAGACAGAGACAGAGGCAGAGGCGGAGACAGAGACGGGAACAGAGACAGAGACGGAGATGTAGCCAGAGACCGAGACAGAGGCAGAGACAGAGACAGAGGCAGAAACAGAGGCAGAGACAGAGACACAGACAGAGACAGAGAGAGCGACAGAACAATAGGGGCAGGAGACAAAGGCGGTGACCCTGGGGCAGGAGACAAAGACGGAGAGAAAGTAGGAAACAAACAGGAAAGCGAAGACGAAGACAAAGACGGACACAAAGACGGAGACAAAGACGGAGACAGAGACCGAGACAGAGCCCGATACAGAGGCAGAGACAGATATAGACACAGACAGAGACAGAGACAGAGACAGAGACAGAGACAGAGACAGAGGCGCATGTGACAAAGACCGAGACAGAGGGGCAGGAGACATGGACGGAGACAAAGACGGAGACAAAGACGTACACAAAGACGGAGACAAAGACGGAGACAAAGACGGTGACAAAGATAGAGACGAAGAGGAGGACGACGACGGAGACAAAGACGGAGACAAAGACGGAGACAAAGACGTAGACAAAGACGGAGACAAAGACGGAGACAAAGGCGGTGACAAAGACGGAGACAAAGGCGGAGACGAAGAGGAAGACGAGGACGGAGACAAAGACGGAGACACGGACGGAGACAAAGACGGAGGCAAAGACGGAGACAGAGACAGAGGCCTAGGCGGAGACAGAGACACAGACAGAGACAGAGACAGAGAGAGACGCGCATGAGACAGAGACCGAGACAAAGGCCGGAGACACGGACGGAGACAAAGACGGAGACAAAGGCGGAGACAAAGATGGAGACACAGACGGAGGCACAGACGGAGACAAAGACGGAGACAAAGACGGAGACAATGACGGAGACGAAGAGGAAGACGACGACGGAGACAAAAACGGAGACAAAGACGGAGACAGAGACAGAGGCAGAGGCGGAGACAGAGACGGGAACAGAGACAGAGACAGAGATAGGGACAGAGACACAGACGGAGACAGAGACAGAGACAGAGGCAGAGACAGAGACAGAGACAGAGACAGAGACAGAGACAGAGACAGAGATGTAGCCAGAGACCGAGACAGAGGCAGAGACAGAGACAGAGACAGAAACAGAGGCAGAGACAGAGACACAGACAGAGACAGAGACAGAGACAGAGGCGCATGTGACAAAGACCGAGACAGAGGGGCAGGAGACATGGACGGAAACAAAGACGGAGACAAAGACGTACACAAAGTCGGAGACAAAGACGGAGACAAAGACGGAGACAAAGATGGAGACAAAGACGGAGACAAAGACGTAGACGAAGACGGAGACAGAGACGGAGACTTAGTCAGTGACAAAGACGGAGACAAATACGGAGACGAAGAGGAAGACGACGATGGAGACAAAGACGGTGACAAAGACGGAGACAAAGACGGAGACAAAGACGGTGACAAAGACAGAGACGAAGAGGAGGACGACGACGGAGACAAAGACGGAGACAAAGACGGTGACAAAGACAGAGACGAAGAGGAGGACGACGACGGAGACAAAGACGGAGACAAAGACAGAGACAAGGACGGTGACAAAGACGGAGACAAGGACGGAGACGAAGGGGAAGACGACGACGGAGACAAAGACGGTGACAAAGACGGAGACAAAGACGGGGACAAGGATGGAGACAAAGACAGAGATAGAGACAGAGACAGAGACAGGGACAGAGACAGAGATAGAGACTAAGACGGAGACAAAAACAGAGACAAGTAGGAAGACAAAGACGGAGACAAAGACGGAGACAAAGACTGAGACCAAGACGGAGGCAAAGACGCAGACAAAGACGGAGACAAAGATGGAGACACAGACAGAGACAAATACGGAGACAAAGGCAGAGACAAAGGTGGAGACAGAGACAGAGACAGAGACAGAGACAGAGACAGCGACTGAGGCAGAGACAGAGACAGAGACGGAGACAAAGACAGAGACAGAGACAGAGACAGAGACAGAGACAGAGGCAGAGACAGAGACAGAGCCAGAGACAGAGACAGAGACAGAGACAGAGACAGAGACAGAGACAGAGACAGAGACAGAGACAGAGACAGAGACAGAGACAGAGACAGAGACAGAGACAGAGACAGAGACAGAGACAGAGACAGAGACAGAGACAGAGAAAGAGACAGAGACAGAGACAGAGTACAGAGGCAGAGACAGAGACAGAGACAGAGACAGAGACGGAGGCAGAGACAGAGACGGGGACAGAGACAGAGGCAGAGACAGAGACAGGGACAGAGACAGAGACAGGGACAGGGACAGAGCCCGATACAGAGGCAGAGACAGATATAGACACAGACAGAGACAGAGACAGAGACACAGGTGCATGAGACAAAGACCGAGACAAAGGGGCAGGAGACATGGACGGAGACAAAGACGGTGACAAAGACGTAGACAAAGGCGTAGACAAAGACGGAGACAATGACGCAGACGAAGAGGAAGACGACGACGGAGACAAAGGCGGTGACAAAGACGGAGACAAAGACGGAGACAAAGATAGAGACTAAGACGGAGACAAAGACGGACACAAAGACGTAGACCAAGACGGAGACAAAGACGGAGACGAAGTCGGTGACAAAGACGGAGACAAATACGGAGACCAAGAGGGAGAGGACGATGGAGACAAAGACGGTGACAAGGACGGAGACCAAGACGGAGACGGAGACGGAGACAGAGACAGAGACAGAGACAGAGACAGAGACAGAGACAGAGACAGAGACAGAGACAGAGACAGAGACAGAGACAGAGGCAGAGACAGAGACAGAGACAGAGACAGAGACAGAGACAGAGACAGAGACAGAGACAGAGACAGAGACAGAGACAGAGACAGAGACAGAGACAGAGACAGAGACAGAGACAGAGACAGAGACAGAGGCAGAGACGGAGACAGAGACGGAGAAAAAGACAGAGACAGAGACAGAGACAGAGACAGAGGCAGAGACAGAGACAGAGACAGAGACAGAGACAGAGACGGAGACGGAGACAGAGACAGTGACAGAGACAGAGACAGAGACAGAGACAGAGACAGAGACAGAGACAGAGACAGAGACAGAGACAGAGACAGAGATGGAGACAGAGACAGAGACAGAGACAGAGACAGGGACAGAGATAGAGACAAAGACGGAGAAAAAGACGGAGGCAAAGACGGAGACAAAGACGGATACAAATATGGAGACACAGACGGAGACAAATACAGAGACAAGACGGTGACAAATATGGAGACGAAGACAGGTACAAAGACGGAGGCAATGACAGAGACAAAGACGGTGACAAATATGGAGACAAAGACGGAGACATAGATGGTTACACAGACGGATACGAATACGGAGACAAAGACAGGCACAAAGACGGAGACAAAGACGAAGACAAAGACGGAGACAGAGTGTAACATAGAGACAGAGACAGAGACACAGACAGAGACAGAGACAGAGACAGAGACAGAGACACAGGTGCATGAGACAAAGACCTAGACAAAGGGGCAGGAGACATGGACGGATACAAAGACGGTGACAAAGACGTAGACAAAGACGTAGACAAAGACGGAGACAAGGACGGAGACAAAGACGGTGACAAAGACGGAGACAAAGGCGGAGACAAAGACGGAGACAAAGACGGAGACGAAGAGGAAGACGACGACGGAGACAAAGACGGAGACAAAGACGGAGACAGAGACAGAGGCAGAGACAGAGACAGAGACAGAAACAGAGGCAGAGACAGAGACACAGACAGAGACAGAGAGAGCGACAGAACCATAGGGGCAGGAGACAATGGCGGTGACCCTGGGGCAGGAGACAAAGACGGAGACAAAGTAGGAAACAAACAGGAAAGCGAAGACGGAGACAAAGACGGACACAAAGACGGAGACAAAGACGGAGACAGAGTCCGAGACAGAGCCCGATACAGTGGCAGAGACAGATATAGACACAGACAGAGACAGACACAGAGACAGAGACAGAGACAGAGGCGCATGTGACAAAGACCGAGACAGAGGGGCAGGAGACATGGACGGAGACAAAGACGGTGACAAAGACGTAGACAAAGGCGTAGACAAAGACGGAGACAATGACGCAGACGAAAAGGAAGACGACGACGGAGACAAAGGCGGTGACAAAGACGGAGACAAAGACGGAGACAAAGATGGAGACAAAGACGGAGACAAAGACGTAGACAAAGACGGAGACAAAGACGGAGACAAAGACGGTGACAAAGACGGAGACAAAGGCGGAGACGAATAGGAAGACGAGGACGGAGGCAAAGACGGAGACAGAGACAGAGGGAGAGGCGGAGACAGAGACACAGACAGAGACAGAGACAGAGGCGCATGAGACAAAGACCGAGACAGAAGGGCAGGAGACATGGACGGAGACATAGACGGAGACATAGACGTAGACAAAGAAGGAGACAAAGACGCAGACGAAGTGGAAGACGACGGCGGAGACAAAGACGGTGACAAAGACGGAGACAAAGACGGGGACAATGATGGAGACAAAGACAGAGACAGAGACAGAGACAGAGACACAGACAGAGACAGAGACAGAGACAGGGACAGGGACAGAGACAGAGACAGAGACAGAGACAGAGATGGAGACAGAGACAGAGACAGAGACAGCGACTGAGGCAGAGACAGAGACAGAGACGGAGACAAAGGCAGAGACAGAGACAGAGACAGAGACAGAGACAGAGACAGAGACAGAGACAGAGACAGAGACAGAGACAGAGACAGAGACAGAGACAGAGACAGAGACAGAGACAGAGACAGAGACAGAGACAGAGACAGAGACAGAGACAGAGACAGAGACAGAGACAGAGACAGGGACAGAGACAGAGATAGAGACAAAGACGGAGACAAAAACAGAGACAAGTAGGAAGACAAAGACGGAGACAAAGACGGAGACAAAGACGGAGACAAAGACTGAGACCAAGACGGAGGCAAAGACGCAGACAAAGACGGAGACAAAGATGGAGACACAAACAGAGACAAATACGGAGACAAAGGCAGAGACAAAGGCGGAGACAGAGACAGAGACAGAGACAGAGACAGGGACAGCGACTGAGGCAGAGACAGAGACAGAGACGGAGACAAAGACAGAGACAGAGACAGAGACAGAGACAGAGACAGAGACAGAGACAGAGACAGAGACAGAGACAGAGACAGAGACAGAGACAGAGACAGAGACAGAGACAGTGACAGTGACAGAGGCAGAGACAGAGACAGAGACAGAGACAGAGACAGAGACAGAGACAGAGACAGAGACAGAGACAGATACAGAGATGGAGACAGAGACAGAGACAGAGACAGAGACGGAGACGTAGACAGAGATGGGGACAGAGACAGAGGCAGAGACATAGACACAGACAGAGACAGAGGCGCATGAGTCAAAGACCGAGACTGAGGGCCAGGAGACATGGACGGAGACAAAGACGGAGACAAAGACGTAGACAAAGACGGAGACAAAGACGGAGACAAAGACGGTGACAAAGACGGAGACAAAGGCGGAGACGAATAGGAAGACGAGGGCGGAGGCAAAGACGGAGACAGAGACAGAGGCAGAAGCGGAGACAGAGACACAGACAGAGACAGAGACAGAGGCGCATGAGACAAAGACCCAGACAGAAGGGCAGGAGACATGGACGGAGACATAGAAGGAGACATAGACGTAGACAAAGAAGGAGGCAAAGACGCAGACGAAGTGGAAGACGACGACGGAGACAAAGACGGTGACAAAGACGGAGACAAAGACGGGGACAAGGATGGAGACAAAGACAGTGACAGAGACAGAGACAGAGACACAGACAGAGACAGAGACAGAGACAGGGACAGAGACAGAGACAGAGACAGAGACAGAGATGGACACAGAGACAGAGACAGAGACAGAGACGGAGACGTAGACAGAGACGGGGACAGAGACAGAGACAGTGTCAAAGACAGAGACAGAGACAGAGACAGAGACAGGGACAGGGACAGGGACAGCGACAGACACAGAGACAGAGACAGGGACAGGGACAGGGACAGAGACAGAGGGAAATGGAGAGACGGGGACAGAGGGGCAGGAGACAAAGACGGAGACATTGACAGAGACAAAGACGAAGACAAAGGCGGAGACAGATACCGATACAGAGGCAGAGGCAGAGACAGAGACACAGACAGAGACAGAGACATAGACAGAGACAGAGACAGAGGCATATGAGACAAAGACCGAGACAGAGGGGCAGGAGACACGGACGGAGACAAAGACGCAGGCGAAGTGGAAGACGACGACGGAGACAAAGACGGTGACAAAGACGGCGACAAAGTCGGAGATAAGGATGGAGACAAAGACAGAGACAGAGGCAGAGACGGAGACAGAGACGGGAACAGAGACAGGGACAGAGATAGGGACAGAGACAGAGACAGAGGCAGAGACAGAGACAGAGACAGAGACAGAGACAGAGACAGAGACAGAGACAGAGACAGAGACAGAGACAGGGACAGAGACAGAGACAGGGACAGGGACAGAGCCCGATACAGAGGCAGAGACAGATATAGACACAGACAGAGACAGAGACAGAGACAGAGATAGAGGCGCATGTGACAAAGACCGAGACAGAGGGGCAGGAGACATGGACAGAGACAAAGACGGAGACAAAGACGTACACAAAGACGGAGACAAAGACGGAGACAAAGACGGTGACAAAGACAGAGACGAAGAGGAGGACGACGACCGAGACAAAGACGGAGACAAAGACGGTGTCAAAGACGGAGACAAAGACGGAGACAGAGATGGAGACAAAGACAGAGACAGAGACGGAGACAGAGACAGATACAGTGACAGAGACAGAGACAGAGACAGGGACAGAGACAGAGACAGAGACAGAGACAGAGACAGAGACAGAGACAAAGATGGAGACAGAGGCAGAGACAGAGGCAGAGACAGAGACAGAGACAGAGACAGAGACAAAGACGTACACAAAGACGGAGACAAGGCGGAGACAAAGACGGTGACAAAGACAGAGACGAAGAGGAGGACGACGACGGAGACAAAGACAGAGACAAAGACGGTGACAAAGACAGAGACGAAGAGGAGGACGACGACGGAGACAAAGACGGAGACAAAGACGGAGACAAGGACGGTGACAAAGACGGAGACAAGGACGGAGACGAAGGGGAAGACGACGACGGAGACAAAGACGGAGACAAAGACGTACACAAAGACGGATACAAAGACAGAGACAGAGACAGAGACAGAGACAGAGACAGAGACAGATACAGAGATGGAGACAGAGACAGAGACAGAGACAGAGACGGAGACGTAGACAGAGATGGGGACAGAGACAGAGGCAGAGACATAGACACAGACAGAGACAGAGGCGCATGAGTCAAAGACCGAGACTGAGGGCCAGGAGACATGGACGGAGACAAAGACGGAGACAAAGACGTAGACAAAGACGGAGACAAAGACGGAGACAAAGACGGTGACAAAGACGGAGACAAAGGCGGAGACGAATAGGAAGACGAGGGCGGAGGCAAAGACGGAGACAGAGACAGAGGCAGAAGCGGAGACAGAGACACAGACAGAGACAGAGACAGAGGCGCATGAGACAAAGACCCAGACAGAAGGGCAGGAGACATGGACGGAGACATAGAAGGAGACATAGACGTAGACAAAGAAGGAGGCAAAGACGCAGACGAAGTGGAAGACGACGACGGAGACAAAGACGGTGACAAAGACGGAGACAAAGACGGGGACAAGGATGGAGACAAAGACAGTGACAGAGACAGAGACAGAGACACAGACAGAGACAGAGACAGAGACAGGGACAGAGACAGAGACAGAGACAGAGACAGAGATGGACACAGAGACAGAGACAGAGACAGAGACGGAGACGTAGACAGAGACGGGGACAGAGACAGAGACAGTGTCAAAGACAGAGACAGAGACAGAGACAGAGACAGGGACAGGGACAGGGACAGCGACAGACACAGAGACAGAGACAGGGACAGGGACAGGGACAGAGACAGAGGGAAATGGAGAGACGGGGACAGAGGGGCAGGAGACAAAGACGGAGACATTGACAGAGACAAAGACGAAGACAAAGGCGGAGACAGATACCGATACAGAGGCAGAGGCAGAGACAGAGACACAGACAGAGACAGAGACATAGACAGAGACAGAGACAGAGGCATATGAGACAAAGACCGAGACAGAGGGGCAGGAGACACGGACGGAGACAAAGACGCAGGCGAAGTGGAAGACGACGACGGAGACAAAGACGGTGACAAAGACGGCGACAAAGTCGGAGATAAGGATGGAGACAAAGACAGAGACAGAGGCAGAGACGGAGACAGAGACGGGAACAGAGACAGGGACAGAGATAGGGACAGAGACAGAGACAGAGGCAGAGACAGAGACAGAGACAGAGACAGAGACAGAGACAGAGACAGAGACAGAGACAGAGACAGAGACAGGGACAGAGACAGAGACAGGGACAGGGACAGAGCCCGATACAGAGGCAGAGACAGATATAGACACAGACAGAGACAGAGACAGAGACAGAGATAGAGGCGCATGTGACAAAGACCGAGACAGAGGGGCAGGAGACATGGACAGAGACAAAGACGGAGACAAAGACGTACACAAAGACGGAGACAAAGACGGAGACAAAGACGGTGACAAAGACAGAGACGAAGAGGAGGACGACGACCGAGACAAAGACGGAGACAAAGACGGTGTCAAAGACGGAGACAAAGACGGAGACAGAGATGGAGACAAAGACAGAGACAGAGACGGAGACAGAGACAGATACAGTGACAGAGACAGAGACAGAGACAGGGACAGAGACAGAGACAGAGACAGAGACAGAGACAGAGACAGAGACAAAGATGGAGACAGAGGCAGAGACAGAGGCAGAGACAGAGACAGAGACAGAGACAGAGACAAAGACGTACACAAAGACGGAGACAAGGCGGAGACAAAGACGGTGACAAAGACAGAGACGAAGAGGAGGACGACGACGGAGACAAAGACAGAGACAAAGACGGTGACAAAGACAGAGACGAAGAGGAGGACGACGACGGAGACAAAGACGGAGACAAAGACGGAGACAAGGACGGTGACAAAGACGGAGACAAGGACGGAGACGAAGGGGAAGACGACGACGGAGACAAAGACGGAGACAAAGACGTACACAAAGACGGATACAAAGACAGAGACAGAGACAGAGACAGAGGCGCATGAGACAAAGACCGAGACAGAGGGGCAGGAGACATGGACGGAGACATAGACGGAGACATAGACGTTGACAAAGAAGGAGACAAAGACGCAGACGAAGTGGAAGACGACGACGGAGACAAAGACGGTGACAAAGACGGAGACGAAGACGGGGACAAGGATGGAGACAAAGACAGAGATAGAGACAGAGACAGAGACAGAGACAGAGACAGAGACAGAGACAGAGACAGAGACAGAGACAGAGACAGAGACAGGGACAGAGACAGAGATAGAGACAAAGACGGAGACAAAAACAGAGACAAGTAGGAAGACAAAGACGGAGACAAAGACGGAGACAAAGACTGAGACCAAGACGGAGGCAAAGACGCAGACAAAGACGGAGACAAAGATGGAGACGCAGACAGAGGCAAATACGGAGACAAAGGCAGAGACAAAGGCGGAGACAGAGACAGAGACAGAGACAGCGACTGAGGCAGAGACAGAGACAGAGACGGAGACAAAGGCAGAGACAGAGACAGAGACAGAGACAGAGACAGAGACAGAGACAGAGACAGAGACAGAGACAGAGACAGAGACAGAGACAGAGACAGAGACAGAGACAGAGACAGAGACAGGGACAGAGACAGAGATAGAGACAAAGACGGAGACAAAAACAGAGACAAGTAGGAAGACAAAGACGGAGACAAAGACGGAGACAAAGACGGAGACAAAGACTGAGACCAAGACGGAGGCAAAGACGCAGACAAAGACGGAGACAAAGATAGAGACACAAACAGAGACAAATACGGAGACAAAGGCAGAGACAAAGGCGGAGACAGAGACAGAGACAGAGACAGAGACAGGGACAGCGACTGAGGCAGAGACAGAGACAGAGACGGAGACAAAGACAGAGACAGAGACAGAGACAGAGACAGAGACAGAGACAGAGACAGAGACAGAGACAGAGACAGAGACAGAGACAGAGACAGAGACAGAGACAGAGACAGAGACAGAGACAGAGACAGAGACAGAGACAGAGACAGAGACAGAGACAGAGACAGAGACAGAGACAGAGACAGAGACAGAGACAGAGACAGAGACAGAGACAGAGACAGAGACAGAGACAGAGGCAGAGACAGAGACAGAGACAGAGACAGAGACAGAGACACAGAAAGAGACAGAGACAGAGACAGAGTACAGAGGCAGAGACACAGACAGAGACAGAGACAGAGACAGAGACGGAGGCAGAGACAGAGACGGGGACAGAGACAGAGGCAGAGACAGAGACAGGGACAGAGACAGAGACAGGGACAGGGACAGAGCCCGATACAGAGGCAGAGACAGATATAGACACAGACAGAGACAGAGACAGAGACACAGGTGCATGAGACAAAGACCGAGACAAAGGGGCAGGAGACATGGACGGAGACAAAGACGGCGACAAAGACGTAGACAAAGGCGTAGACAAAGACGGAGACAATGACGCAGACGAAGAGGAAGACGACGACGGAGACAAAGGCGGTGACAAAGACGGAGACAAAGACGGAGACAAAGATGGAGACAAAGACGGAGACAAAGACGGACACAAAGACGTAGACCAAGACGGAGACAAAGACGGAGACGAAGTCGGTGACAAAGACGGAGACAAATACGGAGACCAAGAGGGAGAGGACGATGGAGACAAAGACGGTGACAAAGACGGAGACAAAGACGGAGACGGAGACGGAGACAGAGACAGAGACAGAGACAGAGACAGAGACAGAGACAGAGACAGAGACAGAGACAGAGACAGGGACAGAGACAGAGACAGGGACAGGGACAGAGACAGAGACAGAGACAGAGACAGATATAGACACAGACAGAGACAGAGACAGAGACAGAGATAGAGGCGCATGTGACAAAGACCGAGACAGAGGGGCAGGAGACATGGACAGAGACAAAGACGGAGACAAAGACGTACACAAAGACGGAGACAAAGACGGAGACAAAGACGGTGACAAAGACAGAGACGAAGAGGAGGACGACGACCGAGACAAAGACGGAGACAAAGACGGTGTCAAAGACGGAGACAAAGACGGAGACAGAGATGGAGACAAAGACAGAGACAGAGACGGAGACAGAGACAGATACAGTGACAGAGACAGAGACAGAGACAGGGACAGAGACAGAGACAGAGACAGAGACAGAGACAGAGACAGAGACAAAGATGGAGACAGAGGCAGAGACAGAGGCAGAGACAGAGACAGAGACAGAGACAGAGACAAAGACGTACACAAAGACGGAGACAAGGCGGAGACAAAGACGGTGACAAAGACAGAGACGAAGAGGAGGACGACGACGGAGACAAAGACAGAGACAAAGACGGTGACAAAGACAGAGACGAAGAGGAGGACGACGACGGAGACAAAGACGGAGACAAAGACGGAGACAAGGACGGTGACAAAGACGGAGACAAGGACGGAGACGAAGGGGAAGACGACGACGGAGACAAAGACGGAGACAAAGACGTACACAAAGACGGATACAAAGACAGAGACAGAGACAGAGACAGCGACAGAGACAGAGGCGCATGAGACAAAGTCCGAGACAGAGGGGCAGGAGACATGGACGGAGACATAGACGGAGACATAGACGTTGACAAAGAAGGAGACAAAGACGCAGACGAAGTGGAAGACGACGACGGAGACAAAGACGGTGACAAAGACGGAGACGAAGACGGGGACAAGGATGGAGACAAAGACAGAGATAGAGACAGAGACAGAGACAGAGACAGAGACAGAGACAGAGACAGAGACAGAGACAGAGACAGAGACAGGGACAGAGACAGAGATAGAGACAAAGACGGAGACAAAAACAGAGACAAGTAGGAAGACAAAGACGGAGACAAAGACGGAGACAAAGACTGAGACCAAGACGGAGGCAAAGACGCAGACAAAGACGGAGACAAAGATGGAGACGCAGACAGAGGCAAATACGGAGACAAAGGCAGAGACAAAGGCGGAGACAGAGACAGAGACAGAGACAGCGACTGAGGCAGAGACAGAGACAGAGACGGAGACAAAGGCAGAGACAGAGACAGAGACAGAGACAGAGACAGAGACAGAGACAGAGACAGAGACAGAGACAGAGACAGAGACAGAGACAGAGACAGAGACAGAGACAGAGACAGAGACAGAGACAGAGACAGAGACAGGGACAGAGACAGAGATAGAGACAAAGACGGAGACAAAAACAGAGACAAGTAGGAAGACAAAGACGGAGACAAAGACGGAGACAAAGACGGAGACAAAGACTGAGACCAAGACGGAGGCAAAGACGCAGACAAAGACGGAGACAAAGATGGAGACACAAACAGAGACAAATACGGAGACAAAGGCAGAGACAAAGGCGGAGACAGAGACAGAGACAGAGACAGAGACAGGGACAGCGACTGAGGCAGAGACAGAGACAGAGACGGAGACAAAGACAGAGACAGAGACAGAGACAGAGACAGAGACAGAGACAGAGACAGAGACAGAGACAGAGACAGAGACAGAGACAGAGACAGAGACAGAGACAGAGACAGAGACAGAGACAGAGACAGAGACAGAGACAGAGACAGAGACAGAGACAGAGACAGAGACAGAGACAGAGACAGAGACAGAGACAGAGGCAGAGACAGAGACAGAGACAGAGACAGAGACAGAGACACAGAAAGAGACAGAGACAGAGACAGAGTACAGAGGCAGAGACACAGACAGAGACAGAGACAGAGACAGAGACGGAGGCAGAGACAGAGACGGGGACAGAGACAGAGGCAGAGACAGAGACAGGGACAGAGACAGAGACAGGGACAGGGACAGAGCCCGATACAGAGGCAGAGACAGATATAGACACAGACAGAGACAGAGACAGAGACACAGGTGCATGAGACAAAGACCGAGACAAAGGGGCAGGAGACATGGACGGAGACAAAGACGGCGACAAAGACGTAGACAAAGGCGTAGACAAAGACGGAGACAATGACGCAGACGAAGAGGAAGACGACGACGGAGACAAAGGCGGTGACAAAGACGGAGACAAAGACGGAGACAAAGATGGAGACAAAGACGGAGACAAAGACGGACACAAAGACGTAGACCAAGACGGAGACAAAGACGGAGACGAAGTCGGTGACAAAGACGGAGACAAATACGGAGACCAAGAGGGAGAGGACGATGGAGACAAAGACGGTGACAAAGACGGAGACAAAGACGGAGACGGAGACGGAGACAGAGACAGAGACAGAGACAGAGACAGAGACAGAGACAGAGACAGAGACAGAGACAGAGACAGAGACAGAGACAGAGACAGAGACAGAGACAGAGACAGAGACAGAGACAGAGACAGAGACAGAGACAGAGACAGAGACAGAGACAGAGACAGAGACAGAGACAGAGACAGAGACAGAGACAGAGACAGAGGCAGAGACGGAGACAGAGACGGAGAAAAAGACAGAGACAGAGACAGAGACAGAGACAGAGGCAGAGACAGAGACAGAGACAGAGACAGAGACAGAGACGGAGACGGAGACAGAGACAGTGACAGAGACAGAGACAGAGACAGAGACAGAGACAGAGACAGAGACAGAGACAGAGACAGAGACAGAGACAGAGATGGAGACAGAGACAGAGACAGAGACAGAGACAGGGACAGAGATAGAGACAAAGACGGAGAAAAAGACGGAGGCAAAGACGGAGACAAAGACGGATACAAATATGGAGACACAGACGGAGACAAATACAGAGACAAGACGGTGACAAATATGGAGACGAAGACAGGCACAAAGACGGAGGCAATGACAGAGACAAAGACGGTGACAAATATGGAGACAAAGACGGAGACATAGATGGTTACACAGACGGATACGAATACGGAGACAAAGACAGGCACAAAGACGGAGACAAAGACGAAGACAAAGACGGAGACAGAGTGTAACATAGAGACAGAGACAGAGACACAGACAGAGACAGAGACAGAGACAGAGACAGAGACACAGGTGCATGAGACAAAGACCTAGACAAAGGGGCAGGAGACATGGACGGATACAAAGACGGTGACAAAGACGTAGACAAAGACGTAGACAAAGACGGAGACAAGGACGGAGACAAAGACGTTGACAAAGACGGAGACAAAGGCGGAGACAAAGACGGAGACAAAGACGGAGACGAAGAGGAAGACGACGACGGAGACAAAGACGGAGACAAAGACGGAGACAGAGACAGAGGCAGAGACAGAGACAGAGACAGAAACAGAGGCAGAGACAGAGACACAGACAGAGACAGAGAGAGCGACAGAACCATAGGGGCAGGAGACAATGGCGGTGACCCTGGGGCAGGAGACAAAGACGGAGACAAAGTAGGAAACAAACAGGAAAGCGAAGACGGAGACAAAGACGGACACAAAGACGGAGACAAAGACGGAGACAGAGACCGAGACAGAGCCCGATACAGTGGCAGAGACAGATATAGACACAGACAGAGACAGACACAGAGACAGAGACAGAGACAGAGGCGCATGTGACAAAGACCGAGACAGAGGGGCAGGAGACATGGACGGAGACAAAGACGGTGACAAAGACGTAGACAAAGGCGTAGACAAAGACGGAGACAATGACGCAGACGAAAAGGAAGACGACGACGGAGACAAAGGCGGTGACAAAGACGGAGACAAAGACGGAGACAAAGATGGAGACAAAGACGGAGACAAAGACGTAGACAAAGACGGAGACAAAGACGGAGACAAAGACGGTGACAAAGACGGAGACAAAGGCGGAGACGAATAGGAAGACGAGGACGGAGGCAAAGACGGAGACAGAGACAGAGGGAGAGGCGGAGACAGAGACACAGACAGAGACAGAGACAGAGGCGCATGAGACAAAGACCGAGACAGAAGGGCAGGAGACATGGACGGAGACATAGACGGAGACATAGACGTAGACAAAGAAGGAGACAAAGACGCAGACGAAGTGGAAGACGACGGCGGAGACAAAGACGGTGACAAAGACGGAGACAAAGACGGGGACAATGATGGAGACAAAGACAGAGACAGAGACAGAGACAGAGACACAGACAGAGACAGAGACAGAGACAGGGACAGGGACAGAGACAGAGACAGAGACAGAGACAGAGATGGAGACAGAGACAGAGACAGAGACAGAGACAGAGATAGAGACAGAGACAGAGACAGAGACAGGGACAGGGACAGAGCCCGATACAGAGGCAGAGACAGAGACATAGACACAGACAGAGACAGAGGCGCATGAGACAAAGACCGAGACTGAGGGGCAGGAGACATGGACGGAGACAAAGACGGAGACAGAGACGTAGACAAAGACGGAGACAAGGACGGAGACAAAGACGGTGACAAAGACGGAGACAAAGGCGGAGACAAAGACGGAGACAAAGACGGAGACGAAGAGGAAGACGACGACGGAGACAAAGACGGAGACAAAGACGGAGACGGAGACAGAGGCAGAGGCGGAGACAGAGACGGGAACAGAGACAGAGACAGAGATGTAGCCAGAGACCGAGACAGAGGCAGAGACAGAGACAGAGACAGAAACA
The DNA here is from genome assembly GCA_945859595.2 of Megachile willughbiella. Classification (NCBI taxonomy): domain Eukaryota; kingdom Metazoa; phylum Arthropoda; class Insecta; order Hymenoptera; family Megachilidae; genus Megachile; species Megachile willughbiella. The sequence goes on from CAMAOD020000293.1 coordinate 1,038,463, forward strand.
GAGGCAGAGACAGAGACACAGACAGAGACAGAGAGAGCGACAGAACCATAGGGGCAGGAGACAATGGCAGTGACCCTGGGGCAGGAGACAAAGACGGAGACAAAGTAGGAAACAAACAGGAAAGCGAAGACGGAGACAAAACTGTACACAAAGACGGAGACAAAGACGGAGACAGAGACCGAGACAGAGCCCGATACAGAGGCAGAGACAGATATAGACACAGACAGAGACAGAGACAGAGACAGAGACAGAGACAGAGACGAAGAGGAAGACGACGACGGAGACAAAGGCGGTGACAAAGACGGAGACAAAGACGGAGACAAAGATGGAGACAAAGACGGAGGCAAAGACGGAGACAAAGACGTAGACAAAGACGGAGACAAAGACGGAGACAAAGACGGTGACAAAGACGGAGACAAAGGCGGAGACGAATAGGAAGACGAGGACGGAGGCAAAGACGGAGACAGAGACAGAGACAGAGACAGAGACAGAGACAGGGACAGAGGCAGAGACAGAGACAGAGATGGAGACAGAGACAGAGACAGAGACAGAGACGGAGACGTAGACAGAGACGGAGACAGAGACAGAGACAGAGGCATATGAGACAAAGACCGAGACAGAGGGGCAGGAGACATGGACGGAGACAAAGACGCAGGCGAAGTGGAAGACGACGACGGAGACAAAGACGGTGACAAAGACGGCGACAAAGTCGGAGATAAGGATGGAGACAAAGACAGAGACAGAGGCAGAGACGGAGACAGAGACGGGAACAGAGACAGGGACAGAGATAGGGACAGAGACAGAGGCAGAGACAGAGACAGAGACAGAGACAGAGACAGAGACAGAGACAGAGACAGAGACAGAGACAGAGACATAGACACAGACAGAGACAGAGACAGAGACAGAGACAGAGACAGAGACAGAGACAGAGACAGAGACAGAGACAGAGATAGAGACAGAGACAGAGACAGAGACAGAAACAGGGACAGAGCCCGATACAGAGGCAGAGACAGAGACATAGACACAGACAGAGACAGAGGCGCATGAGACAAAGACCGAGACTGAGGGGCAGGAGACATGGACGGAGACAAAGACGGAGACAAAGACGTAGACAAAGACGGAGACAAGGACGGAGACAAAGACGGTGACAAAGACGGAGACAAAGGCGGAGACAAAGACGGAGACAAAGACGGAGACGAAGAGGAAGACGACGACGGAGACAAAGACGGAGACAAAGACGGAGACAGAGACAGAGGCAGAGGCGGAGACAGAGACGGGAACAGAGACAGAGACGGAGATGTAGCCAGAGACCGAGACAGAGGCAGAGACAGAGACAGAGGCAGAAACAGAGGCAGAGACAGAGACACAGACAGAGACAGAGAGAGCGACAGAACAATAGGGGCAGGAGACAAAGGCGGTGACCCTGGGGCAGGAGACAAAGACGGAGAGAAAGTAGGAAACAAACAGGAAAGCGAAGACGAAGACAAAGACGGACACAAAGACGGAGACAAAGACGGAGACAGAGACCGAGACAGAGCCCGATACAGAGGCAGAGACAGATATAGACACAGACAGAGACAGAGACAGAGACAGAGACAGAGACAGAGACAGAGGCGCATGTGACAAAGACCGAGACAGAGGGGCAGGAGACATGGACGGAGACAAAGACGGAGACAAAGACGTACACAAAGACGGAGACAAAGACGGAGACAAAGACGGTGACAAAGATAGAGACGAAGAGGAGGACGACGACGGAGACAAAGACGGAGACAAAGACGGAGACAAAGACGTAGACAAAGACGGAGACAAAGACGGAGACAAAGGCGGTGACAAAGACGGAGACAAAGGCGGAGACGAAGAGGAAGACGAGGACGGAGACAAAGACGGAGACACGGACGGAGACAAAGACGGAGGCAAAGACGGAGACAGAGACAGAGGCCTAGGCGGAGACAGAGACACAGACAGAGACAGAGACAGAGAGAGACGCGCATGAGACAGAGACCGAGACAAAGGCCGGAGACACGGACGGAGACAAAGACGGAGACAAAGGCGGAGACAAAGATGGAGACACAGACGGAGGCACAGACGGAGACAAAGACGGAGACAAAGACGGAGACAATGACGGAGACGAAGAGGAAGACGACGACGGAGACAAAAACGGAGACAAAGACGGAGACAGAGACAGAGGCAGAGGCGGAGACAGAGACGGGAACAGAGACAGAGACAGAGATAGGGACAGAGACACAGACGGAGACAGAGACAGAGACAGAGGCAGAGACAGAGACAGAGACAGAGACAGAGACAGAGACAGAGACAGAGATGTAGCCAGAGACCGAGACAGAGGCAGAGACAGAGACAGAGACAGAAACAGAGGCAGAGACAGAGACACAGACAGAGACAGAGACAGAGACAGAGGCGCATGTGACAAAGACCGAGACAGAGGGGCAGGAGACATGGACGGAAACAAAGACGGAGACAAAGACGTACACAAAGTCGGAGACAAAGACGGAGACAAAGACGGAGACAAAGATGGAGACAAAGACGGAGACAAAGACGTAGACGAAGACGGAGACAGAGACGGAGACTTAGTCAGTGACAAAGACGGAGACAAATACGGAGACGAAGAGGAAGACGACGATGGAGACAAAGACGGTGACAAAGACGGAGACAAAGACGGAGACAAAGACGGTGACAAAGACAGAGACGAAGAGGAGGACGACGACGGAGACAAAGACGGAGACAAAGACGGTGACAAAGACAGAGACGAAGAGGAGGACGACGACGGAGACAAAGACGGAGACAAAGACAGAGACAAGGACGGTGACAAAGACGGAGACAAGGACGGAGACGAAGGGGAAGACGACGACGGAGACAAAGACGGTGACAAAGACGGAGACAAAGACGGGGACAAGGATGGAGACAAAGACAGAGATAGAGACAGAGACAGAGACAGGGACAGAGACAGAGATAGAGACTAAGACGGAGACAAAAACAGAGACAAGTAGGAAGACAAAGACGGAGACAAAGACGGAGACAAAGACTGAGACCAAGACGGAGGCAAAGACGCAGACAAAGACGGAGACAAAGATGGAGACACAGACAGAGACAAATACGGAGACAAAGGCAGAGACAAAGGTGGAGACAGAGACAGAGACAGAGACAGAGACAGAGACAGCGACTGAGGCAGAGACAGAGACAGAGACGGAGACAAAGACAGAGACAGAGACAGAGACAGAGACAGAGACAGAGGCAGAGACAGAGACAGAGCCAGAGACAGAGACAGAGACAGAGACAGAGACAGAGACAGAGACAGAGACAGAGACAGAGACAGAGACAGAGACAGAGACAGAGACAGAGACAGAGACAGAGACAGAGACAGAGAAAGAGACAGAGACAGAGACAGAGTACAGAGGCAGAGACAGAGACAGAGACAGAGACAGAGACGGAGGCAGAGACAGAGACGGGGACAGAGACAGAGGCAGAGACAGAGACAGGGACAGAGACAGAGACAGGGACAGGGACAGAGCCCGATACAGAGGCAGAGACAGATATAGACACAGACAGAGACAGAGACAGAGACACAGGTGCATGAGACAAAGACCGAGACAAAGGGGCAGGAGACATGGACGGAGACAAAGACGGTGACAAAGACGTAGACAAAGGCGTAGACAAAGACGGAGACAATGACGCAGACGAAGAGGAAGACGACGACGGAGACAAAGGCGGTGACAAAGACGGAGACAAAGACGGAGACAAAGATAGAGACTAAGACGGAGACAAAGACGGACACAAAGACGTAGACCAAGACGGAGACAAAGACGGAGACGAAGTCGGTGACAAAGACGGAGACAAATACGGAGACCAAGAGGGAGAGGACGATGGAGACAAAGACGGTGACAAGGACGGAGACCAAGACGGAGACGGAGACGGAGACAGAGACAGAGACAGAGACAGAGACAGAGACAGAGACAGAGACAGAGACAGAGACAGAGACAGAGACAGAGACAGAGGCAGAGACAGAGACAGAGACAGAGACAGAGACAGAGACAGAGACAGAGACAGAGACAGAGACAGAGACAGAGACAGAGACAGAGACAGAGACAGAGACAGAGACAGAGACAGAGACAGAGACAGAGGCAGAGACGGAGACAGAGACGGAGAAAAAGACAGAGACAGAGACAGAGACAGAGACAGAGGCAGAGACAGAGACAGAGACAGAGACAGAGACAGAGACGGAGACGGAGACAGAGACAGTGACAGAGACAGAGACAGAGACAGAGACAGAGACAGAGACAGAGACAGAGACAGAGACAGAGACAGAGACAGAGATGGAGACAGAGACAGAGACAGAGACAGAGACAGGGACAGAGATAGAGACAAAGACGGAGAAAAAGACGGAGGCAAAGACGGAGACAAAGACGGATACAAATATGGAGACACAGACGGAGACAAATACAGAGACAAGACGGTGACAAATATGGAGACGAAGACAGGTACAAAGACGGAGGCAATGACAGAGACAAAGACGGTGACAAATATGGAGACAAAGACGGAGACATAGATGGTTACACAGACGGATACGAATACGGAGACAAAGACAGGCACAAAGACGGAGACAAAGACGAAGACAAAGACGGAGACAGAGTGTAACATAGAGACAGAGACAGAGACACAGACAGAGACAGAGACAGAGACAGAGACAGAGACACAGGTGCATGAGACAAAGACCTAGACAAAGGGGCAGGAGACATGGACGGATACAAAGACGGTGACAAAGACGTAGACAAAGACGTAGACAAAGACGGAGACAAGGACGGAGACAAAGACGGTGACAAAGACGGAGACAAAGGCGGAGACAAAGACGGAGACAAAGACGGAGACGAAGAGGAAGACGACGACGGAGACAAAGACGGAGACAAAGACGGAGACAGAGACAGAGGCAGAGACAGAGACAGAGACAGAAACAGAGGCAGAGACAGAGACACAGACAGAGACAGAGAGAGCGACAGAACCATAGGGGCAGGAGACAATGGCGGTGACCCTGGGGCAGGAGACAAAGACGGAGACAAAGTAGGAAACAAACAGGAAAGCGAAGACGGAGACAAAGACGGACACAAAGACGGAGACAAAGACGGAGACAGAGTCCGAGACAGAGCCCGATACAGTGGCAGAGACAGATATAGACACAGACAGAGACAGACACAGAGACAGAGACAGAGACAGAGGCGCATGTGACAAAGACCGAGACAGAGGGGCAGGAGACATGGACGGAGACAAAGACGGTGACAAAGACGTAGACAAAGGCGTAGACAAAGACGGAGACAATGACGCAGACGAAAAGGAAGACGACGACGGAGACAAAGGCGGTGACAAAGACGGAGACAAAGACGGAGACAAAGATGGAGACAAAGACGGAGACAAAGACGTAGACAAAGACGGAGACAAAGACGGAGACAAAGACGGTGACAAAGACGGAGACAAAGGCGGAGACGAATAGGAAGACGAGGACGGAGGCAAAGACGGAGACAGAGACAGAGGGAGAGGCGGAGACAGAGACACAGACAGAGACAGAGACAGAGGCGCATGAGACAAAGACCGAGACAGAAGGGCAGGAGACATGGACGGAGACATAGACGGAGACATAGACGTAGACAAAGAAGGAGACAAAGACGCAGACGAAGTGGAAGACGACGGCGGAGACAAAGACGGTGACAAAGACGGAGACAAAGACGGGGACAATGATGGAGACAAAGACAGAGACAGAGACAGAGACAGAGACACAGACAGAGACAGAGACAGAGACAGGGACAGGGACAGAGACAGAGACAGAGACAGAGACAGAGATGGAGACAGAGACAGAGACAGAGACAGAGACAGAGATAGAGACAGAGACAGAGACAGAGACAGGGACAGGGACAGAGCCCGATACAGAGGCAGAGACAGAGACATAGACACAGACAGAGACAGAGGCGCATGAGACAAAGACCGAGACTGAGGGGCAGGAGACATGGACGGAGACAAAGACGGAGACAGAGACGTAGACAAAGACGGAGACAAGGACGGAGACAAAGACGGTGACAAAGACGGAGACAAAGGCGGAGACAAAGACGGAGACAAAGACGGAGACGAAGAGGAAGACGACGACGGAGACAAAGACGGAGACAAAGACGGAGACAAGGACGGAGACAAAGACGGTGACAAAGACGGAGACAAAGGCGGAGACAAAGACGGAGACAAAGACGGAGACGAAGAGGAAGACGACGACGGAGACAAAGACGGAGACAAAGACGGAGACAGAGACAGAGGCAGAGGCGGAGACAGAGACGGGAACAGAGACAGAGACGGAGATGTAGCCAGAGACCGAGACAGAGGCAGAGACAGAGACAGAGGCAGAAACAGAGGCAGAGACAGAGACACAGACAGAGACAGAGAGAGCGACAGAACAATAGGGGCAGGAGACAAAGGCGGTGACCCTGGGGCAGGAGACAAAGACGGAGAGAAAGTAGGAAACAAACAGGAAAGCGAAGACGAAGACAAAGACGGACACAAAGACGGAGACAAAGACGGAGACAGAGACCGAGACAGAGCCCGATACAGAGGCAGAGACAGATATAGACACAGACAGAGACAGAGACAGAGACAGAGACAGAGACAGAGACAGAGGCGCATGTGACAAAGACCGAGACAGAGGGGCAGGAGACATGGACGGAGACAAAGACGGAGACAAAGACGTACACAAAGACGGAGACAAAGACGGAGACAAAGACGGTGACAAAGATAGAGACGAAGAGGAGGACGACGACGGAGACAAAGACGGAGACAAAGACGGAGACAAAGACGTAGACAAAGACGGAGACAAAGACGGAGACAAAGGCGGTGACAAAGACGGAGACAAAGGCGGAGACGAAGAGGAAGACGAGGACGGAGACAAAGACGGAGACACGGACGGAGACAAAGACGGAGGCAAAGACGGAGACAGAGACAGAGGCCTAGGCGGAGACAGAGACACAGACAGAGACAGAGACAGAGAGAGACGCGCATGAGACAGAGACCGAGACAAAGGCCGGAGACACGGACGGAGACAAAGACGGAGACAAAGGCGGAGACAAAGATGGAGACACAGACGGAGGCAAAGACGGAGACAAAGACGGAGACAAAGACGGAGACAATGACGGAGACGAAGAGGAAGACGACGACGGAGACAAGAACGGAGACAAAGACGGAGACAGAGACAGAGGCAGAGGCGGAGACAGAGACGGGAACAGAGACAGAGACAGAGATAGGGACAGAGACACAGACGGAGACAGAGACAGAGACAGAGGCAGAGACAGAGACAGAGACAGAGACAGAGACAGAGACAGAGATGTAGCCAGAGACCGAGACAGAGGCAGAGACAGAGACAGAGACAGAAACAGAGGCAGAGACAGAGACACAGACAGAGACAGAGACAGAGACAGAGGCGCATGTGACAAAGACCGAGACAGAGGGGCAGGAGACATGGACGGAAACAAAGACGGAGACAAAGACGTACACAAAGTCGGAGACAAAGACGGAGACAAAGACGGAGACAAAGATGGAGACAAAGACGGAGACAAAGACGTAGACGAAGACGGAGACAGAGACGGAGACTTAGTCAGTGACAAAGACGGAGACAAATACGGAGACGAAGAGGAAGACGACGATGGAGACAAAGACGGTGACAAAGACGGAGACAAAGACGGAGACAGAGACGGAGACAGAGACAGAGACAGAGATAGAGACAGAGACAGAGACAGAGACAGAGACAGAGACAGTGACAGATGCAGAGACAGAGACAGAGACAGAGACAGAGACAGAGATGGAGACAGAGACAGAGACAGAGACAGAGACGGAGACGTAGACAGAGACGGGGACAGAGACAGAGACAGAGACAGAGACAGAGACAGAGGCAGAGACAGAGACAGAGACAGAGACAGAGACAGAGACAGAGACAGAGACAGAGACAGAGACAGGGACAGAGACAGAGATAGAGACAGAGATAGAGACAAAGACGGAGACAAAAACAGAGATAAGTAGGAAGACAAAGACGGAGACAAAGACGGAGACAAAGACGGAGACAAAGATGGAGACACAAACAGAGACAAATACGGAGACAAAGGCAGAGACAAAGGCGGAGACAGAGGCAGAGACAGAGACAGACACAGAGACAGAGACAGCGACTGAGGCAGAGACAGAGACAGAGACGGAGACAAAGACAGAGACAGAGACAGAGACAGAGACAGAGACAGAGACAGAGACAGAGATAGAGACAGAGACAGAGACAGAGACAGAGACAGAGACAGAGACAGAGACAGAGACAGAGACAGAGACAGAGACAGAGACAGAGACGGAGGCAGAGACAGAGACGGGGACAGAGACAGAGGCAGAGACAGAGACAGGGACAGAGACAGAGACAGAGACAGAGACAGAGACAGAGACGGAGGCGGAGACAGAGACGGGGACAGAGACAGGGACAGAGACAGAGACAGAGACAGGGACAGAGACAGAGACAGAGACAGAGACAGAGACAGAGACAGAGACAGAGACAGAGACAGAGACAGAGACACAGACAGAGACAGAGACAGAGACGGAGGCAGAGACAGAGACGGGGACAGAGACAGAGGCAGAGACAGAGACAGGGACAGAGACAGAGACAGAGACAGAGACAGGGACAGAGCCCGATACAGAGGCAGAGACAGATATAGACACAGACAGAGACAGAGACAGAGACAGAGACAGAAGCGCATGTGACAAAGACCGAGACAGAGGGGCAGGAGACATGGACGGAGACAAAGACGGAGACAGAGACGTAGACAAAGACGGAGACAAGGACGGAGACAAAGACGGAGACAAAGAGGAGGACGACGACGGAGACAAAGACGGAGACAAAGACGGAGACAAAGGTGGTTACACAGACGGATACAAATACGGAGACAAAGACAGGCACAAAGACGGAGACAAAGACGAAGACAAAGTTTGAGACAGAGTGTAATACAGAGACAGAGACAGAGACGCAGACAGAGACAGAGGCAGAGACAGAAACACAGGTGCATGAGACAAAGACCGAGACAAAGGGCCAGGAGACATGGACGGAGACAAAGACGGTGTCAAAGACGGAGACGAAGTCAGTGACAAAGACGGAGACAAATACGGGGACGAAGAGGAAGACGACGATGGAGACAAAGACGGTGACAAAGACGGAGACAAAGACGGAGACAGAGACGGAGACAGAGACAGAGACAGAGACAGAGACAGAGACAGAGACGGAGACAGAGACAGAGACAGAGACAGAGACAGAGACAGTGACAGATGCAGAGACAGAGACAGAGACAGAGACAGAGACAGAGATGGAGACAGAGACAGAGACAGAGACAGAGACGGAGACGTAGACAGAGACGGGGACAGAGACAGAGGCAGAGACATAGACACAGACAGAGACAGAGGCGCACGAGACAAAGACCGAGACTGAGGGGCAGGAGACATGGACGGAGACAAAGACGGAGACAAAGACGTAGACAAAGACGGAGGCAAAGACGGAGACAAAGACGGAGACAAATATGGAGACACAGACGGAGACAAATACAGAGACGAAGACGGTCACAAGGATGGATACACAGACGGATACAAATACGGAGACAAAGACATGCACACAGACGGAGACAAAGACGAAGACAAAGACGGACACAGAGTGTAACACAGAGACAAAGACAGAGACACAGACAGAGACAGGGACAGAGACAGAGACAGAGACAGAGACAGAGACACTGGTGCATGAGACAAAGCCCGAGACAAAGGGGCAGGAGACATGGACGGAGACAAAGACTGTGACAAAGACGTAGACAAAGGCAGAGACAAAGACGGAGACAATGACGCAGACGAAGAGGAACACGACGACGGAGACGAAGGCGGTGACAAAGACGGAGACAAAGACGGAGACAAAGATGGAGACAATGACGGAGACAAAGACGTAGACCAAGACGGAGACAAAGACGGAGACGAAGTCAGTGACAAAGACGGAGACAAATACGGAGACGAAGAGGAAGACGACGATGGAGACAAAGACGGTGACAAAGACGGAGACAAAGACGGAGACAGAGACAGAGACAGAGACAGAGACAGAGACAGAGACAGAGACAGAGACAGTGACAGATGCAGAGACAGAGACAGAGACAGAGACAGAGACAGAGATGGAGACAGAGACAGAGACAGAGACAGAGACAGAGACGGAGACGTAGACAAAGACGGGGACAGAGACAGAGGCAGAGACATAGACACAGACAGAGACAGAGGCGCACGAGACAAAGACCGAGACTGAGGGGCAGGAGACATGGACGGAGACAAAGACGGAGACAAAGACGGAGACAAAGACGGTGACAAAGACAGAGACGAAGAGGAGGACGACGACGGAGACAAAGACGGAGACAAAGACAGAGACAAAGACGTAGACAAAGACGGAGACAAAGACGGAGACAAAGGTGGTTACACAGACGGATACAAATACGGAGACAAAGACAGGCACAAAGACGGAGACAAAGACGAAGACAAAGTTTGAGACAGAGTGTAATACAGAGACAGAGACAGAGACGCAGACAGAGCCAGAGGCAGAGACAGAAACACAGGTGCATGAGACAAAGACCGAGACAAAGGGCCAGGAGACATGGACGGAGACAAAGACGGTGTCAAAGACGGAGGCAAAGACGGAGGCAGAGATGGAGACAAAGACAGAGACAAAGACGGAGACAGAGACAGAGACAGAGACAGAGACAGAGACAGAGACAGAGACAGAGACAGAGACAGAGACAGAGACAGAGACAGAGACAGAGACAGAGACAGAGACAGAGACAGAGACCGAGACAGAGACAGAGACAGTGACAGAGACAGAGACAGAGACAGGGCCAGAGACAGAGACAGAGACAGAGACAGAGACAGAGACAGAGACAGAGACAGAGACAGAGACAGAGACAGAGACAAAGATGGAGATAGAGGCAGAGACAGAGACAGAGACAGAGACAGAGACGGAGGCGGAGACAGACACGGGGACAAAGACAGGCACAAAGACGGAGTCAAAGAAGAAGACAAAGATGGAGACACAGACGGAGACAAATACGGAGACAAAGGCAGAGAGGAAGGCGGAGACAGAGACGGAGACAGAGTCCGATACGGAGACAGAGACAGAGACACAGACACAGCCAGAGGCAGAGACAGAGACAGAGACAGAGACAGAGGTGCATGAGACAAAGACCGAGACAGAGGCGCAGGAGACATGGACGGAGACGAAGACGGAGACAAAGACGTAGACCAAGACGTAGACAAAGACGGAGACAAAGACGGAGGCAGAGACAGGGGCAGAGAGAGAGACAGAGACAGAGACAGTGAAGGATGCCGAGACAGAGACAGAGGCAGAGACAGAGACAGAGACGGAGACAGAGACAGAGACAGAGATAGAGACACAGACGGAGACAAATACGGAGGCAAAGACTGAGACAAAGACGGAGGCAAAGACGCAGACAAAGACGGAGACAAAGATGGAGACGCAGACGGATACAACCACGGAGACAAAGACAAGCGCAAAGACGGAGACAGAAACAGAGACACAGACACAGACAGAGACAGAGACAGAGTCAGAGGTGCATGAGACAAAGACCGAGACAGAGCGGCAGGAGACATGGACAGAGACAAAGACGGAGACAAAGACGTAGACAAAGACGGAGACACCGACGGAGACAAAGATGGAGACAAAGACAGAGATAGAGACAGTGGCAGAGGCGGAGACAGAGACGGGAACAGAGACAGATACAGAGATAGGGACAGAGACAAAGACACAGACAGAGACAGAGACAGAGACAGAGACAGGGACAGAGACAGAGACAGAGAGGGCGACAGAACCATAGGGGCAGGAGACAAAGGCGGTGACCCTGGGGCAGGAGACAAAAACGGAGACAAAGTCGGAAACAAAGAGGAAAGCGAAGACGGAGACAAAGACGGACACAAAGACGGAGACAAAGACGGAGACAGAGACCGAGACAGAGACAGAGACAGAGACAGAGACAGAGACAGAGACAGAGACAGGGACAGGGACAGAGACAGAGACATAGACAGGGACAGAGCCCGATACAGAGGCAGAGACAGATATAGACACAGACAGAGACAGAGACAGAGACAGAAGCGCATGTGACAAAGACCGAGACAGAGGGGCAGGAGACATGGACGGAGACAAAGACGGAGACAAAGACGTACACAAAGACGGAGACAAAGACGGAGACAAAGACGGTGACAAAGACAGAGACGAAGAGGAGGACGACGACGGAGACAAAGACGGAGACAAAGGTGGTTACACAGACGGATACAAATACGGAGACAAAGACAGGCACAAAGACGGAGACAAAGACGAAGACAAAGTTTGAGACAGAGTGTAATACAGAGACAGAGACAGAGACGCAGACAGAGACAGAGGCAGAGACAGAAACACAGGTGCATGAGACAAAGACCGAGACAAAGGGCCAGGAGACATGGACGGAGACAAAGACGGTGTCAAAGACGGAGACGAAGTCAGTGACAAAGACGGAGACAAATACGGGGACGAAGAGGAAGACGACGATGGAGACAAAGACGGTGACAAAGACGGAGACAAAGACGGAGACAGAGACGGAGACAGAGACAGAGACAGAGACAGAGACAGAGACAGAGACGGAGACAGAGACAGAGACAGAGACAGAGACAGAGACAGTGACAGATGCAGAGACAGAGACAGAGACAGAGACAGAGACAGAGATGGAGACAGAGACAGAGACAGAGACAGAGACGGAGACGTAGACAGAGACGGGGACAGAGACAGAGGCAGAGACATAGACACAGACAGAGACAGAGGCGCACGAGACAAAGACCGAGACTGAGGGGCAGGAGACATGGACGGAGACAAAGACGGAGACAAAGACGTAGACAAAGACGGAGGCAAAGACGGAGACAAAGACGGAGACAAATATGGAGACACAGACGGAGACAAATACAGAGACGAAGACGGTCACAAGGATGGATACACAGACGGATACAAATACGGAGACAAAGACATGCACACAGACGGAGACAAAGACGAAGACAAAGACGGACACAGAGTGTAACACAGAGACAAAGACAGAGACACAGACAGAGACAGGGACAGAGACAGAGACAGAGACAGAGACAGAGACACTGGTGCATGAGACAAAGCCCGAGACAAAGGGGCAGGAGACATGGACGGAGACAAAGACTGTGACAAAGACGTAGACAAAGGCAGAGACAAAGACGGAGACAATGACGCAGACGAAGAGGAACACGACGACGGAGACGAAGGCGGTGACAAAGACGGAGACAAAGACGGAGACAAAGATGGAGACAATGACGGAGACAAAGACGTAGACCAAGACGGAGACAAAGACGGAGACGAAGTCAGTGACAAAGACGGAGACAAATACGGAGACGAAGAGGAAGACGACGATGGAGACAAAGACGGTGACAAAGACGGAGACAAAGACGGAGACAGAGACAGAGACAGAGACAGAGACAGAGACAGAGACAGAGACAGAGACAGTGACAGATGCAGAGACAGAGACAGAGACAGAGACAGAGACAGAGATGGAGACAGAGACAGAGACAGAGACAGAGACAGAGACGGAGACGTAGACAAAGACGGGGACAGAGACAGAGGCAGAGACATAGACACAGACAGAGACAGAGGCGCACGAGACAAAGACCGAGACTGAGGGGCAGGAGACATGGACGGAGACAAAGACGGAGACAAAGACGGAGACAAAGACGGTGACAAAGACAGAGACGAAGAGGAGGACGACGACGGAGACAAAGACGGAGACAAAGACAGAGACAAAGACGTAGACAAAGACGGAGACAAAGACGGAGACAAAGGTGGTTACACAGACGGATACAAATACGGAGACAAAGACAGGCACAAAGACGGAGACAAAGACGAAGACAAAGTTTGAGACAGAGTGTAATACAGAGACAGAGACAGAGACGCAGACAGAGCCAGAGGCAGAGACAGAAACACAGGTGCATGAGACAAAGACCGAGACAAAGGGCCAGGAGACATGGACGGAGACAAAGACGGTGTCAAAGACGGAGGCAAAGACGGAGGCAGAGATGGAGACAAAGACAGAGACAAAGACGGAGACAGAGACAGAGACAGAGACAGAGACAGAGACAGAGACAGAGACAGAGACAGAGACAGAGACAGAGACAGAGACAGAGACAGAGACAGAGACAGAGACAGAGACAGAGACCGAGACAGAGACAGAGACAGTGACAGAGACAGAGACAGAGACAGGGCCAGAGACAGAGACAGAGACAGAGACAGAGACAGAGACAGAGACAGAGACAGAGACAGAGACAGAGACAGAGACAAAGATGGAGATAGAGGCAGAGACAGAGACAGAGACAGAGACAGAGACGGAGGCGGAGACAGACACGGGGACAAAGACAGGCACAAAGACGGAGTCAAAGAAGAAGACAAAGATGGAGACACAGACGGAGACAAATACGGAGACAAAGGCAGAGAGGAAGGCGGAGACAGAGACGGAGACAGAGTCCGATACGGAGACAGAGACAGAGACACAGACACAGCCAGAGGCAGAGACAGAGACAGAGACAGAGACAGAGGTGCATGAGACAAAGACCGAGACAGAGGCGCAGGAGACATGGACGGAGACGAAGACGGAGACAAAGACGTAGACCAAGACGTAGACAAAGACGGAGACAAAGACGGAGGCAGAGACAGGGGCAGAGAGAGAGACAGAGACAGAGACAGTGAAGGATGCCGAGACAGAGACAGAGGCAGAGACAGAGACAGAGACGGAGACAGAGACAGAGACAGAGATAGAGACACAGACGGAGACAAATACGGAGGCAAAGACTGAGACAAAGACGGAGGCAAAGACGCAGACAAAGACGGAGACAAAGATGGAGACGCAGACGGATACAACCACGGAGACAAAGACAAGCGCAAAGACGGAGACAGAAACAGAGACACAGACACAGACAGAGACAGAGACAGAGTCAGAGGTGCATGAGACAAAGACCGAGACAGAGCGGCAGGAGACATGGACAGAGACAAAGACGGAGACAAAGACGTAGACAAAGACGGAGACACCGACGGAGACAAAGATGGAGACAAAGACAGAGATAGAGACAGTGGCAGAGGCGGAGACAGAGACGGGAACAGAGACAGATACAGAGATAGGGACAGAGACAAAGACACAGACAGAGACAGAGACAGAGACAGAGACAGGGACAGAGACAGAGACAGAGAGGGCGACAGAACCATAGGGGCAGGAGACAAAGGCGGTGACCCTGGGGCAGGAGACAAAAACGGAGACAAAGTCGGAAACAAAGAGGAAAGCGAAGACGGAGACAAAGACGGACACAAAGACGGAGACAAAGACGGAGACAGAGACCGAGACAGAGACAGAGACAGAGACAGAGACAGAGACAGAGACAGAGACAGGGACAGGGACAGAGACAGAGACATAGACAGGGACAGAGCCCGATACAGAGGCAGAGACAGATATAGACACAGACAGAGACAGAGACAGAGACAGAAGCGCATGTGACAAAGACCGAGACAGAGGGGCAGGAGACATGGACGGAGACAAAGACGGAGACAAAGACGTACACAAAGACGGAGACAAAGACGGAGACAAAGACGGTGACAAAGACAGAGACGAAGAGGAGGACGACGACGGAGACAAAGACGGAGACAAAGGTGGTTACACAGACGGATACAAATACGGAGACAAAGACAGGCACAAAGACGGAGACAAAGACGAAGACAAAGTTTGAGACAGAGTGTAATACAGAGACAGAGACAGAGACGCAGACAGAGACAGAGGCAGAGACAGAAACACAGGTGCATGAGACAAAGACCGAGACAAAGGGCCAGGAGACATGGACGGAGACAAAGACGGTGTCAAAGACGGAGACGAAGTCAGTGACAAAGACGGAGACAAATACGGGGACGAAGAGGAAGACGACGATGGAGACAAAGACGGTGACAAAGACGGAGACAAAGACGGAGACAGAGACGGAGACAGAGACAGAGACAGAGACAGAGACAGAGACAGAGACGGAGACAGAGACAGAGACAGAGACAGAGACAGTGACAGATGCAGAGACAGAGACAGAGACAGAGACAGAGACAGAGATGGAGACAGAGACAGAGACAGAGACAGAGACGGAGACGTAGACAGAGACGGGGACAGAGACAGAGGCAGAGACATAGACACAGACAGAGACAGAGGCGCACGAGACAAAGACCGAGACTGAGGGGCAGGAGACATGGACGGAGACAAAGACGGAGACAAAGACGTAGAGAAAGACGGAGACAAAGATGGAGACAAAGACGGTGACAAAGACGGAGACAAAGGCGGAGACGAATAGGAAGACGAGGACGGAAGCAAAGACGGAGACAGAGACAGAGGCAGAGGCGGAGGTAGAGACACAGACAGAGACAGAGACAGAGGCGCATGAGACAAAGACCGAGACAGAAGGGCCGGATACATGGACGGAGACATAGACGGAGACATAGACGTAGACAAAGAAGGAGACAAAGACGCAGACGAAGTGGAAGACAACGACGGAGACAAAGACGGTGACAAAGACGGAGACAAAGACGGGGACAAGGATGGAGACAAAGACAGAGACAGAGACAGAGACAGAGACAGAGACAGAGACAGAGACAGAGACAGAGACAGAGACAGAGACAGAGACAGAGACAGAGACAGAGACAGAGACAGAGACAGAGACAGAGACAGAGACGGAGACAGAGACAGAGACAGAGACAGAAACACAGGTGCATGAGACAAAGACCGAGACAAAGGACCAGGAGACATGGACGGAGACAAAGACGGTGACAAAGACGTAGACAAAGACGTAGACAAAGACGGAGACAATGTCGCAGACGAAGAGGAAGACGACGACGGAGACAAAGACGGTGACAAAGACGGAGACAAAGACGGAGACAAAGATGAAGACAAAGACAGAGACAAAGACGGAGACACAGACAGAGACTGAGACAGAGACTGAGACAGAGACAGAGACAGAGACAGAGACAGGGACAGAGACAGAGACAGAGACAGAGACAGAGATGGAGACAGAGACAGAGACAGAGACATAGACAGAGACAGAGACAGTGACAGAGACAGAGACACAGACAGAGGCAGAGACGGAGACAGAGGTAGAGACAGATACAGAGACAGATACAGAGACAGGGACAGAGACAGCGACATAGACAGAGGCAGAACGGAGACAGAGACAGAGACAGAGACAGAGACAGAGACAGAGACGGAGACAGATGGGCAGGAGACAAAGACAGAGGCAAAGACGAAGACAAAAAGACGGAGACAGAGACCGATACAGAGTCAGAGGCAGAGACAGAGACACAGACAGAGACAGAGACAGAGACACAGACAGAGACACAGACAGAGACAGAGACAGAGACAGAGACAGAGACAGAGACAGAGACAGAGACAGAGACAGAGACAGAGACAGAGACAGAGACAGAGACAGAGACCGAGACAGAGACAGAGACAGAGACAGTGACAGAGACAGAGACAGGGACAGAGACAGAGACAGAGACAGAGACAGAGACAGAGACAGAGACAGAGACAGAGACAGAGACAGTGACAGAGACAGAGACAGGGACAGAGACAGAGACAGAGACAGAGACAGAGACAGAGACAGAGACAGAGACAGAGACAGGGACGGATACAGAGACAGAGACAGAGACAGAGACAGAGAGAGACGCGCATGAGACAAGGACTGAGACAGAGGGGCAGGAGACACGGACGGACACAAAGACGGAGACAAAGGCGGAGACAAAGATGGAGACACAGACGGAGACAAATACGGAGACAAAGACGGAAGCAAAGACGGAGACAAAGACGGAGAGAAAGACGGAGACAAAGACGTAGACAGAGACGGAGACAAAGGCGGAGACAAAGACGGTGACAATGACGGAGACAAAGGCGGAGACGAATAGGAAGACGAGGACGGAGGCAAAGACGGAGACAGAGACAGAGACAGAGACGGAGACAGAGACAGAGACAGAGACAGAAACGCAGGTGCATGAGACAAAGACCGAGACAAAGGACCAGGAGACATGGACGGAGACAAAGACGGTGACAAAGACGTAGACAAAGACGTAGACAAAGACGGAGACAATGACGCAGACGAAGAGGAAGACGACGACGGAGACAAAGACGGTGACAAAGACGGAAACAAAGACGGAGACAAAGATGGAGACAAAGACAGAGACAAAGACGGAGACAGAGACAGAGGCAGAGACAGAGACAGAGACAGAGACAGAGACAGAGACAGAGACAGAGACAGTGACAGAGACAGAGACAGGGACAGAGACAGAGACAGAGACAGAGACAGAGACAGAGACTGAGACAGAGACAGAGATGGAGCCAGAGACAGAGACAGAGACAGAGGCGGAGACGGAGCAGAGGCAGGGACAGAGACAGAGGCAGAGACAGAGACAGAGACAGAGCAGAGATGGAGACAGAGACAGAGACAGGGGCAGAGACATAGGCGCATGAGACAAAGAACGTGACAGAGGGGCAGGAGACATGGGCGGAGACAAAGACGTAGACAAAGACGGAGACAAAGATGGAGACAGAGACAGAGACAGGGACAGAGACAGAGACAGAGACAGAGACAGAGACAGGGGCAGAGACGGAGACAGAGACAGAGACAAAGACAGAGACAGAGACAGAGACAGAGACAGAGACAGAGACAGAGGCAGAGACGGAGACAGAGAGAGAGACAGAGACAGAGACAGTGACAGAGACGGAGACAGATGGGTAGGAGACAAAGACGGAGACAAAGACAGGCACAAAGACGGAGACAAAGACGAAGACAAAGGTGGAGACAGAGTGTAATACAGAGACAGAGACAGAGCCACAGACAGAGACAGAGACAGAGACAGAAACACAGGTGCATGAGACAAAGACCGAGACAAAGGGCCAGGAG